>JALJCO010005364.1:22500-113850 GCA_023101725.1 Atherinomorus stipes
AACCATGTCAGGATTCTAGTACTACCCAAGCTGGCCAAGATACACCAATTTATATGTCATTTTCGGTAATAATAGATTTTTAATGTATTTTTTACTGTAAATATTAGCATTTTTGCTCAACACCTTTGAGGTCATATGAACTATTGACCCCAAACCAGGTCAGGATTATGGTACTACCCAAGCTGGCCAAGATACACCAATTAGTTTTTGATTTTAGGTCTTTATATATTTTTTAATGTATTTTTTACTGTAAATATTAGCATTTTTGCTCAACACCTTTGAGGTCATGTGACTTATTGAACCCAAACCATGTCAGCGTTTTAGTACTACCCAAGTTTGCCAAGATACACCAATTAGTTATTTTTATTTTAGGTCTTAATAGATTTTTAATATATCTTTTACTCTAAATGATTACTCATACACCAATTCTGATATATATACAGTTGTATATGTTGGGATGGAATTTTGCTGCACAAAACTATCTATTCAGAGAAAACAGAGAAACACCCTGTAGTTTCATGCTACGAAGTGGTTTCTGTGCATATACCGTAAAGCCTACGACAGAAGCGCACTCAAAATTTAAGAGCGGCTGGCTTGACTACGTGAAAACGAGAGGCGGCTGGCTTGACCGCAGTGGTACGGGGGTCTACAGAGGAAACTTTGGGCTGGTTTTTCTGTGAAATAACTTGGTAATACAATCAGTCAGGCTGGAGGTTTCTGGGCTTGTTTTCTTAAGTAAAGTCCACAAATAAATAAGGAAATATGTAAAATATAATAAAACAGGAGAAAGACATGGATAGGAGGGTCACGTGCAGCATGCTGCCCCCAAATAACTCCTTATCTGAGTCTCACGGACATCAGTTTCACCATCTCAACAAAATAATGAAAAATTATTCATTCATGTGGGATTTTATGTGGTCTTAAAAGGATTTCATTATTTTTCATAGTTTAATTTTCAAAAGCACTAATGGGGTCTGACTTGTTCTCACTATGTTCTCCTTTACAGCAAAAATATCTATTCAACAAAAACATGCTAGTTTAGTCATATTAACACATTTTTGTTACATTTCAAATTACTGCATATAAAGTGCAGTTGTTCTCAGAAAAGGCTGTAAATATTATTTTTTTGACATGCATCAGCTGCTGCTTTGTGTTTGCTGCTGAAACTACTTTTATTTTGCATCTTCAGTAAAACATAAATGCCACACACTTAATTTCTGAGCAGCTTTTTTTTTTTTTTACTCTTTTTTTCAAATCATGCCTCATTCACAGATCAGTGCCGAGTTTGTGTTTGAATTACATTTCCTACAACAGTGAAATGAACCTATAAGGACATTTTAAGAATTAGAGAACACATTACCTTTTGGTTAAATAATCATAACTGAGTTACTTTTTGGATGAAATAACTTGTAACTAACTAGTTACTTTCTCAGTTACCACCACAACACTGGTTCCACCCCCGGCTTATTAGTTCATACTGGGAACAACCTCAGTCCTCCTTCAGTTCTTTGCAGAACTTGTGTTCATTATTGTTTTCCTCATTTTTAAAGGAGACCTCAGTAACTTTTTTACCTCAATAAATGCTTTTCGGAATCCCCGTGGGGCTAAACAAAGTGTTTACGGAGCGATTCAATGCCCCCCCCCCCCCCCCCCCTCCCGCTGGTCCCTCTGGCCTGCGAGCAGCTCTATGCAACTTTGCCTGCGCCGACCAGAGCAGAACTTGCGACAACAGAAACCGCTGTACGGTACTCAGGTCCCCTATCTACCGAGCTGCTTCCAGCGCTGATTTGAACCAGACTACCAGCGCTAATTCGAAGAAAACATTTCTTTAGCTTCCACCACCTAAACACGGCTCCTGGCTCTCATAACCAACTCTTTGCTGGACCAGAGTGATTCACGTAGCTGCGCTGCCTGGGCGCCGGGTGAAGCATCACTGCTTCAGGCTCAATAATCACTTGTCACGTCCACAAAAAGTAAATAAAAGTTCGTATTCTTACCTGCTACCCGCCAACACCAGAGAAAAATATAATCCACGGCATATTTACCCGCAAATCGCGGTAAAACATCCCGTTTCAGAAGAGACAGGTCTTTGCTTTGAGCAGAGGGAGACGAGCTGCTGCTACCAACGTAGAAACGTAGCATCAACAAGCTAGAAAAAGCTTAGAAATATATCCAGGGATCAAAATAGAGGAAAGACAGGTAGAGAAGCCGTCTGTGTGCTGTGGGGGTGCAGGGGGGGTTGAACTTTACAACAGTGAAAGGACGCCACTAGGGGGAGCCCCCGAGCTGAAGTTACTGAGTTCTGCTTTAAATTAAATATTTCTGCTACAACAGAGAGAAGGACAGGGGAGGAGACATCAGACCAGAGACCAGCAGCACGGATGATGATGATGATGATGATTGATGATTGATGATGATGATGATGATGATGATGATGATGATGATGGGTCTTCACTGGTAAAGGAAAGATTAGAACTTGTTGTGAAAGATATTAGGCAGAGAAACCAGGCAGAGTTCTGGTAAAATGTTTTTATTTGTCTGACCATGAAGAACTCACTGTAAAGAACGAACCCTGAGTTGGATACTTTCTAAAGCCTCTAGCAGCTCTACGATTGAGTCAGTAGGCGACTTTGAAGAGAACTAGATCAGAAAAATTGCATTTTGACATATTCCGGTGCTCCATCTGAAACCTATTTCTCACTTTCTACTCTTTATTTAGTCTAAGTTTCCTATTTTTTTGAGTTGAGTTGATCTTTATTCAGTCATCATACAACAATACATGAAGATACATCAGTCTTCACATTTACAATAACGAAATGAAATGAAATGAAAAATACTTTATTCATCCCAGAAGGGAAATTCAGGATTGTAAAAGCTCACTTTTTTTTTTAAAATAAAGAAAATAATCAGTCAGTCTTGTTCTTCAGGGTGATGCTGCTGCAGGAATTAATTTCTGTATCTCTTCGTCCTACAGTGAACCTGACGCAGCCTCCCACTGAACACACTGTAAACGCACACTGAAAAGGCTGAAGCAGAAGCTCATATGCTGCCCCTCCTGCAACAACATTTCTGACTTAATCCTCCAAGTGAGGAAGGAAAAAAGATGAACTAGATATAAACAAAAAAACGGTTTTCTTTTACCGCATTTTCCCATTTTCCTCATCTCCTACTAGCTTTGAAAACAAGATTCAACAATCGTGTGGTTAAAAATTAACAATGAATTACACAAACGTAAATTCAAATGAGCTTTATTCCAGAATGTTGCACCCACGACAGAAACGTCTCCTTTTAATCCATTTTGTTGCTTTTGGCACAACAAACTTAAAACCATCTCTGAAGTCATTTTCCCCTTCAGACAGAAAAAAATCTTTGTAAAGTTACAGGTAATGAATTTGTTTTTGCCTTGTACATGATTTGCATTATCCTTAAATAAACTATGTCATTAAATTTCAAAACACGTGACTTCAGAAACAACGGACTTGTGTGATCATGATAACCTGCATCATTAACCAAACATATCACACGTTTTTGCAAGATAACTATTGAGTTTATAGTTGTTTTAAATGTTGATCCTCACAACTCTGCACAATAAGACAAGTACGGAACAATAAGTGAACAATAAATAATGTAGAAACATTTAGAGTTTAATGCATCCTTAGACTGATATAAGATTGCAATTAATTTTGATATTTTTCCTTTTTAAATAATCGATATGTTGTTTCCATGTCAACCCCTCATCCATCACCACTCCGAGAAATTTGGTCACAAATACTCTATCGATTACATTATCACAAATTTTTAATTTGACGTCTTTATTTTTAATTTTATTCTTATTTCCAAATACCATAAATTTACTTTTTTAGCGTCGAGGGACAATTTATTGACATCAAACCCATATTTTAGTTTCTCTCTACAATACTCAAAATGTCCTCCAAGTTCCAGAGTAAAACAGGTTGGTGTCATCTGCAAAAACTACAACATTTAAAATGTCTGAAATTTTACAAATATCATTTATATAAATCAAAAACAATTTTGGACCGATCACTGATCCTTGTGGAATACCACAGATGACTTCCTTTAATTCAGAAAACTGACTCTGAAGAACATTTTCATCAACTGCAATAAAAATAAAAATAAAAACAGTTTTTTAAAAAACGAAGACGGACTGAAACTGTGGTGTGTCTTTACAAAATAAACTAAAATTCCAGCAGAAACATCCTGAGTTCCAGGGTCATTCTGCAGAAATGTGTTACAGAAGCTGCTGACACAGAAATGAAAGCTGAATTATTTTGTATTTTTGTACATTTATCTAAAGACCGCATGAGCTGCTTTTCTGTCTCTGGTGTTACCAAAGGTTTTTTTTGCATAAATGAAGTTTATATATAAAATAATACATCTCAGTTTCTTCAGCACACGTAGAGTCAGAGAGTTATAATGATGTAAAACACGAGACGGAGGTTCGTAAATGTGCTCAGGTTTGTCCGATGTGTGACGGAGAAACTTTTATTCAAATCTGCATCTGCATCTGAATCTGCCTCTGAATCTGCATCTGAATCTGCATCTGCCTCTGAATCTGCATCTGCATCTGCATCTGCATCTGAATCTGCATCTGAATCTGAATCTGAATCTGCATCTGCATCTGCATCTGCATCTGAATCTGCATCTGCATCTGCATCTGAATCTGCATCTGCATCTGCATCTGCATCTGCATCTGAATCTGCATCTGAATCTGAATCTGCATCTGAATCTGCATCTGAATCTGAATCTGCATCTGCATCTGCCTCTGAATCTGCATCTGCATCTGCATCTGCATCTGAATCTGCATCTGAATCTGCATCTGCATCTGAATCTGCATCTGCATCTGCATCTGAATCTGAATCTGAATCTGCATCTGAATCTGCATCTGAATCTGCCTCTGAATCTGAATCTGCATCTGAATCTGCATCTGCATCTGCATCTGAATCTGCATCTGAATCAGCTTTTTCTTTCTGAATCTGAATCTGCATCTGAATCTGCCTCTGAATCTGCATCTGAATCTGCATCTGAATCTGCATCTGCATCTGAATCTGCATCTGAATCTGCATCTGAATCTGCATCTGAATCTGCATCTGCATCTGATTCATCTGCATCTGCATCTGCATCTGCATCTGCATCTGAATCTGCATCTGCATCTGCATCTGCATCTGAATCTGCATCTGCATCTGAATCTGCATCTGAATCTGCATCTGAATCTGAATCTGCATCTGAATCTGCATCTGCATCTGCATCTGAATCTGCATCTGAATCTGAATCTGCATCTGCATCTGCATCTGCATCTGCATCTGCATCTGAATCTGCATCTGCATCTGCATCTGAATCTGCATCTGAATCTGCATCTGCATCTGCATCTGCATCTGAATCTGCATCTGAATCTGCATCTGCATCTGAATCTGCATCTGAATCTGCATCTGAATCTGCATCTGCATCTGCATCTGAATCTGCATCTGAATCTGCATCTGCATCTGAATCTGCATCTGAATCTGCATCTGCATCTGAATCTGCATCTGCATCTGAATCTGCATCTGCATCTGCATCTGAATCTGCATCTGAATCTGCATCTGAATCTGCATCTGATCTGAATCTGCATCTGAATCTGCATCTGCATCTGCATCTGAATCTGCATCTGCATCTGAATCTGCATCTGAATCTGCATCTGCATCTGCATCTGAATCTGCATCTGAATCTGAATCTGCATCTGCATCTGCATCTGCATCTGAATCTGCATCTGAATCTGCATCTGAATCTGCATCTGAATCTGCTTGAATCTGAATCTGCATCTGATTCATTGCATCTGAATCTGCATCTGCATCTGTCTGCATCTGAATCTGCATCTGCATCTGATCTATCTGCATCTGAATCTGCATCTGAATCTGCATCTGAATCTGCATCTGAATCTGAATCTGCATCTGAATCTGAATCTGCATCTGCATCTGCATCTGAATCTGCATCTGAATCTGAATCTGCATCTGCATCTGCATCTGCATCTGCATCTGCATCTGAATCTGCATCTGAATCTGCCTCTGAATCTGAATCTGCATCTGAATCTGAATCTGCATCTGCATCTGCATCTGCATCTGAATCTGCATCTGAATCTGCATCTGCATCTGAATCTGCATCTGAATCTGAATCTGAATCTGAATCTGCATCTGAATCTGCCTCTGAATCTGCCTCTGAATCTGAATCTGCATCTGAATCTGCCTCTGAATCTGCATCTGAATCTGCATCTGCATCTGAATCTGAATCTGCATCTGCATCTGCATTGATCTGCATCTGAATCTGAATCTGCATCTGCATCTGCATCTGCATCTGCATCTGCATCTGCATCTGAATCTGCATCTGAATCTGCCTTGAATCTGATCTGCATCTGAACATCTGCATCTGAATCTGCATCTGCATCTGAATCTGCATCTGAATCTGCATCTGCATCTGAATCTGCATCTGAATCTGCATCTGAATTGATCTGAATCTGCATCTGATCTGCCTCTAATCTGCTTGAATTGATTGCATCTGCATCTGCATCTGAATCTGCATCTGAATCTGCATCTGAATCTGAATCTGAATCTGCATCTGAATCTGCCTCTGAATCTGAATCTGAATCTGAATCTGCATTGAATCTGCATCTGCATCTGAATCTGCATCTGAATCTGAATCTGCATCTGCATCTGCATCTGCATCTGAATCTGCATCTGCATCTGCATCTGAATCTGCATCTGATATCTGCATCTGCATCTGAATCTGCATCTGAATCTGCATCTGAATCTGCATCTGATCTGCATTGCATCTCATCTGCATCTGCATCTGAATCTGCATCTGAATCTGCATCTGCATCTGAATCTGCATCTGAATCTGCATCTGAATCTGCATCTGAATCTGCATCTGCATCTGCATCTGAATCTGCATCTGAATCTGCATCTGAATCTGCATTGCATTGAATCTGCATTCATCTGCATCTGAATCTGCATCTGCATCTGCATCTGCATCTGCATCTGAATCTGCATTGAATCTGCATCTGAATCTGCATCTGAATCTGCATTGATCTGATCTGAATTGCATCTGAATCTGCTTGATTGCATTGCATTGCATTGCATTGCATCTGCATCTGATCTGCATCTGCATCTGAATCTGAATCTGCATCTGAATCTGCATCTGCATCTGCATCTGCATCTGCATCTGCATCTGCATTGAATCTGCATCTGTTGCATCTGCATTGAATTGCATCTGAATTGCATTGCATTGAATCTGCATCTGCATTGAATCTGCATTGAATCTGCATTGATTGATTGTTGCTTGTCTGATTGATTGATTGCATTGAATCTGCATTGAATTGCATTGAATCTGCATCTGCATCTGCATTGAATTGCATTGCATCTGAATCTGCATCTGAATCTGCATCTGCATCTGCATCTGCATCTGCATCTGCATCTGAATCTGCATCTGAATCTGCCTCTGAATCTGCATCTGCATCTGCATCTGAATCTGCATCTGCATCTGCATCTGAATCTGCATCTGAATCTGCATCTGAATCTGCATCTGAATCTGCATCTGAATCTGAATCTGCATCTGAATCTGCATTGAATCTGCATCTGAATCTGAATCTGCATCTGCATCTGAATCTGCTCTTGATCTGCATCTGAATTGAATCTGCATCTGAATCTGCATCTGATCTGCATCTGAATCTGCATTGAATCTGCATTGAATCTGCATCTGAATCATTGAATCTGCATCTGCATCTGCATCTGAATCTGCATCTGAATCTGCATCTGAATCTGCATTGAATCTGCATCTGCATCTGCATCTGCATTGAATCTGCATCTGCATCTGATCTGAATCTGCATCTGCATTGCATTGCATTGAATCTGATTGCATCTGATCTGCATTGCATCTGAATCTGCATCTGCATCTGATCTGCATCTGAATCTGCATCTGAATCTGCATCTGAATCTGCATCTGAATCTGCATCTGCATCTGCATCTGAATCTGCATCTGCATCTGAATCTGCATCTGAATCTGATCTGCATCTGAATCTGCATCTGCATCTGCATCTGAATCTGCATCTGCATCTGCATTGAATCTGCATCTGCATTGAATCTGCATCTGAATCTGCCTCTGCATCTGAATCTGCATCTGAATCTGCATCTGAATCTGCCTCTGCATCTGAATCTGCATCTGAATCTGCATCTGAATCTGCATCTGCATCTGCATCTGCATCTGCATCTGCATCTGCATCTGCATCTGCATCTGCATCTGAATCTGAATCTGCATCTGAATCTGCATCTGAATCTGCATCTGAATCTGCATCTGCATCTGAATCTGCATCTGCATCTGAATCTGCATCTGCATCTGAATCTGCATCTGAATCTGCATCTGAATCTGCATCTGCATCTGAATCTGCATCTGAATCTGCATCTGAATCTGAATCTGAATCTGCATCTGCATCTGCATCTGAATCTGAATCTGCATCTGAATCTGCATCTGAATCTGAATCTGCATCTGCATCTGAATCTGCATCTGAATCTGATCTGCATCTGAATCTGAATCTGAATCTGCATCTTAATCTGCCTCTGAATCTGCATCTGAATCTGAATCTGCATCTGAATCTGCATCTGCATCTGAATCTGCCTCTGAATCTGAATCTCATCTGCATCTGCATCTGCATCTGAATCTGCATCTGCATCTGCATCTGAATCTGCATCTGCATCTGCATCTGCATCTGCATCTGAATCTGCATCTGCATCTGCATCTGAATCTGCATCTGCATCTGCATCTGCATCTGCATCTGAATCTGCATCTGAATCTGCATCTGCATCTGAATCTGCATCTGCATCTGAATCTGCATCTGCATCTGCATCTGCATCTGCATCTGCATCTGAATCTGCATCTGAATCTGCATCTGAATCTGAATCTGCATCTGCATCTGCATCTGAATCTGCATCTGAATCTGCCTCTGAATCTGCATCTGAATCTGTATCTGAATCTGAATCTGCATCTGCATCTGAATCTGCATCTGCATCTGAATCTGCATCTGAATCTGAATCCGCATCTGAATCTGCATCTGCATCTGCATCTGAATCTGCATCTGCATCTGAATCTGCATCTGCATCTGCATCTGCATCTGAATCTGAATCTGCATCTGCATCTGAATCTGCATCTGAATCTGCATCTGCATCTGAATCTGAATCTGCATCTGAATCTGCATCTGCATCTGAATCTGCATCTGAATCTGCATCTGAATCTGCATCTGCATCTGAATCTGCATCTGCATCTGCATCTGAATCTGCATCTGAATCTGCATCTGAATCTGAATCTGCATCTGAATCTGCATCTGAATCTGCATCTGCATCTGAATCTGCATCTGAATCTGCATCTGCATCTGAATCTGAATCTGCATCTGAATCTGCCTCTGAATCTGCATCTGCATCTGAATCTGCCTCTGAATCTGCATCTGCATCTGAATCTGCATCTGCATCTGCATCTGAATCTGAATCTGCACCTGAATCAGAATCTGCATCTGCATCTGCATCTGCATCTGGTCCAAACCAGAAGTGACTTTTGTATGAATATGTAATTCTCTGTTGTTTTGATTTGATCATTCGTATTCATTTGTAATTAGTTGCCACATTCAGTGAATTATATTGATTTATAAAAAAGGATGAAACCATTTCTGACCCATGATTGTGTTATTGAAACTGTGTAAGTACAGGTATAACATGATCATCATTTTGGGGGAATTGCTTTGGTAGTTTCCCCATAACGCTGGTCTGAACAATGAATGGAAGTGAAATGTCCCGAACAGGCAACTTCTATTTAAGCTCACAATCACCTCTCACAAAGAAACAGTACACGTAATCACGTATGTTATACTTTTCTGTACATTCAGTGTTGCTGTTGTTGATTTTTGGGTCCTGATGTCCCTTGACCCCACAGAGATTAAATAAACTATAGTTTAGGCGAAAATTGTGAAAAAATGTGTGAAATTTATTATTTAAAGAGGTCATGTGACCTCTGTGTTTGTCAGAAAGCTTGAATGAAAGTCCTGGATTTACGACACCAAACAACCATGTGTGGAATATTCATCACAGCCATGTCTAATGCTGCGTGAATAATCAGTAATTATGACTAAAATGTTACTTTTACAGCTCGACATCCGGCAGAAATGGATTCAGTGCCCCCCCCCCCCTCCAAAAAAAATACTACAGGAGCAACCAAAAAAACACTTTTACCCCATAATGTCTGCAGCCCCGACTATCTGTAACGTCCAATCAGACGTCTGCACCTGTTGACAGGTATGCTGGTCCATGTTCATGGGAAAGATGTGTCTGGGACAGTTTTGGTTGTTTTTTATTATTATTATTATTTTTAACCACAATTCAAAAACAATATTTTCATTCACTAAATTATAATTTTGTATTTTTTTATTTATTATTAGTTTCTTTAGTTTCTTGTTATTTGGATAATTGTTGTGAATTTGTCCTTTTCTTTAATTGGAGGGGACGGATGTCTGAGCACGACTGTGTCACCGACATCTTTCCTGGAAATTCCTGTTTCCAGTTCGGACTGAAACTCTTTCGGATCCCAAACTTTTGCCGGTTCATCTTTGGTCTGTAAGCTGGTGTCTTCTGGACCTCTGGGCGACACTTTCACGCCTCGTGTCCTGGATCCTGTGAGAACGCCAGTCAGCCAAACATCCGGAGGACAAACACAAACGTCCTGATAAACATGAGGATAAAGAGATCAGCTGATGATCAGATGATTTGCTCCAGGAGACTTTTCTGGTTTCCAGCATCAGTTTCTCTCAGCAGGAGGGTTGTTTGTTTGTTTGTTGTATTCCAGCTTTCCTTCTTTATTTCTCATGTTTCATCGCTGAAAATCTAAACACCTATTTTTCGTCTAGCTTTTAATTCTAACTAGTTTATTTCTTTAACATTGTTATTCTCTTTGAGCTACAGCCTGCCCTCCCCGAGTCTGATTCTCTGTTCTTTGTTGTTTTCGTAGCTCTTAACTACTTTGTTCTTAATTTTCCAGTATTTAACTTTGCATTTTTATGATGTTTTACTTCGTTGTGTCTTTCTGTGTTGCCCTGCTGTAAAGCACCCATGTGTCCGTTAGGAACTGGAAATAAACTTGACTTGATTTGAAAATCTGACTGAAGGAAAATCCCGCGTTGCCTTCAGGACTCTGAAGTTTTAAATCCCTGAAATCTGTTTGTTTGTTGTTCTTCCGCAGCTTGTTTACCATCAGTGTTCTGCTGTAAACACGTTTTCCGCTCAGCATGAAGCCTCCTGGACCCCCAGCATCATCCGGAGAGCAGGGATCAATATGGAAATCCATAAGCCGGGAGTGGCGTGCACAGAGCGGGAGGATTATCCCAACCTGGCCCCGGGGTCTGGCCCCCGGGTCTGGCCGGGCCACGGACCTGCCGGGCCCCGGGGTCTGGCTGACAGGCTCCCCAGGGGCCGGCGAGCCGCTCAGGATGCAGATTACAGGCGGCTGGTATCTGTCTGAACACATGCAGAAAGGAGCGATGATGTCAGAGCGCCGGCGGTGGCGGCGGTGGCGGCGGTGGGGGCGGCGGCCTGGCGCGCCTGCGCAGCCTCGTGACGAGCACAAACACAACAACCCTGTTCAGATGACAAAGACGCGTCTGTGAGCTCAGAGGTCGCCAAGCCCGGGGCTGCAGGACAGAAAGTACAGATCCAGAAATAACCCGGATCAGCACCGTGATCACCATCATCACCATCATCATCATCATCATCTGCATCCGGACAGAAACTCTCTGAGACACTCGCGGGTTCAGATTTATTCTTCAGCTTCTGATCAACAAGAACAGAAAACATGTGACAGACAGAAAAATCTGATTTTTATACTTTTGTTCGCTAAAGTGCTGGCGGGATTCAGAGACGCTGATGTCATTTCCTGCATCCGTAATCTGGTCTGAACATGATCTGATCATCTGTCCACTGAACCATCTTTGCAGAAAACGTGAGCTAACATGCTAACAGAGTTTTTGGAGAGAACCTGGATCCGTCTGGACCCCCAGAGCTGCAGGATAACGTTCCAGAACGGTAGCCAGAACGTTTCCCCTCGATCTTAAAGACAAAACTCAGGTGCAACAGCTGGAAATGATTTTAGCTAAATACAGAAAATAGAAACATCCAACTTCTCAAATTTCATAAAAATCAAACTTTCACAAAATGGAAAAGAATTTAGGTCCAAAACTTCCAGCTGCAATAAATACTCCAACCTTCCGGAAGCAGCTGGAACCAGAGCTAACGTTGCCTGCAAAGCCGGTTCCTAACGTAGATGCTAACATAGATACTATCATATACACTAACATAGGTCCTAATATAAATGCTAACATAGATGCTAACATAGATACTAACATATACGCTAACATACGGTAGATCCTAATATAGACACTAACAAATGCCAACATAGATGCTAGTATAGATGCTTACATAAATGTTAACATGTGCTGACATAAATGCTAACATAGGAGCTAACAGTAATGCTAACAAATGCAAACATAGATGCTAGCACAGACACTAATATTGATGCTAACATAGATGACATAGATGCTATAGATGACATAGATGCTAGCATAGACACTAATGTGGATGTTAAAATGGATGCCAAAACTAATGCTGACATAGATGCTAGCATGGATGCTAAAATAAATGCTAACATAAGTGCAAACATAAATGCTAGCATAGACACTGACAGTGATGCTAAAATAAAAACAAACATAGATGCTAGCATAGACTAACATAGATGCTGACATAAATGCTATCATAGATGCTAACATAGATGCAAACATAAATGCAAACAAAGATGCCAGCATAGACTAACATGGATGCTAATATAGATGCAAACACAAATGCAAACACAGAAAGTAGAATAGATGCTAACAGAGATGCTAATATAAGTACAAACATATGTTAGCATACGTGCTAACAAAGATGCTAGTATAGATACTATCTCCTTTTTTTCATAAAGTAAATCTTGGTAAAGTAAATCTGTCCAACACAACAAAGAAGCCAGATCATCATTCTGCCGCTAACATGCTGGACCGGACACATTAGGAAAAACAACAACCCCCCCCCCCCCAAAGAAAACTAACTTAAACACTAACATAGATGCTAACATAAGTGCAAACATAGATGCTAGCATAGCTGCTAACACTAGCTTCATATTACAGTGACTAACCTCTCCAGGGGGGTTTTAAGGTGGATGTGGTGGATCCAGAGTCTGTTTTACACCACGGATGTAGCAGTTTGCTGCTCTTTCATTCATCTTTCATCAAGTTTTAGACCTAAAAGTTCAAATAAATAAAGAGGAGACGTACAGCTGAACAACAGAAGCCGGGTCCCGGTTTGTGGTTTTGGTTGGTGTGATGCAGAAGTTGGGTCCCGGTTTGTGATTTTGGTCGGTGCGATGCAGAAGTTGGGTCCCGGTTTGTGATTTTGGTCGGTGCAATGCAGAAGTTGGGTCTGGGTTTGTGGTTTTGGTCGGTGCGATGCAGAAGTTGGGTCCCGGTTTGTGGTTTTGGTTGGTGTGATGCAGAAGTTGGGTCTGGGTTTGTGGTTTTGGTCGAGTGCGATGCAGAAGTTGGGTCTGGGTTTGTGGTTTTGGTCGAGTGCGATGCAGAAGTTGGGTCTGGGTTTGTGGTTTTGGTTGGTGCGATGCAGAAGTTGGGTCTGGGTTTGTGGTTTTGGTCGAGTGCGATGCAGAAGTTGGGTCCGGGTTTGTGGTTTTGGTTGGTGCGATGCAGAAGTTGGGTCTGGGTTTGTGGTTTTGGTCGGTGTGATGCAGAAGTTGGGTCCCGGTTTGTGGTTTTGGGCGGTGCGATGCAGAAGTTGGGTCCCGGTTTGTGGTTTTGGGCGGTGCAATGCAGAAGTTGGGTCCGGGTTTGTGGTTTTGGGGCGGTGCAATGCAGAAGTTGGGTCTGGGTTTGTGGTTTTGGGGCGGTGCGATGCAGAAGTTGCGTCTGGGTTTGTGGTTTTGGTCGGGTGCGATGCAGAAGTTGGGTCCGGGTTTGTGGTTTTGGTCGGTGCGATGCAGAAGTTGCGTCTGGGTTTGTGGTTTTGGTCGGGTGCGATGCAGAAGTTGGGTCCGGGTTTGTGGTTTTGGTTGGGTGCGATGCAGAAGTTGGATCTGGATTTCAGAACCAGGATTTTAGTCTTTACACAATCAGCAACATGGAGGTGAAGCTTGATGACATGACAGTTGTAACGTCCTGCTCATGATTGGCTGACAGCAGTGGTGGGGGCGGAGCATGGTGGAGCGTCCCGTTTATGATTGGCCGACAGCGGCGGTGGGGGCGGAGCTCACGAGGGCAGAGGCGGCTCCCATCCTCAGCAGCTCCTTTCTGTGTGTCAGGATGACATCGAAGCTGGACTGCAGGCGGTTCTGCTGCTCCTGGATCCGGGCCTGGAGGGTGCGGACCCACCGGATCAGCGCCAGCCGGCGGTACATGGTCAGCTGGACCTGGTGCTTCTCCATCTCCTGCGCCTTGAAGCGCTCACGGTCACGCAGCGTCCACACGGCGTCCATCAGCTCGGGCAGCTCCCCGTCCGAGTCGGAGGACTGGTCATCGACGCTCCGCTCCTCCGGCAGGTTCCCCAGGACGCTTCCCGACAGCGACCTGCGGCTGAAACTTCTTCGTCTCGCCGCGGCTTCGCTGATGCCGTTTCCGAGCAACTGCGCTTCAAGCTGGCTGGACTTCGGCTCCCCAACGCCGACGCGGTCCCACCCCCCCATGAGCATGGCCTCGCCGCCGCTCTCCAGGTTGAGGGAGGACATGCTGCCGCCAGACCGGCAGCTGAACTCAGACTCCGAGTCGCTGTCTCCCCACTCGTCCTCGTCTTCCTCGCCCCCGCCGCCCTTCATCCCCTGATGCTCCTCCTTCTTATCACTAATCCTCATCATCATGCTGCCCTCCTCTTCCTCCATCCTTCGCTCCTCCGCTCCGTCCGGGGGCACCCGGCCGTACCCGTCGTCTACGGTCTCGATCTCAGGGAGCGGCTCCAGGAGACTCCAGCAGGGGATGCGGGAGCGCGGGGACGTGAGCCCCGAGTTGTGGTGGAACGCCGAAGAAGGCAAAGGGGAGCCCGGAGGGTCGCGTCCCAGAGTCAAGTTACGAGGACGAACCTGGTTCCGGTTCTCGTCGCCCCCGTTGCCTGTGAAGCCGTCATCGTCTTTTCCCGGGAGAAAGTTGAAGTTGTTGTCTTTGTCGCACTTCAGGTTCCGAAGTGAGGAGGCGGAGCCGTTCCCGGCCCCCCCGTAGGCGGAGTTCAGGTGTTGGTCCTGATGATGGAGCATCACTGACCTGGACTGAGCCTCTCTGGAAACACACAGACAAACACAGCGTGAACGAACGTGCCAACCAACAGCCACCATGTTTACACGGACATGAGGAACCCGATTCAAATCCACCATGTTTACATGGACACAAGGAACCCGATCCAAATCCACCATGTTAACACGGACACAAGGAACCCGATTCAAATCCACCATGTTTACACGGCGATCCAAATCCACCATGTTTACACGGCGATCCAAATCCACCATGTTTACATGGACACGAGGAACCCGATTCAAATCCACCATGTTTACATGGACACAAGGAACCCGATTCAAATCCACCATGTTTACACGGACACAAGGAACCCGATTCAAATCCACCATGTTTACACGGACACAAGGAACCCGATTCAAATCCACCATGTTTACACGGACACAAGGAACCCGATTCAAATCCACCATGTTTACATGGACACGAGGAACCCGATTTAAATCCACCATGTTTACACAGACAGAAGGAACCCGATTCAAATCCACCATGTCTACACGGACATGAGGAACCCGATTCAAATCCACCATGTTTACACGGACAGAAGGAACCCGATTTAAATCCACCATGTTTACATGGACACAAGGAACCCGATTCAAATCCACCATGTTTACACGGACACAAGGAACCCGATTCAAATCCACCATGTTTACACGGACACGTGGAACCGGATCCAAATCCACCATGTTTACAGGGACAGAAGGAACCCGATTCAAATCCACCATGTTTACACGGACACAAGGAACCCGATTCAAATCCACCATGTTTACACGGACACGTGGAACCCGATTCAAATCCACCATGTTTACACGGACACAAGGAACCCGATCCAAATCCACTATGTTTACACGGACACAAGGAACCCGATCCAAATCCACTATGTTTACATGGACACAAAGAACCCGATCCAAATCCACCATGTTTACACGGACAGAAGGAGCCGATTCAAATCCACCATGTTTACATGGATACAAAGAACCTGATTCAAATTCAGCCATGTTTAAACGGACACGAGGAACCGGATTCAAATCCACCATGTTTACATGGACATGAGGAACCCGATTCATATCCACCATGTTTACACGGACACGAGGAACCCGATTTAAATCCACCATGTTTACACGGAAACAAAGAACCTGATTCAAATCCACCATGTTTACATGGACACAAAGAACCCGATACAAATCCACCATTTTCACACGGACACGAGGAACCCGATTTAAATCCACCATGTTTACATGGACACAAAGAACCCGATACAAATCCACCATTTTTACACGGACACGAGGAACCCGATTTAAATCCACCATGTTTACACGGACACAAAGAACCCGATACAAATCAACCATGTTTACACGGACACAAAGAACCCGATCCAAATCCACCATGTTTACACGGACACGAGGAACCCGATCCAAATCCACCATGTTTACATGGACACAAGGAACCCGATTCAAATCCACCATGTTTACACGGACATGACAAACCCAATTCAAATCCACCATGTTTACACGGACACAAAGAACCCGATTCAAATCAACTATGTTTACACGGACACAAAGAACCCGATACAAATCAACCATGTTTACACGGACACGAGGAACCCGATTCAAATCAACCATGTTTACACGGACACGAGGAACCCGATTCAAATCCACCATGTTTACACGGACATGAGAAACCCGATTCAAATCCACCATGTTTACATGGACACAAAGAACCCGATTCAAATCCACCATGTTTACACGGACAGAAGGAACCCGATTCAAATCCACCATGTTTACACGGACACGAGGAACCCGATTCAAATCCACCATGTTTACATGGACAAAAAGAACCCGATTCAAATCCACCATGTTTACACGGACAGAAGGAACCCGATTCAAATCCACCATGTTTACACGGACAGAAGGAACCCAATTCAAATCCACCATGTTTACACGGACACGAGAAACCCGATTCAAATCCACCATGTTTACACGGACACAAAGAACCCGATTCAAATCCACCATGTTTACACGGACATGAGAAACCCGATTCTAATCCACCATGTTTACATGGACACAAAGAACCCGATTCAAATCCACCATGTTTACACGGACACGAGGAGCCCGATTCAAATCCACCATGTTTACACGGACACGAGGAACCCGATTCAAATCCACCATGTTTACACGGACACAAGGAACCCGATTCAAATCCACCATGTTTACACGGACATGAGAAACCCGATTCTAATCCACCATGTTTACATGGACACAAAGAACCCGATTCAAATCCACCATGTTTACATGGACAGAAGGAACCCGATTCAAATCCACCATATTTACACGGACACAAAGAACCCGATTCAAATCCACCATGTTTACAAGGACACAAGGAACCCGATCCAAATCCACCATGTTTACATGGACACAAGGAACCCGATCCAAATCCACCATGTTTACACGGACACGTGGAACCGGATCCAAATCCACCATGTTTACACGGACACGTGGAACCGGATCCAAATCCACCATGTTTACAGGGACAGAAGGAACCCGATTCAAATCCACCATGTTTACACGGACACAAGGAACCCGATTCAAATCCACCATGTTTACACGGACACATGGAACCCGATTCAAATCCACCATGCTTACACGGACACAAGGAACCCGATTCAAATCCACCATGTTTACACGGACACGTGGAACCCGATCCAAATCCACTATGTTTACATGGACACAAGGAACCCGATTCAAATCCACCATGTTTACACGGACACAAGGAACCCGATCCAAATCCACCATGTTTACACGGACAGAAGGAGCCGATTCAAATCCACCATGTTTACATGGATACAAAGAACCCGATTCAAATTCAGCCATGTTTAAACGGACACGAGGAACCGGATTCAAATCCACCATGTTTACATGGACATGAGGAACCCGATTCATATCCACCATGTTTACACGGACACGAGGAACCCGATTTAAATCCACTATGTTTACACGGAAACAAAGAACCTGATTCAAATCCACCATGTTTACACGGACACAAAGAACCCGATACAAATCCACCATTTTTACACGGACACGAGGAACCCGATTTAAATCCACCATGTTTACACGGACACAAAGAACCCGATACAAATCAACCATGTTTACACGGACACAAAGAACCCGATACAAATCCACCATGTTTACACGGACACGAGGAACCCGATTCAAATCCACCATGTTTACATGGACACAAGGAACCCGATTCAAATCCACCATGTTTACACGGACATGACAAACCCAATTCAAATCCACCATGTTTACACGGACACAAAGAACCCGATTCAAATCAACTATGTTTACACGGACACAAAGAACCCGATACAAATCAACCATGTTTACACGGACACGAGGAACCCGATTCAAATCCACCATGTTTACACGGACACAAGGAACCCGATTCAAATCCACCATGTTTACACGGACAGAAGGAACCCGATTCAAATCCACCATGTTTACACGGACACGAGGAACCCGATTCAAATCCACCATGTTTACATGGACAAAAAGAACCCGATTCAAATCCACCATGTTTACACGGACAGAAGGAACCTGATACAAATCCACCATGTTTAACGGACACGAGAAACCCGATTCAAATCCACCATGTTTACACGGACACGAGAAACCCGATTCAAATCCACCATGTTTACACGGACACAAAGAACCCGATTCAAATCCACCATGTTTACACGGACACGAGAAACCCGATTCAAATCCACCATGTTTACACGGACACAAAGAACCCGATTCAAATCCACCATGTTTACACGGACACGAGGAGCCCGATTCAAATCCACCATGTTTACACGGACACGAGGAACCCGATTCAAATCCACCATGTTTACACGGACACAAGGAACCCGATTCAAATCCACCATGTTTACATGGACACAAAGAACCCGATTCAAATCCACCATGTTTACATGGACACAAGGAACCCGATTCAAATCCACCATGTTTACACAGACAGAAGGAACCCGATTCAAATCCACCATGTTTACACGGACATGAGAAACCCGATTCAAATCCACCATGTTTACATGGACACAAAGAACCCGATTCAAATCCACCATGTTTACACGGACACGAGGAACCTGATTCAAATCCACAATGTTTACACAGACACAAAGAACCCGATTCAAATCCACCATGTTTACACAGACAGAAGGAACCCGATTCAAATCCACCATGTTTAAATGGACAGAAGGAACCCGATTCAAATCCACCATGTTTACACGGACAGAAGGAACCCGATTCAAATCCACCATGTTTACACAGACAGAAGGAACCCGATTCAAATCCACCATGTTTGCACGGACACGAGAAACCCGATTCAAATCCACCATGTTTACACGGACACGAGGAACCCGATTCAAATCCACCATGTTTACACGGACACAAGGAACCCGATTCAAATCCACCATGTTTACACGGACACGAGGAACCCGATTCAAATCCACCATGTTTACACTGACACGAGGAGCCCGATTCAAATCCACCATGTTTACACGGACACGAGGAACCCGATTCAAATCCACCATGTTTACACGGACAGAAGGAACCCGATTCAAATCCACCATGTTTACACGGACACAAGGAACCCGATTTAAATCCACCATGTTTACACGGACACGAGGAACCCGATTCAAATCCACCATGTTTACACGGACACGAGGAACCCGATTCAAATCCACCATGTTTACATGGACACAAGGAACCCGATTCAAATCCACCATGTTTACACGGACACGAGGAGCCCGATTCAAATCCACCATGTTTACACGGACACAAGGAACCCGACAAGACTTACCAGGACCCTGACCATACCCAGACCTGGACCAGACCTTGTGGTAGAAACGCAAAACAATGCAACCCAGACCCAGACCAAGACACGGACCAGACCTGGACCCGGACCTTGACCAGACCCAGACCTTGACCAGACCTGGACCCGGACCTTTACCAGAACTAGACCCGGACCAGGACCCGGACCCTGACCAAACCCAGACTAGGCGGTGGAAACGGGACTTTAGTGGAACGGATGTTTCAGCTCATGTCGTCTCTCCTGATGTCGTTTTGATTTTCTGTGACGTAATAATCTGATGAGAAGCTGATTCTGGAGTCAGAGTACACAGCATGACGTCATCAGTCAGAGTACACAGCATGACGTCATCAGTCAGAGAGTACACAGCATGACGTCATCAGTCAGCTGATTCACAAAGGAACATATATGTGAGGAAACTCTGATAAGACAACCTTCGAACAGGTCACGCGCGCACCGTCACCAAACATCACGTGACTCCAGAATAAAAATCCTCAGCTGTCAATCATCTCTTTTGTGCGCGCGTTCACATGGTGCTGAAGGACAGCGACGCAGGCGGGAACGCGCAGATGTTTGAAGACCTGGTGATGATGAAGATGATGAAGATGAGTATGTTACTGCACAACATCATGACGCGTTAAATCAGGGTCGGTACCGTGAGCGCGCGGCGCGTGGCGGGGTGATGCGCGGCTTTCTGCTTCTGTGCGCGTGAAGGAGGCGGCAGAGTGCGCGGTGAGGCCGCATGATGACGCAGTGAGCGGATAAAACGCAGAATGTGCGGGTTTAATCCGTCCGCACAGATGAAGCTACTGACGTCACCTCACCCCATTCTTCCTCCCGCTGCCTCCTCTTCGTCAACCAGCGCGCGCCCTCCTGCCGTCTCCAGCATGTGATGAAGATGAAGATCTTCCTCACCTTTTAGCTCCTCTGGTCTCTGATCTTCCTGCTGGACGCTCCCTGTTCCCTCCTCTTCCTCCTCCGCGGCGATGTTTATCTTCCTCCTCCTCCTCTTCCTCCTCCGCGGCGATGTTTATCTTCCTCCTCCTCCTCTTCCTCCGCCTCTGACTCAGAACATTCCCGGAACTGGGTTGGGAGGAAAACTGGAACAATGAGCGGAGAGATGATGATGATGATGGTGGTCTGGGGAAGGACGCGAGTAGTTCAGGGCTTGCGCACACGCGCTCGTGACGGTCACTGATGCGCTGCTGCAGTCACGTGACGTCACAGTGAATCCGAATGAAGATCGACTAGTTTATGATGATCTTTGTTCCATGTTGGTATCTTGATGTTAAATAAAGGATAATAACGTGATAATAACACCTTAATTACCGATAACTCCAGTAAAAACCCGGAGACAGAAAGGCACGCTCATCATGACGTCATATCCTTTTGTATTTGGTTGCTTTATGTAACTTTGCAGAAAAACTTTTGTTTGACATCAGAAGTTGGAGAAAGATTCACATTAAACCAGCGGTTCTAAGCATGTTCCATGATGGGTCCAGTTCCAGTCCAAACTGGTCCAGGTTCATATTTAACTCTGTGTCAGTGTAAAAACTGGTCCAGGTTCATATTTAACTCTGTATCAGTGTAATGATTATTTCTGGTTTATTTCTTTAATAACTAAAGCAAATCCAGCTGCTTTAACAGACTGAACCTGTAAAATGTGGCTGATAAACATGAATAACATCATATAAAATATATTCTGAGATGGTCACAAACACATTTATATCACACGTATAATTTATGGAATAAAATCAGACTCCTACAAGAACAAATCAGAATTAGGCTATAAACACAAAATCTACAACATTTTACTACAAAAAGAGGAACAACAGAAAAAACTGATGGAAACTGATTTAAAAAGAGAGAAAATGCTGCAGTAATAGATCACATTGGAAATAAAAAGGCTCAGTTTAAATAATCTGTAAAAACCTGGATTTTATTTGTTTAGACGTGTCCTGTCCAGCATCAGCAGCAGAATGGAAATCTGATTGCTTTATTCTGTTGAACAGTTTTGCTTTACCAAGCGGAGCTTTATGAACATAAGGCTCCACTTGATATCCTGTTTATTCATTTTATTTCTTTAATTAAACATTTGTCTATTACACCATTTCATATCATACTGCTGGGCCTGACAAGGGAGAAATGAAAGTTAACAGAGGTAATGATAGAAAGTGGAACAGAGAGAAAGGAGTGAGGAAGAGGAAGAGAGAGAGGAGAGAAAACATGAATCCACTTCCACAGTTCACTGGTACATCTGTACAGAAATCCCTAAACAACATTCCAAGATCTCTGCTGGAAAACAAAACAAGCAATCCCCTACAGGAGGACCTGCAGGTGGCTTAGATATCCTCAGATCATACAAACACACGCAGAACTACGCAGAGAAGAGGTACAACCTAGTCATCGCAACGGGAAGCAGCGTCACAGTGTCAACATGCATAATAAAGGGTCTCCGTGGTGATACAGTCATGCAGATGCAGCCTCGTCTCTGCAAGGAGGAGGAAGCCCGCACAGCCCGAGACCCAGGCCCCCAGCAGCCACCCAGAGGCCCAGATCCCAGCCACCCCCCCCAAAGAACGGACATGCATCCCCCCACAGGGTGGCCCTAACCGGAGCCCCCCCCCCTGCGGTCTCGGGGCCACGGGCCCAGCAGACCAAGACCAGAAGCTGCCAACCGCACTGGGCACTGGGCGCTGGTCCCCCCCCCCCGGGGTAGGGACAGCACCGCGTCCAGAGCCCAAGCGTTATCTCCACTCACTAATCCGTATTTAACAACCTGGAGTGGATTTTTGCCTCTTTAGTGGCGGTTTGGGACCATTTTGATCTTCTTTAGTTTTAATTCTTCTTTATAACGTTAGCTACAGGCTAGCGGCTAGCTGAGTGTCTTCTTCTGCTTGTTTGTTGAACTTTGACAAATTAACGCCACCAGGTGGGGGGAGGCTACATTGCAGCTCATCCAGTCATAAATAACAGTGTAAATAAACAGTCCACGCAGCCTCTAGGTGGCGCTGGAGGCCCGAGCTTGGTTAAGCATCACTGCATTAAACTAGCCGGTGATATTTCAGCCCCGGCAGCTGCTGATCCTTATTTATCTGGAATTCCAGTTCCCACCAAACCTGCACGCCAAATGCAGAATGTGTGTTTCATTTAAACGTGCATGAAATCAGAAGTTCATACGCATATATACTTAATAACATGTAAAAACATTTCGTGTGTAGAAGCAGCAGTGAAGGACCTTAAACGTCTCTCCTCTCTTTATTACCAACAAGTCAAAACTTTTTAAAGGCTGCAACTTTAATTCTTTGTATTTATTATTAATGTAATAATATAAATATAAAAATAATAAAGAATAAATATAAAGAACATGTTTTTAAATGTTTCTTCACACCAACAGGAACCGCGGAGTAAACGTTACCATCTACCACCACCAGAGGGCGCTCCAGGCTGGAGACCAGGACACGTGTTTACCCTTACCGAAAAGTAGTACATGCAAGTATACTCATTTCAAACTTTAAATAAGACAGTATACTTTCAGTTGACTGTTTATGTACTTATCAGAAAAAATATCAAAGTTTACTTTCCATTTACTAATAAATATACTAGAATTTTAACTATATTTAGCCTATACTTATATTTAAACTTTTGAATGATATGCTTTAATAGTAATAGTATATTTCCAAACATACTGGTTTCTTTGTGGCGTACTGCAAGATGTACTATCGATCATGATTTTAAATCCTAATTTTGTAAGATTTAGGCGCCAGCTCGATCACACTTTGTAAACCTCTGGTTCATATCATATATATTACTTTTACTTAAAAGTGTACTTTAGTATACTTAGTTTCTTTTCTAAAAGCAAAAGTAATCTTGAAGTTTTTGTAGGAGTAAACTAACAGTATAACAAGATTACTTTCAGTATACCTGAAAGTGAACTTTTAAATACTGAAAGTGGGCCAATTTAGTCCCGAGAAGTAAACTTGTTAGTATACTGCTAGTACATTGGTATCATTTGTACATGGTAAATAAAAGACTTGGAGGATATACTTTACTATACTTAATGACATGTACTTAAGGAATACTTCTTTTTGGTAAGGGTATACTTAATCATGATCATTTACAAGCATCAGACTTCGTTAATCTGATTATAATTCTGGTTTTCTGCTTTACATGTTTTACCACTTTCACTGGTCATTTTAATGCCCGGTACTACGAAAAGTACATTTATCAGGACAAATATAAGGATAAAACCAGCTCTGAAGAGTTTAATTCCAGATCGGATATCTGCTCGTTTTCATGTGATTTTGGTTAAGTTCTTACATCATCGACGACATGGTGCTGCTAAAAACAGCTTTCAGACGTTGGAGATCTTCTCCGCCTCCTTTAGTCGCGTGATTCCCCCACAGCTGGAACATCACGTCTTCCATGCTGCTGCCCACATACGTGTCTGACACAAACATCTGCTGCATTTCTCTGGAATCACCTGTTCTTTGTTCTCCAGCTGCAGGTTTCTGGTGTTCGATCATCTCCGTCATTATTACCGATTTATCTGGAAAACCGGAACAGAACCGAGAACCTGAGAAACTGACTGGAACCAGATTCATCAGCTCGTAGGCGCCATCTGCTGGTAGCTTCTGTCACTGCATGCAAGCCGACACGTTCCTCTTCCTCAGGACCAGCTTCTAGAACCGAGCCAGACCTTTTAGAACCGGGCCAAACATTTTGGAACCGGGTCGGATCTTCTAGAACCGGGCCAGATCTCCGTCTTCTTCCACGCCTGGTTGGAATGAAGACGGGGGTCTAACTTGTGATGAAGATCATCATCACCTTCATATTAAAACTACCCACAATGCAACAGTCAGACGTGTCAGATCAGAGGGGCAGCAGTGTGACATGTTGATGCTCATGGCGGGAACCCCCCCATTCACCCCCCCCCCCGCCTCTTCCTCATCCAGCCAGAACACATGAAAAATAGATCAAACACGCCTGCAGCCTCGTCGTCGTCGTCATCATCATCATCATCATCATCATCGTCGTTGCTGCTGGGGGGGGGCAGCTTCCCTCCACATCTGCTGCAGAACCAGAACCGGCTCTGACAGCAGCCTGGGGGACCTGTGGGGACCATGTCAGATCCTGGACCCGCAGAGAGACCAGACCAGCATGGGGGACCTGGATCCGGATCACAGTCTCCTCCTGACAGGTTAAAGTCTGGATGTTCTGTCAGAACCAGATCAGACCAGGACCAGGACCACGGGGCCCCTCTACAGGCCCCCCAGTCTGGACCCCTGATGATGCATGACGGGGTCTCTGCCTGAGATCCAGAGTCAGTAATGCCCCCCCCCCCCCTTTAACACCCTGATCAGCTGACCTGCGTCTCTCAGGTAAACACAAAGCTGCAGCAGATGAGATGCATTCTGGGAAATGATGACATCATCAGTCGTGTCTTAAAATATTTTTATTTACACTCTAAAACAAAAACAAACAAAACGGCATCAGAATTAAAAACAGAGGTTTATTTACAGGATAAAACAGATCAGACCAGTCCTGGTTCTGGTTCTGGTCTGGACCAGGACCAGTCCTGGTTCAGGTTCAGGTCAAGACCAGAACCAGTCCTGGTTCAGGTTCAGGTCAAGACCAGGACCAGTCCTGGTTCTGGTTCAGGTTCAGGTCTGGACCAGAACCAGTCCTGGTTCAGGTCTGGACCAGGACCAGTCCTGGTTCAGGTCTGGACCAGGACCAGTCCTGGTTCTGGTCTCAGCTGCTTGTCATCGGCAGATGTCAGACAGGATGAAGATGAAGGCCTCCTCCTCCTCCTCCTCCTCAGTGGTCCAGGAAGCTGAAGATGCTCCTCTGGGATCCGGCCCGGTTCTCTCTGCAGGGCCTCTTTGCTGCCGGGTTCGGGTCGGCAGCCTCCACCAGACTCCTCCTCCTCTTCATCACCTGAGTGAAGACAGAGTTGAGGGATGAAACGGAACCACAGAACCGGGCCGACCTCCATCGGTGTTCCTCTCCTCCATGTTCTGGTTCATCTCCACAGACGGGTCTCGTTCCCGGGCCAGAACCCATTTAAACATGCTCAGAATGGAGAGGACGGGTCTGAGGTCAGAACCTGGACTCTGGCTCCACCTGCTGGCACAAACACAGACCGACGTTTGGAGTTCCCACCCGGAGGATGGAACCCGGATAACCCGACCCGGTCCGATCAGCAGAACGCTGCTGGTCTGGACGGGTTCTAAGCAACGGGCCGACCCCTGACACCAGGAACCCTCTGAGGGAAACTGGATTTCTGCACTGGAAGTTACAGATCTGCCTTGTTCCATCACATCCTTTCTGGAACCTTCTGCGGGAACGTGGAACGTTCCGGGAGTGTGAGGGCTGTTCGTGACTCTCTTCAGACAGAGAGGTTCTAGATCAGAGAGGTTCTAGATCAGAGAGGATCTAGATCAGAGAGGGTCTAGGATCATAGAGGTTCTAGATCAGAGAGGATCTAGGATCAGAGAGGTTCTAGGATCAGAGAGGTTCTAGATCAGAGAGGTTCTAGATCAGAGAGGATCTAGGATCAGAGAGGATCTAGGATCAGAGAGGTTCCAGGATCAGAGAGGTTCTAGGATCAGAGGTTCTAGATCAGAGAGGATCTAGGATCAGAGAGGTTCTAGATCAGAGAGGTTCCAGGATCAGAGAGGTTCTAGATCAGAGAGGGTCTAGGATCAGAGAGGTTCTAGATCAGAGAGGATCTAGGATCAGAGAGGTTCTAGGATCAGAGAGGTTCTAGGATCAGAGAGGTTCTAGATCAGAGAGGATCTAGATCAGAGAGGTTCTAGATCAGAGAGGATCTAGGATCAGAGAGGTTCTAGATCAGAGAGGATCTAGGATCAGAGAGGATCTAGGATCAGAGAGGATCTAGGATCAGAGAGGTTCCAGGATCAGAGGTTCTAGATCAGAGAGGTTCCAGGATCAGAGAGGTTCTAGATCAGAGAGGATCTAGGATCAGAGAGGTTCTAGATCAGAGAGGATCTAGGATCAGAGAGGATCTAGATCAGAGAGGATCTAGGATCAGAGAGGTTCTAGGATCAGAGAGGTTCTAGATCAGAGAGGTTCTATGATCAGAGAGGTTCCAGGATCAGAGAGGTTCTAGATCAGAGAGGTTCTATGATCAGAGAGGTTCCAGGATCAGAGAGGTTCTAGTATCAGAGAGGTTCTAGGATCAGAGAGGTTCTAGGATCAGTTCCTAGAACCTCTCTGTCTGGAGTTTAGTTATCAGAACTACGTTCCCCATCAGTCTGCGTTTGAACGTGAAGGAGAACCTTGATAGGAACCATGTTTGACACAATCGTCTGACAGAGACATTTATGCCCCAGATCATCTGGGGTTCATTTCAGGGTTCCTTCTCTTTTCTAGAAGTTGTTTTCCAGGACTTTTCCAGGACATTTTCAGGACTACAGTGCAAGGGTTCACTTTTGGACATTTCAGAACAGTTCTGGATTGGGGACGTGTTCCATTATGATGGATTTAATCATGAATTGGTACGCTCCTACTGGAATAGTTCTTATTACGATCTCGGTAAACAGCTGTGGGACTTTTTAAATATGGCGGCTGGAAGAAGCAGAGATCATGCAAGGGGCGGGGCTTACCAGTTCTACCAATCACCAAACATCTACGTATCTCAGTTCCTGTGGAACCCTGAAAAGAACCTGCATCGGAGTAGAAGCTAAGAAGGTTCTAGGAACCGAGGTCTGAGGTTCGTGGTTCCTGAAAAGGTTCTAGGAACTTCTGAAGGTTCCTGCAGTCTGAAAGCGCCTCCAGGGATGGCACAGGACTCATCTGTCTCAGAGGGACAGGAACGCACACTCATCTGTCTCAGAGGGACAGGAACGCGGACTCATCTGTCTCAGAGGGACAGGAACGCACACTCATCTGTCTCAGAGGGACAGGAACGCAGACTCATCTGTCTCAGAGGGACAGGAACGCACACTCATCTGTCTCAGAGGGACAGGAACGCAGACTCACCTGTCTCAGAGGGACAGGAACGCACACTCATCTGTCTCAGAGGGACAGGAACGCACACTCATCTGTCTCAGAGGGACAGGAACGCAGACTCACCTGTCTCAGAGGGACAGGAACGCACACTCACCTGTCTCAGAGGGACAGGAACGCAGACTCACCTGTCTCAGAGGGACAGGAACGCAGACTCATCTGTCTCAGAGGGACAGGAACGCGGACTCACCCGTCTCAGAGGGACAGGAACGCGGACTCACCCTTCTCAGAGGGACAGGAACGCGGACTCACCCTTCTCAGAGGGACAGGAACGCAGACTCACCCTTCTCAGAGGGACAGGAACGCAGACTCATCTGTCTCAGAGGGACAGGAACGCAGACTCATCTGTCTCAGAGGGACGGTTTTGGACGGTGATTCATCTGTCTCGGGGGGACGGTTTTGGATAAGGACTCCCCTGTCTCAGAGGGACAGTTTTGAACGCGGATTCATTTGTCTCAGGAGGACAGGGACGCGAACTCACCTGTCTCAGGGGGACGGTTTTGGATAAGGACTCCCCTGTCTCAGAGGGACAGTTTTGAACGCGGATTCATTTGTCTCAGGAGGACAGGGACGGGGACTCACCCGTCTCAGGGGGACGGTTTTGGATAAGGACTCACCTGTCTCTGGGCAGTCGGCGTGTCCACCTTGTCGGGGGACAGGGTCTGGAACAGGAATCCGCGGCCGTTCCTGGGGGCCAGAGGGTTCCCCTCAGAGATGGAGGCCAGTTTCTGGAGGACAGACGGAGGCTGGCTCAGCAGAGACCCCCTCCTCACCTACAGGAGCAAATGCAGTCTTTAGTTCTGATCCGTGAGGGTCCGGGTCTGCCAGAGTCCGGACGAGGTCTGGGACTCACCTGCAGGGTCTGGGAGGGGGTCTGGAACGGGTTCAGAGCTGCCGAGGTCTTCTTCTCTGGCTGAGGCGCTGCAGCAGGTTCTGCGGAGAACAGTCGGGTTAGTCCAGAACGGCAAAAACCGGATCTCAGCAAGTCTGATTCCAATTCCAGTCCGAACGTCTCATCACACTCAGAATAAGACTCAATTACTGAGAAGCATTTCAGTGAGACGTAGACGGTTTCTGAGCAACGTCACGATGGGATGCGCCGCAACCACGAGGTAAGAAAACCAGGAAAAGCTTCAAGAACTATGAGCAGACGTGTTTATGTGCACGACTCATGATGAGGTCATGATGAGGTCATGATGAGGTCATGATGACGTGAAAGTGTCTGAAATATCACGTTTGAGTCCTGCTCACACACGGAGAATAAAAAGAAGAAGAAACTGATGGTGGAGTCGTTTACAGACATTCGTGCTGCATAAAAACGCATCCCGGGGATTTATACGAAGTACGGGGTCCTAAATCAGAGTTTCTACCGTTAGCTTGTTAGCAGTTAGCCGTTAGCTAGTCTGTCTGCCAGGATCTCATCCACAATAAAGCAGAACGTTACACAAGCAGCGAAACTTACCGACAGCAATGCAGGTGAGTCCCAGACCAGGATCCAGACCAGGATCCAGACCAGAGTCCAGACCAGGGTCCAGACCAGGATCCAGACCAGGATCCAGACCAGAGTCCAGACCAGGGTCCAGGCCAGGGTCCAGGCCAGGATCCAGACCAGGATCCAGACCAGAGTCCAGACCAGGGTCCAGACCAGGATCCAGACCAGGATCCAGACCAGAGTCCAGACCAGGGTCCAGACCAGGGTCCAGACCAGGATCCAGACCAGAGTCCAGCAGACTGTTGGGTCTAAACCAAAGTTTAAGCTGCTTTCTAACTCAGGTTTTTCAGGCAGATTTCAGATGAGGTCCAACACGAATAATATCCATGTTTTAACCAGAAAAATGCCGTTTCTGGTGATGACTCCCTTATAAAGTTATTATGATGGTGATAGAAACAAAACAGCAACGATGAGTCAGTATTTTTTTGGCTTCATCGACCAGTTAAGGGAACCTATAAATGTGGCTCGTGCACACACTGTGCTAATATCAAAGAATGCAAACAATTTAGCGACTTCAAAACCAATAAGGTTTATGATATTAAGTCATTCATTAATTGCAACACCATATTTGTGGTCTATCGATTGTCTTGCACCTGTGGTTGTTTTTATATAGGCCGCACCAAGCGCCGTTTAAAGGACAAGGTTTCAGAGCATAAATATGCAATTAGAAAGGCAAACTTTGATTACCCAATGGCTAAACACTTTTGAAGCCCAGAACAGCAATCCAAGCTCACTCATGGTTGAAGGCCTAGAAAGCATCCAAAGAAATATCAGAGGTGGTGACAGACTTAAATTACTTCTACAGAGGGAGACTTTTTATATTTATCATATGAAAGCTACTATTTATCCAGGACTGAATGAAGATATTGATTTTAGTCCTTTTTTGTAACTGTGTTTTGTAACTTTACTCTGTATTGCCATCTACTGGTCTTCTGCTAAACCATGTTGTTCTTGTTCTACCTATGCAGGTGAATCTAATCATCCTACTTAAGTGGAATGTTTGTGCAGAGTTACACCCTGATGAGGGCTTAGGCCGATGCGCGTAGGCTGTAACCAACTTGTTTTAATGTTTTAGCCATCCCACAATAAAGGCTTTTTATATCCTAAGAAGAGTGCCTTGGACCTTTGCTTTTTTGAGGACCTTGCCCTTACCAAAGAGCACCTTCGCCACACTTTTTTGGATGAACCTTCTGAGCACTCTGGACTTTTTCTTTTGTCAGTATTTTTTTTTATTCGTCATCAAAATACAGATTTATACAGTATAATTTAAAGCGGACTTCCGGTGGCGACTGAATGGCGTAGGAGTAGGTTAGTGGCTCCGACATATTTCACACTTTAAAAACACTCATTCGTTTCCAAGTCACATCCTTTAGCACAGCGACTGGTAATTACTTTCAGTTAATGTGAACTCCAGCTAAAATGAGTTCCAAGGTTGGTAAAAGCTCAAAGGAGGAAGGTTTTTTTCTCCCGGCCTCATGCTCGATGCCATCTCCACGCTCCTCGAAGAGCACCGCCACTCGCTAGCCACAGTTTAAATCCTCTTTCAGCGCCATGGAGGCCAAGTTTGACCAGGTACGGGAAACTGTTGAGGACCACGGTCAGCGCCTTGGTTCCCTCCACCTAGCAGCTGATGACCTGGGCCACCGCTGGGATGAGCTGGAGGTTTGGAGCAGGATAGCGATGCTAAGCTATCTGCTAAGGTGGCTGACCTGGAAAGCCGCAGCAGGCGGAACAATCTGCGCATCCTTGGGCTGGCGGAGTCTACCGAAGGCAGGCGCCTCGCCGAGTTTTTCGCTGGCGTCCTGTGTGAAACTTTTGGCAAAGATATCCTGCCAACCCCCCCAGAGCTTGAGAGACCACCGCTCTCTAGCCGCGAGGCCGAAACCGGGCCGGAGACCGCGACCAGTCATCATCCGTCTGCATCGCTACATCACGAAGGACCAGCTCATCAGGCCAGCCCGGCGGAGAGGGACGCTCCACGACCGTGGCCAACAGACCCGAGTGGTGGAAGACCACAGCCCCGAGGTGCCGCGCCAGAGAGCAGAAAACAGGGGGGGAGGGCCGAGCTGTACAACAGAGGACTCACACCTTCACTTCTATTCCCAGCCAGGCTCCACATCACCCTCCCCACCGGAGAGAAGAAGTGGCTGCACTCAGTGGAGGATGGAACTCCTCCTCCAATAAGAAACAGCGTTTAAAACGGAGTTTCAGCTTTATAAAAATAAATAATTACCTGGAAAAGTAATGATTCCGTATCTTTTTAACATTCCCATTGGCTTAACTTTAATCTGTGATGTTGTTCCTGATAGAAGTGAATATCAGATCTCACTGATGAATGAAACAGAAACTGAACAGAATAAATTACTGACAGAATCTCGGACTGACGGACGTCTGAGAAGCTTCATCTCTACGGTTAGAACGGCTTCCAGCCGACACGTAGAAACACGTAGTTTTAATGAACATGTCACGTTCGTGTCTTTTCTCTCAGAGGGAAAACTCTGAACAGTAATCACATGCAGACCGCATGAATGCACGAGTGTCCAGCTGTAACCGCATCACTCCGCCTCCTCTCGTGCCGTTTCTTTTAACGCCATTATTCCATCACTGTTACAGCTGCTCCTCCGTTACCGTAGAAGTCCTTTCAGCCGTTTTTATGTAGATAATCAGTCACCATGGAAACATTTCGCTCACAGCGCAACGTCAGCTACACGTGCACTGTTTGTTGTTAATGTTGACTGCAGCCGGTGCAGAGCATACAAGCTCATTTCTGATTGGCCAGCAAGCCAGGAATGCGGGGCTCGCCAGTTTTGATTGGCGAATAGGTTTGTCACTCAAATGTCAGAGACAGAAACAACCAAACGTCAGGCTCATGAGGTTAAGTTATCCAGTAGTTTAAACCTCAGTATCCGTGCGGTTAAGGTTAACCGTGCAGCGTTTATCTGTGTATATGCATATTTTTCTACACTTTTTCTTCTGTTCATGGATGTAATGGAGTTTGGTAACACATTTGCATGTGGAAGAATAATATTGTGGGAGAAGCTTGCTGTCGGGCTCATAGGCAGCTGTTCAGTTTTTTGGGTGGGGGGCTCAATCCTGACCTTGTTTTCCTGTTTTTATCTTGTAGCTCTGGCAGATGTTTCCTGTCTTCTGACAGAAGTCTGACAGAGTTAATACTGACCCTCCTATGTGCTCAACTAACTTACGAGTCATACAAACTAACTTACGAGTCATACAAACTAACTTACGAATCATACAAACTAACATACGAGTCATACAAACTAACTTACGAGTCATACAAACTAACTTACGAATCATACAAACTAACATACGAGTCATACAAACTAACTTACGAGTCATACAAACTAACTTACGAATCATACAAACTAACATACGAGTCATACAAACTAACTTACGAGTCATACAAACTAACTTACGAGTCATACAAACTAACTTACGAGTCATACAAACTAACTTACGAGTCATACACTAATATTCTCAGCTGGAATGTCAACAAACGAAAGAAGGTGCTTTCACAGATTAAACAGGAAAAAGCATCAATTATCTTCCTACAAGAGACGCACATTCGTGCCTCTGATAATTCCAGGCTTATGGCGGGGTGGGCGGGGCAGCACTTTCATTCACCATTTGAGACCAGGGGGGGCTTATCAACTGTAATACAGCATTTACTCCTCATAAAGTGATATCAGACAAAGATGGCTGCTTTGTCGTCGTCTCAGGAAAGCTACTGAACAACGTGATATTAGACATTTTATTTGGCCCTAATACACATGATCCAGGATTTTTAGAGCATTTTTTTCCCTCAGCTACCCGACCGAAATGCGCACTCATCTTTGGGAGAGACTTTAACTGCTAACTGGATCCCGCTTTAGACGTTCCTCTTCCCAACCAGCCCTTAGCAAACCAGCCTCTCTAGTCCAGTCAGTCTCTAATGAGCTGGGAATCAGATATCTGGCGACGACTCCATCCGAAAATGAGGGCGTTTTCATTCTTCTAACAGGCACATCAAACATTCTCACGAATCGACCTCTTTTTCCTCGATAGACGGCTGCATCCGTCGCTTCCCGTGAATATGGGACCATTGTTATTTCAGATCATGCTCCACTTTTACTAACCTTGTCCATGCCCAACTCTCCTAAGGCTGACTGAAGCTGGCGGTTTAACAAACTCCACACCTGATGCCTCCAGCCTCAATGTTTGGGATACCATGAAGTCTTACGGTGTGTTCAGACCAAGCACGATTTGGGCGTCAGGTTTACATGCAAAGTCAAAGGCCGACGCGCGTCAAGGAGCGTCGGCGCGAGCATCTAGGGCGTTAGCGCGTCGAGTTTTGAGATGTTCAGCGTTTGCGCATCAAGGGCGTCAGACGCCGGAGTTGGAAAATCTGAACTTTGGCGTCTTGACGCGGGGCGTCAACCAATCAGAGCGAGTCATGACACAGACACTTTTTCTGACAGGAGAGGAAACACACAGAAGAACCAGGGGAATCTCCTCTCTATCTGAAGACAGAGGAGGATAAACTGTGATCTGTGTCCGGTCCCGGTTTCTGAACGGTGGTTTGATGACCTGCTGTCCTGATGGGATGTTCTGGGCTGATAATGCTGCCACAGCGGGACATCGGGACATTAAACTGGACTGATAATGCTGCCCCACATCGGGACAGCGGGACGTTTAACTGGAACGGATCAGACGGCTGAAAGTGCCGCTCGCCAGCAGCTCCTGGAGTAAATGATGAAACTCATCACAGTCAGAACACCTGGAATCATTTGGAGAACCGGACACAGAGCAGAGACGACCGATGATGATGTTTCCTGCTTTATGTATCACATAAAGCCGAGCCGCTCTCTCTCCTGCACCTGCCATGGTGCAGACAGACGGTGAAAGGAAAAAGAGAAAGCAGAGGCTCCTCCCACGGCGCGGCGAGCGCTGCTTGGCTGGGCATCTCTCGCCACACGTCAGAGCGTCAAGACGCGGGGAAACAAGCGTCGGACTTTTAATGACACGGCGTCCAACTTTGGGCGTCGGGCGCGTTTTTGACGCCCAAATCGCGCTTGGTCTGAACACACCGTTATACTCGGGGCCAAATAATTTCTTCCACAGCCAACATGAAGAAGAAAAACTTTAAGGAGAGATCGGACTTAGCACAGAGAACTAAAGAACGAGACCACCTTTACGCTCACACCCAAAATCCCCAAACCTACCAGAAACGGGTTGAACTCCAAACCCCATTTGACCTTCTCTCAACTCATATGATAGAGCGACAACTTTTAAGAAGCAAGTAATTTTTATGCGCACGGAGACAAGGCTGGTAAATTGTTTGCTAACCAGTTGAGGGGGTCCAAGGCTAAACAGTTAATTACTGAGATTATCTCAGTGAGGGGTATCACGTCAGACCAAGGAATAATAAACTCTACATTCCAGGATTACGATTCAGCCCTCTGAACTTCAGGATATGACTTGGAAAAATTCGTTGATGGGCTCATTTTCCCTGCTCTTCCCTGAGGATGAGGAAGCAGGTCGGAGTCGGACTCACCAGGAAACAGCAGCAACTGGACCTCTGCTCGTCTCTCCTGTACAGCATCTGTTTACTGAAACTTCAGGAACCAGCGTGTTGAGACTAACAATGAAAATGTGATCGTGTCCTCAGAAATAGTCTGTTTCATCCATCGTTGCTTCATCACATCGGTCGTACAGCTGCTGTACGGACAGACAGCTGCTGCTCGGTTACATGAGGACGTCTCCTTCATCACATCTGTCAGACAGCTGCTGTACGGACAGACAGCTGCTGCTCGGTTATATGAGGACGTCTCCTTCATCACATCTGTCAGACAGCTGCTGTATGGACAGCTGCTGCTCGGTTATATGAGGACGTCTCCATCACATCGGTCAGACAGCTGCTGTACGGACAGACGGCTGCTGCTCGGTTATATGAGGACGTCTCCTTCATCACATCTGTCAGACAGCTGCTGTACGGACAGACAGCTGCTGCTCGGTTACATGAACCTCTCCTTCATCAGATCTCCTCCAGCTGCTTCCAAAGCTGCATCCTTCCCTCCATCCTCATCCTTAGAAACGGGAACCATTTAAAACTCCACTGGAACCATGGAACCATGGACGAGTGCCTCGTTTCTGTCACGGCTGGCTCTACTGTATGTCAAACTCCTTTGTGGGTTTGTTTGTGTTGTTCCGGGTCGCTCCGTACAGTTCTGGTTCCCTCGGTGTGGTCTTGCAGGCTTTTATCTGAACCAGTGGACCTGAGGCTGGAGACAGACTGTAGGCAGCTGCTACAGATCTACTCCGGTTCTAGCTTGTAAAATGTGATTTCCCCAAATTCCTCCTCATCTTCATCACTTTTCTGAACTGGCTGATGATCCAGCAGTTCCAGTTCCAGTCCAGCTGTTCTGGAGCATCTTTCATGTTTTCCACGGTTTAGATTATACATGTAACTCAATGGACGACCGCAACTCTGTACCGTCGCAGACGTTACATCATGGCGGCTGGGTTCGCTACGAAAACACCATTTAGCAGAGCCTACTAAACATCGGATATTTACGTAAATACACGTCTGATTAACTTCTAACTGCACAGAAATACTGATTTTATCTTGGTGTGTTGTTGCATGGCAAAGTTACTTGAAGTTAAGGTCGTGCCATCAACACTTAAAGGCAATGCATCTTATTTCAAGAAATCTTAAAGAAAATTTTGCTTATTACAAACAAAAACTCTTTTCCACTCTTAAAATAAGTTAAAAAAAATATATATTTTCTTGCTTGTAATAAGCTAAAATTCTGCCAATAGAACAAATGAAATTTTCTTGATACGATTTCTTGAAATAAGATGCATCACCTTAAAACAAGCTCTTCTATCTCACTGAAATGTTTCTCTTCAGTAATTTTGTCTTATTCCGAGTGTGCTGAGATATTTTGACTAGAAATGAGAAAAATATTTGAGTTTTTGCAGTGTGGATCTGGATCCAGACCAGGTCCAGGTCCAGGTCCAGGACCGGGATCGACCCACCTTTCCTCTGCAGCGTCCGGGCCGTCAGCTTCTTGGCCAGCTTCATGAAGCGGCCTTCATCCTCGTCTCCGTCCAGCTCCTCCTTCTGCTCCGTCTGCTGGGACTGAGAGGAGACAGAGACGATGACGGACCTGGACCAGGACCAGGACCAGCACCAGCACCAGCTGTGGTCGTCATGGAAACGCCGTACCTGCTCCCTCAGCCACTGCTCCCTCTCCAGCCTCTCCTTCCTCCTCTGGATCTCGGCTGCATCCACATCCTCCTCCTCCTCGTCTTCCTCACCCTCGGCTCCATTCCGGTCCAGGTGGAACCCGTCATCTGGACCAGAGGAGACCAAAAATGCTGAAGAACACCAAGCTGACGTGAATCCAGGCCGGGACATCGCTGACGTAACTACGTGGACGGGTGGTGACATCGTCCTCCGAGGACGGTCCAGCGTTCCGGACCCGCGGGTCTGAGCAGAGCTCTGAACGCCGCTGCCCCCGCTGAGTTTACGACCGCGGTGGGAACGAAGCTGCAGCGGCCGGTGTTCTGTCTGAATGTGTCACCTGGTTAAACGTGCCGCACACAGACCTGCTGCGAGCGTGAAGCGTCCGTAAGGCTGCGTAGAGACCAGAAACCGGATTCAGGTCGCCGATGAATCAAGAAACCTACAATCTACAAATCTGATTCTTTAAGGGAAAAAGCTAAATTCAGATTTTCTACCCGGCACGAGAAACGATTCAGTTGTTCAGGAAGTTAACATCAGTATTTCAGGTTAACAGTCTCAGGTGTGCGCTCTTATCTGCAGGAATTCTGGTTTCAATTCAGAAATCACCGGCATTTGGTTTTTCCTCCATCATGTTGTGGTTCAGGAATTTCACTGAAGTACTTTTATATGATGTTTGAAGACAAACGATATTATGACTAATCCGGCCCCACGCCCCTGATCCGGCCCCACGCCCCTGTTCCGGCCCCACGCCGCTGTTCCGGCCCCACGCCCCTGTTCCGGCCCCACGCCCCTGTTCCGGCCCCACGCCCCTGATCCGGCCCCACGCCCCTGATCCGGCCGAAGCCCCTGTTCCGGCCCCACGCCCCTGATCCGGTCCCACGCCCCTGATCCGGCCCAACGCCCCTGTTACGGCCCCACGCCCCTGTTCCGGCCCCACGCCCCTGTTCCGGCCCAACGCCCCTGTTCCGGCCCAACGCCCCTGATCCGGCCCCACGCCCCTGATCCGGCCCCACGCCGCTGTTCCGGCCCCACGCCCCTGTTACTGCCCCCCGCCCCTGTTCCGGCCCCACGCCCCTGATCCGGTCCCACGCCCCTGATCCGGTCCCACGCCCCTGATCCGGCCCCACGCCCCTGATCCGGCCAAAGGCCCTGTTCCGGCCCCACGCCCCTGATCCGGCCCCACGCCCCTGATCCGGCCCCACGCCCCTGTTTCTCTGCTCTCCAGCAGGTGTCAGTAAAGACTCGTGGACTCACCCATGTTCCTCCAGCGGAAGCGGCGGGCCCGGCCCGGCCCGTCCGAGTGCAGGTCCCCATCAGCCAGGTAGCGCTCCTGGTACAGCCTCAGACGCCGCTTGTCTTCATCCAGAACCTGCTTCCTGCAATACGGGTCAGACCGGGTCAGACGTCTGCTCGGCATTGACGGGTCAGACCGGGTCACACCGGGTCACACGTCTGCTCGGTGTTGACGGGTCAGACCGGGTCAGACGTCTGCTCGGCATTGACGGGTCAGACGTCTGCTCGGCATTGATGGGTCACACCGGGTCAGACGTCTGCTCGGCATTGACGGGTCACACCGGGTCAGACGTGGGCGGAGACTCCACTCACATGTGGATCTTGTTGACTTGGTCCTGCAGCTCTTCATCAGAGGGAAGCTCCTCCAGCAGCTCCTCTTCCTCATACTCGCTGCCCCCGTCACCGTCGTCATCGTCGCTGCCGACGTCGCTGCCCGACAGCTCCGCCTCCGAGTCCACGTAGTCCAGCAGAGTCCTGCAACGAGTCAGAGCGGCTTCAGCTGCTTCCTCAGCTCACACGATGAAGATGAAGATGAAGGTCAGCCAGCAGAGCTCAGAGCTGGAGACATTCAGTGTGAATAAAGTTTGATTCAATCCGCTTCTAACTCACATCTTCTTCTTCTTCTTCCTCCTCAGGTGTGGTGAGAACACCCCCTGCAGTTCTTCCTCCACAGCATCCTCGTCCTCTCCACCATCATCTTCCTCCTCCTGCAGAGATTACAGTGGTGTAAAAGCGGGAAGGTCTGATATGGAGGACCGAGGAGGTCTGGACTCTACCTGCTCGCTGCCCACGTCCGACAGGAGGTGGAACTCGCAGTCCTCCCCCTCCTCCTCTTCCTCCTTCTCCTCCTCCTCCTCCTCCTCCTTCGACTTCTTCTTACTTCAGAGAAAACCTCAGTTAGTCTCAAACGTTTGCTTCATTGGAAGGAGATGAGCAGTTCTGGTCCCGATGCAGAACCAGAACTGTGTGCGGTACCTGATCCGTTCCGGTGAAGCCGTTGGAGCAGAACCTGAAACCAGGAGAGTCTTCGGTTATTTCACCATCAATCATAAACTAAATTAACAACTGAAGTTGTGACATGTTGATTCGTTAAAAGGTCCAGCGTGTAACTTCTGACCAGAACATTGTCCTGATGTCAGATTTCTGGGGTCAGTAAACATCACTGACCGGGTCCCTGCACGTTTTAACAGGTTACATTTAAGACTTAAGGCTTTTTAAAACGCGGGAACCCTGTATTGATCATGTGGGGGCTCTGGGGGGCTGCCCTGCTCAGAAACCGGACCTGGGAACTCTACAGGAAGGGATCCGTCTCTCATTTAACATGCGGCCTGGATCGGGCGGGCGATAAACCGGAAATTTACCGACAACATTTGCAATGATAACCAACGTCATGTTCCCACAGCGGTATGTTCGCTGCTGCGGCCCCTTTGAGAAAGCCGCAGTGGAACTGCCGCATAGGACGTTTTTGATCTCTCACACTTGCCGTAGTTTCTTGTAACGTGACACTCCTGCACTGGAGCTTCGTGTTTTCTGGACATCGTATGTCTGATCAGTGACGTTTATTTGCCGTCAGTGTGACATGTTAAACGTTTGAAGGAATGTTGTTTGTGTTAAACATTTTCAAAATGGCAGTGATGCTAATTGCATTAGCCTGTCTATGGGTTTTTCAATGTTAAATTAGCATTCATGCTAATCGATAGTTGTGTGTGCAGTTCATGGGAAAAACAGTACTGTGTTTCATGGAAACAAAGTAATATTTGCTCATGTAAATAAGATTCTAACAATTTAACAATTAAATAACAATTTAATAATTAAAAATTAATTCATTAATGTGTACATTTGTATGTTTGCATTTCAAATTTCACAGTACTTCTCAAACGTCCTAAACATCTGCTGGGTGTTTCGTGAGGAACCTGTTTTCTATCTGCCAAAAAGAAGTCACATGAAGTTCCAGTTAAGGCAGAATATCTGTTTTCATAAATGAAAATAAATGTGGTTTTTGGCTGCTTCGGCTGTCTCTATGTCGTCGGTGCTCATGTTGCTGAGCTCCATGTACGTCTGTAGTCACGTGACTCCACCCATCCAGTCTGTAACCAGTTATCATCCATAATCGTTACTGAGGTGAACTGCTAAATATATCGTGATATTGATTTTTGGCCATTATCACCCAGCCCTAGCCTGGAGCACTCTGCTTTATGCTGCGTACTTCCATCATTCTATGTAGTTCTATCATTCTACGTAGTTCCATCATTCTACGTAATTCCATCATTCTACGTAGTTCTATCATTCTACGTAGTTCCATCATTCTATGTAGTTCTATCATTCTACGTAGTTCCATCATTCTACGTAATTCCATCATTCTACGTAGTTCTATCATTCTACGTAGTTCCATCATTCTACGTAATTCTATCATTCTACATAGTTCCATCATTTTACGCAGTTCCATCATTCTACGCAGTTCTATCATTCTACGCAGTTCTATCATTCTATGCCGTTCTATCATTCTACGTGGTTCTATCATTCTACGTCGTTCTCCTCCTTTACCACTTTTTCACCTCTGATACAGATACCCAGGTCAAGTATCGGCTGATGAACCGTATCGATACTTAGCTGTGTTTTGGGCCAAAGATTCTGTATATTGACCTGATAATTGATTTTATTACTGGTTTATGTTAGTTATGTCTGATCGGTGGAAGCTCGACCCGGTTTAACGGGTTAAATAAGTCCATCTGAGGGAAACAGACCCGTTATTATCCTCCAGTGGCTATGATGAGTTTAAACTCACAAACATGATGAATGAAATGATTTTAAATAAAGTCAGACCCAGGCTGGGAAACGCTGGATGGATTTCTTGGATCTGATTCAGTTTTTATCCGGCATCAGTCCGATATCGGATCTGTACAGCACCGTCTCCCATTCCTGGACAACCCGACTGCTGCAGGTAGGGCTGGGCGATATGGACCAAATATATCACCATATATTTATTTTAGAAGACGATATACAATATATCCCGGTATTTTTACCCTAATGTGTCTGAAAGTTTCATTTTATATCAAACAGCTGCTTTTTAGTATTGAAACATGTTCATCATAAAGGTATCGCTCCACTGCAGAGATGGAACTGACAAACACTGTTAGAGATGTTTGTTAGATCAAAGTAATCGAAGACAGTTGCTGGTTTTTATCATTTCTGTGTAAAAGTCTTGAGGAGGATTGTCTTCCAGATAGTTTAATAATAGTGGTGATATGACGATGTGTGTAAATATATCGCGATATATCAGTATATCGCACAGTCCGAACTGCAGGTGTGTCTGGCCATGGTCGCCATGGTAACGGCGGTCAAGGACAGTAGAGTTCTACCAACGTCCTCCTGGACTCTAATCCAACTGCAGGACCTGGACGGGTTACCTGGACTGGGGAACTTTCCGGAGCAGAGTCCCAGCAGCTGGTCCATGCTGCCGTCAGACTCTTCGTCACCCCCTCCTCCTCCTCCTCCTCGCCCCCCCTCCGTGGGTGGGAACTCTCCTGAACACAACCCCAGCAGCTCGCGGTCCGGTCCGGAACCGAAGCCCCCCGAGCAGAGTCCCAGCAGCTCCCCCATGTTGGCGTCCATGGCGTTCTCGTCCAGGCTGTCCAGGACCAGCTGCCTCTTGTGGGGGGGGGCCGCTCCGGGCCGCGGCCCCACGTTCAGGAAGCCGTCCGCGTCCAGCAGCTGGGACTGGGCGTCGTCCTCCAGAGAGAAGTCTCCGCCGAGACCAGGACCGGAGGCTGGGTCGGCGCCGGGGGACGGGGGGGCGTACAGGTCCTGCGAGTCCTCCACAGGGAGGCAGAGGGACGGCTCCGACAGCTTTCCTGAACTCTGAGGGGACAGAGACAAGTTAGACCACCGTCTCTGACCAAGGCCAGACGTGTCTGCGCGTCCGTCCCACCTTGGAGGCGGAGCCTAGGAAGCTGGACCTGAAGAGACAGGGGGACGGCGAGCGGAAGACGGCGCCGCCACGGCTCGTGCACCGCTGGACGGGCTGGTAGGACGTGATCATGGACGCAGCCAGCTCGAAGCTGCCGCCGTCCTTCAGGGACAGACAGTCGTCCTCCTCTGGAGACGAGGACAAAGACGTTAGCGCTCAGCATCCGTCCACACAGCAAACCTCAGAGACGCTCACCCACCCGTCTTACTGCTGCCGTCCACTCCGGCCGGGCCACACCGCCGCGCTCCGTCCCTGGACCAGAACCAGAACCAGGGTTAGCATGGACAACAGAACCAGAACCAGCACTGACAACAGAACCGGAACCAGAGTCAGCAAAGACAACAGGACCAGAACCAGAACCAGGGTTAGCATGGACAACAGAACCAGAGTCAGCAAAGACAACAGGACCAGAACCAGAACCAGGGTTAGCATGGACAACAGAACCAGAACCAAAGTCAGCAAAGACAACAGGACCAGAACCAGAACCAGAGTCAGCACTGACAACAGAACCAGGAAGCTGCAGAGTTCTAAAGCGTACCGACCCGGTCCGAGAGCAGGAGCTGCCGGGGAACAGCATCAGGGTCCCGTCTGTGTTCAAGAGGTCTGGCACCAGCGCTGGACCAGGACTGTGGAGGCGCTGGACCGCTCCCGGGTCCTCTTCATCCTTCTCCTCACCGTCATCATCACCGCCCAGCAGCTCGTCCACACCCTGTAAGACCGGAGGACGTGAGACGGGACAGGACGAGACATCAGGTCAGATGATCCAGATCCAGCGTGCAGGACTGGATCTGGATCAGAGAGATCCAGTCCTGCATAGCATAGACATGCTTTGTTAATGTGTATATAGAAAAAGCATGTGTGTATGTCTATATAGAATACACACATGTATAGACTTGGATAAAAGACATGGATCCACATACAGGTACTACCCGAAAAATTATAATATCCTGATAAAGTTCATGCATTTCTGTAATTCAACTTAAAAGCTGCAATTTACATATTGTATAGATAAATAATATGCAAATCAATATATTTGCAGCTTTTATTTGTTTGGATGTTGCTGATTAGAAGTTGCAGCTTAAGAAAACCTCAAATTCAAAAACAAAAAATTAGAATATTGCTTGAAATCAATTTAAAAAGGATTTTAAATACTACAATATGCATCCTCTTGCAGTAAAATCCTGCATGTGTACTTAGTATTTGGTTTGGTCCTTTTGCATGAATGACTCCTTAACGCGGCGTGGCATGGATGCTAGCAGCTTTAACCCGGCGTGGCATGGATGCTAGCAGCTTTAACCCGGCGTGGCATGGATGCTAGCAGCTTTAACCCGGCATGGCATGGATGCTAGCAGCTTTAACCCGGCATGGCATGGATGCTAGCAGCTTTAACTCGGCATGGCATGGATGCTAGCAGCTTTAACCCGGCATGGCATGGATGCTAGCAGCTTTAACCCGGCGTGGCATGGATGCTAGCAGCTTTAACCCGGCGTGGCATGGATGCTAGCAGCTTTAACCCGGCGTGGCATGGATGCTAGCAGCTTTAACCCGGCGTGGCATGGATGCTAGCAGCTTTAACCCGGCATGGCATGGATGCTAGCAGCTTTAACTCGGCGTGGCATGGATGCTAGCAGCTTTAACCCGGCATGGCATGGATGCTAGCAGCTTTAACCCGGCGTGGCATGGATGCTAGCAGCTTTAACCCGGCGTGGCATGGATGCTAGCAGCTTTAACCCGGCGTGGCATGGATGCTAGCAGCTTTAACCCGGCGTGGCATGGATGCTAGCAGCTTTAACCCGGCGTGGCATGGATGCTAGCAGCTTTAACCCGGCGTGGCATGGATGCTAGCAGCTTTAACCCGGCGTGGCATGGATGCTAGCAGCTTTAACCCGGCGTGGCATGGATGCTAGCAGCTTTAACCCGGCGTGGCATGGATGCTAGCAGCTTTAACCCGGCGTGGCATGGATGCTAGCAGCTTTAACCCGGCGTGGCATGGATGCTAGCAGCTTTAACCCGGCGTGGCATGGATGCTAGCAGCTTTAACCCGGCGTGGCATGGATGCTAGCAGCTTTAACCCGGAGTGGCATGGATGCTAGCAGCTTTAACCCGGAGTGGCATGGATGCTAGCAGCTTTAACCCGCCGTGGCATGGATGCTAGCAGCTTGTGGCATATCTCAGCTGTTATGGAGACCAACATGCTTCCATCACAGCCTTGAGCTCTTTATTGTTTGCTCTCTTCCCGTTCAGCTTTTTCTGACGATGCCCCACATGTTTTCAATGGGGTTCAGGTCAGGTGGGTTTGCGGGCCAATCCAGCATGGTGATCCATGGTTGTTGAAGCAAGATTTTGTAGTTTTGGCAGTGTGGGCAGGTGCCAAGTCCTGCTGGAAGATGAAGTCTGCATCCTCATACAGCTGGTCCACTGAAGCAAGCATGAAGGTCTCCAAAATGTCCTGGTAGACGGCTGCATTGATGCTGGACTTGATGAAGCTCACAGGTCCATTCCTTATGAAGTCCTCCACACGTCTGAAAGGCCCTTTCCTGACCATCTTCTCCAGGCTGCTGTCAGCCCTCCGGTTTCTACACCGTTGAAGCCAAACATGTTGTGTCTTATGACATCTGCAGAGTTCAGTTCTGGTCTCATCTGACCAGACTATGTTTTCCAGAACATCATGGGTTTGTCCAGATGTTGTGTTGCAAACTTCAAACCAGCATCAACCTGCTTCTTCTTCAGAAATGGAGTCTTGCGTGGTGTGCGTGCATGAAGGCCATGGCGATTCAGTTAGCATTTCTATGTATGTGTGCATTATTTGGGTTGTTGCAGACATCTGGTGAAAATTTCATGTCAATATATTTTCTAAAAAAAAATGTTGACGTGTTCAATACAGCCCCCCCCCCCCCGGGGTTATTATTGACATACCAGGACTCAGTCTAGTGAATGAAGTTAAGTTGTCGACCGCTTCATGGTTACCTGCAGGTCTCAGTTCTAGTGAATCAGAGATGAAGCTGTGTTCTCACCTCCTCTTCCTCTGACTCATCCGTCATATCTTCCTCCTCCTCCTCTTCCTCGTCCTCCTCGTTGTCGAGGCGATGCATCTCGGCTTTGCGCTCCCTCTCCTCCCTCCTGCGCTGGGCCATGGCGAGCTGCAGCCGCTGCTTCAGGGTCAGCAGCTTCTCTCCTGCAGACACACCACATGTTAAAACCCACGCTGGATCCAGGACCACTGGAACCACCGGGACCCTGCGGGACCACCAGGACCCCACCCAGACCCAGCGGGACCCCGCAGGACCACCGGGCCCCCACCCAGACCCAGCAGGACCCCGCAGGACCACCGGGCCCCCACCCAGACCCAGCGGGACCCCGCAGGACCACCGGGCCCCCACCCAGACCCAGCGGGACCCCGCAGGACCACCAGGACCCCACCCAGACCCAGCGGGACCCCGCAGGACCACCGGGCCCCCACCCAGACCCAGCGGGACCCCGCAGGACCACCAGGACCCCACCCAGACCCAGCGGGACCCCGCAGGACCACCGGGCCCCCACCCAGACCCAGCGGGACCCCGCAGGACCACCAGGACCCCACCCAGACCCAGCGGGACCCCGCAGGACCACCGGGCCCCCACCCAGACCCAGCGGGACCCCGGCAGGACCACCAGGACCCCAACCAGACCCAGCGGGACCCCGCAGGACCACCAAGACCCCACCCAGACCCTGCGGGACCCAGCGGGACCACCAGGACCCCACCCAGACCCAGCGGGACCCCGCAGGACCACCGGGCCCCCACCCAGACCCAGCGGGACCCCGCAGGACCACCGGGCCCCCACCCAGACCCAGCGGGACCCCGCAGGACCACCGGGCCCCCACCCAGACCCTGCAGGACCCCGCAGGACCACCGGGCCCCCCCCGGACCCTGCGGAGAGTTGTCACACCTGGTTTTGTCGGCGGCGGCGGCTCCTCCCCTCCCTCGGTGACGGTGACGGTCAGGGACTCGGCGTGCAGCTCCTCCTGGCCCGAGGGGGCGCTGTCTTTGCGGACGATGCTGATCTGGATGCTGCGGTCGCCGTGGGGACGCGTGGGCGCGTGCATGTGACGCAGGTAGCGCTCCTTCAGAGCCTCCACACCTGGCGGATGGAGACTTGAGTGATGGAGGGTCCTCCGGCCGGACGGCGGTCTAGCGGGACCAGACTTACCCGGGTTGGGCTGGGGGGGCTCCAGCTGGACAAACACGCCGTCGTCCGGACACAGCCTGGCCACCGGGGGGGGGTCCAGGCCCAGCTCCTTCAGCAGGGCCCGCTTGTCCTTCAGCCTTGCGGGCCGCGGCTCTGAGGGCTCTGCCGGTCCCGACACCTGCCGGACTCCAGAGTCCCCTGCAGCCGGACCCGGTTCTGGAGGAGCAGCCGAGGTTTCTGCCCGACCCCCCGAAACCGGTTTTCCTTCCTCTGCATCAGCAGGGACAGAGTCCTGGAGACTCTCAGAGAGGTAAAGCATCGGCCCCGAGTCCTGCTCCGGATCTGGACCAGAGACCTGCTCCGGATCTGAACCAGAGACCTGCTCCGGATCTGAACCAGAGACCTGCTCTAGCCCTGGACCCGGCTGCTGCTCCAGTCCCGGACCCCGGCCTTCAGTGGTCTCTCGGGGCTGGCGGAGGGGGTCGTGCTGCGGAGACGAGGTGGCTGCAGGTCCAGGGGAAGGCGGACTAGGAGCGGACGAGCAGTCCAGAGAGGGCGGGGCCTCCTGGATGGGCGGGGCCTCCTGGATGGGCGGGGCCTCCTGGATGGGCGGGGGCTCTTGGATGGGCGGGGCCGTCTCCAGCATCATCTGGGCGTACCTGGACGACCTGGAAGCAACGCTGTTGTTAGTTACAGATCACCATGGCAACTCGGATCAGACCTGCGCTGAGGGACTACCGGACTCCGATAAGTGCAAACGTGGACCAGTTTCAGGGTCACATTTCAGACCAGGATGCGGACTTAGATCTGATCATCCGTCCCGAGCCCTGGACCGGATTCTGCAGGGTCTTACTTCAGCAGGGCCATGGCGGGACCCTCGGGCCGGACCCTCCTCTTGAAGAACTGGTGGATGGTCTTGGGCTCGGGGACGTGGTACGGCAGACCCAGGAGCGACTCTGCAGAGGACAGGTGAGACGGGCTGGCTGAGACATGCGTGAGGACAGCGGGGGACAGGTGGGCGTGTGGGGGACTTACCTCGGACCAGCCGCTGGGACTCGCTGTGGAGCTGCTTCATGGCCTCCCTGCTGGCCCGGGCCGCCTTCCTCTCCTGCAGACAGTAGAGTCATGGACGGTCCTCATGTCCCACAGGACAGGACGTACCTGTGTCCCGCAGGACAGGATAGGACCTCCCTGTGTCCCGCAGGACAGGACAGGACAGGACGTCCCTGTGTCCCGCAGGACAGGACAGAACGTCCCTGTGTCCCGCAGGACAGGACAGAACGTCCCTGTGTCCCGCAGGACACGACAGGACGTCCCTGTGCCCCGCAGGACAGGATAGGACGTCCCTGTGTCCCGCAGGTCAGGAAAGGACCTCCCTTTGTCCCGCATGACAGGACAGGACCTCCCTGTGTCCCGCAGGACAGGACAGGACCTCCCTGTGTCCCGCAGGACAGGACAGGACGTCTCTGGTCTACTTACTGCACGCTGGGGCTTCTCTGGGGCTTCGTCCTCCTCTTCCTCACTTAGGACGGGGTTCTGCAGAGACATGAGGTTCTGGTCAGACCAGGTTACACACCAACCTTCGTCTTCATCTGTCCTCCACCTGGAGGACGTGGACAGCGTCTCACCTTCATCTTCTGCTTGACTGCAGCTCTGATGGCTTCCAGAGACTCTTCCTCCTCCTCTTCATCATCCAGACCCGTGTGGAACAGGTCCGAGTCTGCGAGGAGACACCCGCTGTCGTCCAGAGGCCGAGGACGAGGACGGACCTGAGGGGACGAGGATTTACACCTTCAACAGTCAGACCAGCTTCAAAACCCGCCTCCATGGTCCTCCTGGGGTAACCGTGGGATCCAGACCAGACCTGGACCTCATAGGGGTAACCGTGGGATCCAGACCAGACCTGGACCTCATGGGGGTAGCCGTGGGATCCAGACCAGACCTGGACCACATAGGGGTAACCGTGGGATCCAGACCAGACCTGGACCTCATAGGGGTAACCGTGGGATCCAGACCAGACCTGGACCTCATGGGGGTAACCGTGGGATCCAGACCAGACCTGGACCACATAGGGGTAACCGGGACCTGGTTCCCAGGAGTACCCGTGGGATCCAGACCGGGACCTGGACCACATAGGGGTAACCGTGGGATCCAGACCAGACCTGGACCTCATAGGGGTAACCGTGGGATCCAGACCAGACCTGGACCACATAGGGGTAACCGTGGGATCCAGACCAGACCTGGACCTCATAGGGGTAACCGTGGGATCCAGACCAGACCTGGACCTCATAGGGGTAACCGTGGGATCCAAACCAGACCTGGACCTCATAGGGGTAACCGTGGGATCCAGACCAGACCTGGACCTCATGGGGGTAACCGTGGGATCCAGACCAGACCTGGACCACATAGGGGTAACCGGGACCTGGTTCCCAGGAGTACCCGTGGGATCCAGACCGGGACCTGGACCACATAGGGGTAACCGTGGGATCCAGACCAGACCTGGACCTCATAGGGGTAACCGTGGGATCCAGACCAGACCTGGACCTCATAGGGGTAACCTTGGGATCCAGACCAGACCTGGAGCTCATAGGGGTAACCGTGGGATCCAGACCAGACCTGGAGCTCATAGGGGTAACCGTGGGATCCAGACCAGACCTGGACCTCATAGGGGTAACCGTGGGATCCAGACCAGACCTGGACCTCATAGGGGTAACCGGGACCTGGATTCCAGGAGTACCCGTGGGATCCAGACCGGGACCTGGACCACATAGGGGTAACCGTGGGATCCAGACCAGACCTGGACCTCATAGGGGTAACCGTGGGATCCAGACCAGACCTGGACCTCATAGGGGTAACCGTGGGATCCAGACCAGACCTGGACCTCATAGGGGTAACCGTGGGATCCAGAACAGACCTGGACCTCATAGGGGTAACCGTGGGATCCAGACCAGACCTGGACCACATAGGGGTAACCGGGACCTGGATCCCAGGAGTACCCGCGGGATCCAGACCGGGACCTGGACCACATAGGGGTAACCGTGGGATCCAGACCAGACCTGGACCTCATAGGGGTAACCGTGGGATCCAGACCAGACCTGGACCTCATAGGGGTAACCGTGGGATCCAGACCAGACCTGGACCTCATAGGGGTAACCGTGGGATCCAGACCAGACCTGGACCTCATGGGGGTAACCGTGGGATCCAGACCAGACCTGGACCACATAGGGGTAACCGGGACCTGGTTCCCAGGAGTACCCGTGGGATCCAGACCGGGACCTGGACCACATAGGGGTAACCGTGGGATCCAGACCAGACCTGGACCTCATAGGGGTAACCGTGGGATCCAGACCAGACCTGGACCACATAGGGGTAACCGTGGGATCCAGACCAGACCTGGACCTCATAGGGGTAACCGTGGGATCCAGACCAGACCTGGACCACATAGGGGTAACCGTGGGATCCAAACCAGACCTGGACCTCATAGGGGTAACCGTGGGATCCAGACCAGACCTGGACCTCATGGGGGTAACCGTGGGATCCAGACCAGACCTGGACCACATAGGGGTAACCGGGACCTGGTTCCCAGGAGTACCCGTGGGATCCAGACCGGGACCTGGACCACATAGGGGTAACCGTGGGATCCAGACCAGACCTGGACCTCATAGGGGTAACCGAGGGATCCAGACCAGACCTGAACCACATAGGGGTAACCGTGGGATCCAGACCAGACCTGGAGCTCATAGGGGTAACCGAGGGATCCAGACCAGACCTGGAGCTCATAGGGGTAACCGTGGGATCCAGACCAGACCTGGACCTCATAGGGGTAACCGTGGGATCCAGACCAGACCTGGACCTCATAGGGGTAACCGGGACCTGGATTCCAGGAGTACCCGTGGGATCCAGACCGGGACCTGGACCACATAGGGGTAACCGTGGGATCCAGACCAGACCTGGACCTCATAGGGGTAACCGTGGGATCCAGACCAGACCTGGACCTCATAGGGGTAACCGTGGGATCCAGACCAGACCTGGACCTCATAGGGGTAACCGTGGGATCCAGAACAGACCTGGACCTCATAGGGGTAACCGTGGGATCCAGACCAGACCTGGACCACATAGGGGTAACCGGGACCTGGATCCCAGGAGTACCCGCGGGATCCAGACCGGGACCTGGACCACATAGGGGTAACCGTGGGATCCAGACCAGACCTGGACCTCATAGGGGTAACCGTGGGATCCAGACCAGACCTGGACCTCATAGGGGTAACCGTGGGATCCAGACCAGACCTGGACCTCATAGGGGTAACCATGGGATCCAGACCAGACCTGGATCCCAGGAGTACCCGCGGGATCCAGACCGGGACCTGAATCCCAGGAGTACCCGCGGGATCCAGACCAGGACCTTGATCCCAGGAGTACCCGCGGGATCAAGGCCAGGACCTGGATCCCAGGAGTACCCGCGGGATCAAGGCCAGGACCTGGATCCCAGGAGTACCCGCGGGATCAAGGCCGGGACCTGGATCCCAGGAGTACCCGCGGGATCAAGGCCAGGACCTGGATCCCAGGAGTACCCGCGGGATCAAGGCCAGGACCTGGATCCCAGGAGTCCCCGCGGGATCCAGGCCGGGACCTGGATCCCAGGAGTACCCGCGGGATCAAGGCCAGGACCTGGATCCCAGGAGTCCCCGCGGGATCAAGGCCAGGACCTGGATCCCAGGAGTACCCGCGGGATCCAGACCAGGACCTGGATCCAGGATTTCAAAGTTCAAACTTCAGCTAATGATGTTTCATCAGGGTTCAGCTGAACACAACTCACCTGGTCTTGGTCCTGGTCCCTGTGGTCCTCCTTCCTCTTCTTCACATTCTCCACGGCTTTGTGGCGCTTCTCCTTTTTCTCACGCTGTCTCCGACTCTTCTCTCTCTTCTTCTTCTCCCTCACCACCGTCTCCTCCGGTTCGCTCGTCCTCTCGGGTTCACCATCATCGCTATCATTGGGGGCGTGGCTTATTCTCTTTTTCCTCCGCCCCCCCTCGTCCCTCCCCCTCTCCGTCTCCTCCGGTTCGCTCGTCCTCTCCGGTTCACAATCATCGCTATCATTGGGGGCGTGGCTTATTCTCTTTTTCCTCCGCTCCCCCTCGTCCCTCCCCCTCTCCGTCTCCTCTCCGCTGGAGCTGGGTAACTGCAGGGTGTCAGCCATGTTGGCGCTGTGTTCCTCTTCCTCGCTTTCGCTGTCTCTGATGGCGTTACGGCGAGGCTTCCGGTGAGCCACGATGTCTTCATCATCATCGTCGTCGTTGTCATCACACTCTGAAACCAGAACAGGTGATCAGACATCGAGCTTCCTGCCATCCTGGACCAGATCAGAGCAGGACACAGACCAGTTCAGGTGACCTGGTCTGGATCAGAGAGGAGAGACCAGTTCAGGTGACCTGGTCTGGATCAGAGCAGGACAGAGACCAGTTCAGGTGACCTGGTCTGGATCAGAGCAGGACAGAGACCAGTTCAGGTGACCTGGTCTGGATCAGAGCAGGACAGAGACCAGTTCAAGTGACCAGGGGCCTCATGTACAAAGGGTTCGTACGCACAAAAACGTGGCGTACGATCATTTCCACGATAAAGTCGAGATGTATCAAGAATGGAGTGACCGTGGAAATGTGCGGTGCTTCACGTCAACTTCATGGCTGCGTACGAACGTTTCTACAGTTGTGGGGACTTTGGCGACACTCGGAGGCGACGCTGGAAACTGTTTTAAGAAATAAATGTGAAAACAACCAGTCCTCAGACTGACTGATGTGATCAGAAACATAAACAAACAGCCCTCATAAACAATTAACACCCGCAATTATGTGTGGATATAAAAGCGCAAAGTGGAGCAAAAAAGTCTTCTGTCCAGCATGGCTGCTTTAGCTGGAAGAAGACGTTCGACATAGTGCATATGTAGAGAGCGTGTATTCAGAGGCCGAGAAGATTTGTTGATTTCATGATAGTTGGCTGTTTCAGCCGCTTTAGGTTTCCAGAGACAGCGCTGTGTACAGAGCTGAAGCCAGGCTGGGGGCGCAATACACCCAGGCCAGCTGCGCCTCCACGCGCTCCGGCGAATAAATTCACTTATATGCTGATTTATTTATTAATGCACTTAATTTGTGAGAACGTCTATATAATGATCTGGGCAATCACTTATGTCAACACAGCAGGGGGGGGACTCGGCCGGTATGGCAATTTCATAGTAGCAGGTCGGTTACGTCTGAGTCCGGGGGATGAGGAAACCCCCGAGGCTGTGACGCAGGTGATGCGGGAGGAATTCCCTCCTGCACGTCCTCTTATGGTGATAGCCTGTGTCAGCTAATAAATCCAGTATTTACAGTGACATCAGACTGTGAGGTGGAGACTGTATAAACACACGTTTCACAAATATATTTTTATTTACCTTGAGACAAACCGGAGTCACCCGCGTGAACTCCCCCCACTTCTGGAAGAAGAAAAGCCGTCACGAGCAGCCGTCCTCCGATTCACATCCAACTTGAAATCAGACCACTTGCGGACTCATCCGCATCACACACTTTCCCATTCACTTTTTTGTTGGAGTGTAATGTCGGACAACAGCGCGCTAAAGTTCACATTTTTGCGCGTTTCTACTTAAACAAGCTGCCTCAAGTTTGTTCTCCGTGATTTTTTTTTTTATTTTCATTCACTGTCATGCTCATATTTTGTTTTTCTGATGGTGCAGAGAGGAGAATCTCCGCTGCAGATCTCATTTAAATGTCATTTGCGTATTTATGTTGGGGGTGTGGACAGGGAGGTGTCAGGTACTCCAACATGTGCGCTCAATTCCACGTTGATTGGGATGTACAAAGGAAAAGTACTTGGATCCATGCGTGCGCACAGATTCATACATCTGAAAACTTTTGTGCGTATGACGTTTTCAGGATTTAATCGTACGCCGGGTTTCAGGAGGAAATCCACGCAACTCTTTGTACATGAGGCCCCAGGTCTGGATAAGAGCAGGACAGAGACCAGTTCAGGTGACCTGGTCTGGATAAGAGCAGGACAGAGACCAGTTCAGGTGACCTGGTCTGGATCAGAGCAGGACAGAGACCAGTTCAGTTGACCTGGTCTGGATCAGAGCAGGACAGAGACCAGTTCAGGTGGCCTGGTCTGGATCAGAGCAGGACAGAGACAAGTTCAGGTGACCTGGTCTGGATCAGAGCAGGACAGAGACCAGTTCAGGTGACCTGGTCTGGATCAGAGCAGGACAGAGACCAGTTCAGGTGACCTGGTCTGGATCAGAGCAGGACACAGACCAGTTCAGGTGACCTGGTCTGGATCAGAGAGGAGAGACCAGTTCAGGTGACCTGGTCTGGATCAGAGCAGGACAGAGACCAGTTCAGGTGACCTGGTCTGGATCAGAGCAGGACAGAGACCAGTTCAGGTGACCTGGTCTGGATCAGAGAGGAGAGACCAGTTCAGGTGACCTGGTCTGGATCAGAGCAGGACAGAGACAAGTTCAGGTGACCTGGTCTGGATCAGAGCAGGACAGAGACCAGTTCAGGTGACCTGGTCTGGATCAGAGCAGGACAGAGACCAGTTCAGGTGACCTGGTCTAGAAGTGACCGCAGGGCTACTCAGTCCGGTCCTCTGAGGACGGTAGTCCAGCAGGTTCTCCACGGTAACGAGTCATCGTGCAGCCTGATTGGCTGTTGGATCCATCTAATTTGCATCAGGTGTGTTGGAGCAGGGAGATGTGGAAAACCTGCTGGACTGTGGTCCTGGCGGGACCGGACTGAGGAACCCTGGATTCTAGGATGTGCCCTTCATCATCTTCATCTGGACCTCTACCTCAGACCACAGGTTCTGTCAGACTGCAGGAACCTTCTGGAGTTCCTAGAACCTTCTTCGCTCCTACTCTGAGGCAGGATTAAAACTTAAAAAGTCTCACAGCTGTTTACCGAGATCGTAATAGGAAGAACCTAATAGTTCTAATTGTAATCAATTAGAGCTGCAGCTAGCGATTATTTTAATAGTTGATTAATCTACCCCTGTAATCGATGATTAATCAATCAAATCAGATAAGCGCCATGTTTTTAAAGATCTGACTGAGATGCAGTGGAGTGATAATGAGTCCAAATTGGCACCAAAGACTGTGGTTGACACGCAACGAGTAGGTGCATTACTGCCCCCCACTGGTGGGGAGGTCCTGGAAATAGTTTATACAGACTGGAAGTAGGGCTGGGCGATATCGAATTTTTGTAATATCCCGATATTTTTATGGCATATCACGACAATTATCTCGATATTTTATGTTAGCCTTGAATTAACGCTTTGATGCATATAATCACATCAGGAAGATGATTCTGTGTCTGTATTGAACATTTCTGTTCATACTGCATTAATATTTGCTGATCTCAAACATTCATGCCAAAAGGGTGAAATCAGAACTAAACACACAAAACTGTATTGAACAGTTAAAGCAGAGCAATAAACATCATGTAATTTTAAAAAGGGCTTATGACTATGCCTTTTAGTAAAAGATCCAGATATTTATGGTGTGAATTATTTACATTAAAAAAGGGAATAAATAAGCTGATAGTTTTTTTTCCAGCATGAAATAACTTTTAGTAACTGTTAAAATGTTTGGATTTCAGATCTAATCAGTGTGACACTTCTTCTTAAAAAGCTCATGGTTAAAACGTTATGCGAGCGAGTGAGCGCTTACATCTTAACGAGGATCTTTGTTGTTTTTCCTCCGACAATGTTGTGAGCGAGTTATCAGAGAAAGGAAACGACTCATGCGTGACAAAGATGTTCTACACGCGTGAGCCTCGGAAAACTTAAGTCTTTGTAAGTATTGTGCTGCGTACATGTGTTAGTTACAGTAGCTAGTCGGCTGAAATCCTTCATCCTCTGTTTCTTTATAACTCGCGCTGCTGCAGCAACCTGAGCTCTGATACAGAAGCTGCTAACGACGGGCACATGACATAGCACGTAGCACAGGTGATGTAGCAACTAGGCTCGTCAATCCGGACCGGAAGCAGTTTATACAGACCGAAGCGACGCATGAAGCAGGACTTTAAACAGTTAAACGAAGCATCGATTACTAAAATATTAATCCATCTGTTCTAATCGAGTAACTCCATTAATTGTTTCAGACCTAATTCCAATAGGAGTGTACCAATTCATTATTAAATCCATCACAATGAACACGTCCCCAATCCAGAACCATTCTGAAATGTCCAAAAGCAATTATTTATACTAACTTAATGACCCAGATACAGCTGCAACGCATGGCAGTAGAATCTGCGGCTGCCGCCCAGACACTTTAGAGGACGGACCGTCCACTAAAGTGTGGATAAAGTTTTGTATCAGATGATCTGGGGCATAAATGTGTCTCAAAGACTGCGTCACACATGGTCCTTAACGACGTCCTCCCTCATGTGTGAACGCACGCTGAAGGAGAAGGGTGGTTCTTATGACTAAACTCGGGAGGCGTAGTTACAGGATCTGCGTTCAGAGAACTTCTCTGTCCGAATGTGCCTTATGTGACATCAGCCTCTGCTCTGTTAATCATCTCCATGGAGACACCCCCACACACACAACCCCCCACCTGGCAGCTTGTCTCCTGGGTGGGCCTTCTCTGGGACCATCTCTTCGGCCGGAGAACCCATCCCGCTATCCGAGTCGCTGTCCGGCGCCGTCCTGGTCACCCCTGGCAACGCCTCGACCTGCTGACAACACACAGCCGTGTCACAACCAGTGTCCCAGATTCACTTTTTCACTCACCGGCTAAGTTGGCCAGTAGATGAAAAAGCCACGCACATTTTCCACCGGCCAAAATATGAAACCATTTTACACTCATATCTTTAGGCCGTTAATCCAGTTTTATGCTGGATGCAAACTGAAAAAACAAGAAGAAAAACATTTGTATTTAGTAAACTGGTCATTTCTGAATTTATTTATTTGAAACGTCCTGGTCAGACTCCTCGTTCTCTATGTGGTGCTTTCACACAGTCCATGAAGCCTCCTGGTCCTGACAGTCCTGCAGCATCACAGCCTGGTGGAGCAGAGCTACTTCCTGATCTCTGGAGATCACAGCTGGACAATAAGGACATCTGACAGTGTCTCCCTGTCTTTTTTTTTTTTTTTTTTTACTCGTTTCAGTGTTTTGAAACCTCCTTCACAACCTTTTGCTGCTTAAATGGAGGGAAAAGCATTTGCAGATGGAAAGCTGCTTTAACAAAACAAAATGAAAATGAAAAAGAATAAAAGTTTATAGTAAAAGATAAGTTTGCACACGTCTGTTTCAGGCTGTAGTCTCAGTGCAGCAGAGATCATGGAGGTCTCTGACAAACGAGGACAGTAACAGCATAAAGCAGGTGGACGGTGACATGATGCTGCTGCTGCAGATGAACAGAACCAGGATCAGACCCAAGTTGTTCCAGGAACCATTTTCATGCTCATACTGATCTACTGACCTTCAATAAAGACGCATATCAACATTATTTATCAAGTTGGAACAACACGACGTCGAATCTGAGCGGATGAGAGAAACTCCGCCCACCTGACTCACCACTCAGTCACCAGGGCAGTAAATGGAGCGGACCCTGACTAGTGCAGCAGGTGTCTTGTGACGTCTCCAAAGCGCGGATTGGTAGGCGTGTAAATCTGCTGGTTTACTCTCCAGTTCACCGAGCTTTCTGATGGAAGGCTGACCAGCTGCTGCTAAACGTCTCCACACGTTCACGCTACTTCATCAGCCTGAGCTAAACGCTACTTGTTAGTAAACGGAGGTAACGTAGTGGGGGGGTCTCATGTCACGAAGGTGCGTTTGTGAACATGCGCATTGATGAAACTTGTTGACGGTAGAGCAACAAAAAGAAGAAATCCAACAAAATCAAGATTCAAAAACATGAATATAAATGAATATATGAATATATGTAAACATTTACTCACCAAACGGAAAACTAACTCACATTTGGCGCCTGGCGAGTGTTAATTTCGGGCACTGGACACAACAAATCGATCGATTCGTTGTGTCCAGTGATCTGTGCATCACTCGCCGTGTTGCCGTGCCGTCGACGTCACCTGCAGAGCTCCGTCTACACTGGCTGACTGAAATAGTTGGGGACTGAAATAAAGTTTTCTGGAAGATATCAAACAAAGCTGTCTGATGTCTCAAATGCACAGCAACTTAAATAAAGCCAGGATCAAACTACACGACTTTTTCCGTCGTTCACGATGGTCATATGTCACATTAACAGAAATTGTGTCATAAAATCGTACGGTGTCGTGTTACTTGCGAGTGGTCACACTACAAGGATTGCACCAGACAGACAACCGTCTGATCATCGCGTGGTGTCGCAAAAGACAACACGAAACGGGAGGCGGGACAAGCAGCTGTCAATCAGTCACTTGGTTTGGAGTCTCTGAATTGACTGTTTGGATCACTCATGAAGTGGAAAGTGGACGGAGACATCAGTTCCCTCCATTATTGTGACCAACATGAACTATTTGTGTGTATTCTGCCTGTTCCAGTTGTTCTGTCGAGCGGGTTTTCATTTGTAACTAAACAGGATTAAATCCATGATGCGCACAGAAAGACTCGCTGCTCATCTTTGAAAAAGAGCTTTGAAAGAGAGAAACTGGGCTCTGATCAGCGCCGTTGCTTCCACCAGGTGCATCACGCACCGCGCGCAGGACGCTCAGTGCCAAGCGAAGCCAAAACCATCAGTCTGACCACAGTCTGCTGCCACGAGAGCAAAGTCCAGCCGACCCAGTGACGCTACTTTTAAAAAACTGCCATAAAGTGAAATAAAGTGTGTTGTTCTATACGAACGCATACGGGTGCGTCCTCACGTCATTCACTGAACTCCATCAGTTCAGAGCGCACGCTGGAAACCATGGCAACCACATGAAACCACACACGCATGATAAACTGAGAGCTGCGCAGCAGCAGCATCGCTGTGTCTATATTCTGCACTCAGTAGGTGTTCAGACGGTTAATTAGCTTTGATGATCACGCGTAATGTGGATAGTTACGGCTGAGTGCACGAGCGCGCATGGGTGTCATATTTGCTCATCTCATTGAGCGCGATGTCTGTTATGTTGCGGTGTTTTTATTTAAACAAAGTGATTTTTCTGTGACTTTGTCACTGATTTATTTGAGAGCGTCACATTCGTGCACGTTTGGACCTGCTGTAAACTCCTGTTGACTTTAACTATTACTGATAGAACACACATATCGTGTGGTTATGTTTCGAGTTAATAAAGTAATGTTTTATTCAAGAGAGATACACCCTTTTGAATGTTTGTGGAGGTTTAACACTGTTGAAAATAACTTTGGCACACTCAGTCTTGCTTTTCTTTTATTTTTTTTCTGGAGTAAACTGATGCCACAGCTCCATAAATCGCTCCACCGGAGCGGGACTGCGTCTCTCCTCCTTTCCTCCACTGTTATTTGTGTACCGGCGCACCTGAGCGTCTCTCTGGTAGAGGCGAGAGGCGAAAGGCGCACTGTCCTCCTATTGGTCAATATGAAGGGACATGTCGTGGGACGTGTCACACTACACGGACAAAACCAAAAAATTCTGACACGCCAGTCTTTCTGCGTCGTGGTCGTGGAGCGTCGCAGATGCCAAATCGCCAATCACTGATTGTGTCACATTACACGGAGCGAAGACACGACGTCCTGCGACCCGACGACGCAGAATCGTGCACGACAGTGAGCGACTGTCGGCGACGCCTCCGTCGGGCCAAAATCGGGGCTAAATTCGTGTAGTTTAGACCAGGCTTAAGGTGCATTACTGATACAAACATAAAGGCTCCTGGAACGGACGCAGATATGCATCGTGATTACAAACTGAAGAGGTACAACTGAGAAGATAAGAAACTATAGAAAATGATGCTGCTAGTTGGATTTACCGTATGTTTACAAATAAAGTTTTTCAGATTGTGTAAACAATAATGACTGGTAGGTTATTCTAACACTTATGTAAATAACAATAAATCACGTCTCATAATGTGAGCGGACCACTGCTGTGCTGACAAATTTAGTATACATGTTATCAGGACGAGTCATGATATCAGACTTATCCGAGCGATGTAATAAATTTCCTGTTATCGGCCCGATAATTATCCTGCACCCCTAGTTTTAATTGTGCTCTATAAAGCAACGTAACTTGAGCACAATGGTGGTAATAATTTAAAGATTAAGATTCAAGTTTGTTTTCCGTTTCTCTTTTTGATGCGTTTGGTTTGTTTGTGGGGGTTTTCTTTCCTTTTCTTGTAAGGGGGTTGCATAAGGGAAAGATGTGGCAATGCAACGCTCAACCAACCTAACTTTATTTACTAGACGGAGTCCTGAACTTATCAATAATTATATACCAAACATGAAAAAAATAAGCATATAAAAGAAAAACGTTGCAAAGTTTGACGTTTTAGGATAAGGGCGCCGCCATCTCGCAGTTCTCTAAGCTCTGACGTCACTGGGTTGGTTAGTCCTGCGGTCCTGAATGAGAGTCCTCTGGTCCGGTCCACAATTATAAAAAAGCATCAGTACGTAGCTCTCTTTCTCTGTTCCTCTTTGAGCTGCTTATCAAACACACGTCAAACAGCAGCACTCATGAATCCTCCCCACATCCTGATCATGAGCAGAACATCTGCAGCAGGTTGATGTGAAATGACGTCATAAAACGTTCTAACCAGGACTCCCCGTTTTCCACGGTGGGTCCGGTTCTCCCAAACGCCGCGTTCTCCCTCATCATCCTGCAGCCTGGATGCTTTGCATCTTTCCCATCGTATCCCTGTCTCGCTGTAGCATTTATTTTTACATTCAACCACCAGTTACTACCGTTAGCTTAGTTAGCGTACCTGCTGGTTACTCCATACCAACTAGATGTACACTGAAGTGTGAATCAAGTAATATCATCCGAAGGACTCAAGTGATGCAGAAACTTTACCGGTGAGTAAATGCACGTATAAACTCCTAGAAATAAGGTCCAGGTTGGAAAAAGGAAACGTATCCTTTAAGTTTGTGAAGCATTGTAAACGTTTCCTTTATGTGAAATAAAATGTATTTAAAAAAAAAAAAAAAAAGATTCAAGATTTAATTGAAGTTTCGTCGCATTTAATCACAGTTTGCTTTCGACGGAACGTTTCGTCAGTGCTGACTCTGATACACCTGATTATGCTGACACACATGGCAGAACTTGGAGTCTTGTTGCTATGGTTACTTGGCCAGTTTTCAGACCCCCTGATAGCTTTGTTTTATAAAGCAGCGAGCGAGAAGTCTGGTGATATTGGAGACTTTAAAACAGGTATGAAAGAACGCAACGTTTACTTCCAGTAGCTGTGCGCTGCCTGATCATCTTTTACCATATCGTCCAGCCCCCACATGACGGCTTTAAAACACCATGTGTGAAACCTTCATTAGAGTTACAGATACCAGTATCGGAAATGTCTCTGATACTGCTGAAAATGCTGGTATCGGTGAGTTCTGAACTTCAGACAACAGTGATCCGATACCACATGATTAATTAAGATAGAAATCTGTTTCCTGTTTAAAGGAACATTCCACCCACAGAATGATGTAACTTTATCTTCCACTTCCCCTCATGGTGAGCAAGACTCTGCAGCACTTTTTTAATATCTCAAATGCAGCCGGTGATCAGGAAGGCTTCTCGTTTCCCCCCAACTTTCATATAATGGAGTTCACCGGGGTCCGAGCCAAAAAGGTCCATAAAAGTCCACAAAAACTTGTCAATATTCCTCCATACTGCTCGTCCAATGTAATCCAAGTGTCCTGAGTGGTAGCGTCCAGAATTTACTGGAAACCATCATTTAGTAGATTTTTAGAGACTAAAAAGGAGTTTTGTTTACTTCTATGAAGCGCGCACATGCGCGGTCACAAAACTACGGAAGCCGCGGCGTTCAGAGCCTACTCTGCCGAAAATGCAAGCGTAGAAGAAGAAATTCACTGTTTACATTGTGCTAAGAGCGACAGAGCTGCAGACAAACCGGGACAAACACAAGAGGGTCCAAGAGGGGTTGATATTGATTTAAAACAAAGAAAGACAGAAAGAGAACGTGTGATCTCGTCTGCCGCGGCTTCCGTAGTTTCGTGAACGTGCATCGGTGTGCTTCCTAGACATGAGATGTTTTACTGTTTAAGCTCTAAAAATCTACTAAATGACGTCGTTTCCAGTGAATTCTGGACGCTACCCACTCAGGACACGTGGATTACATTGGACGAGCAGTATGAAGGGATATTGACAAGGGAAAGTGGAAAATAAAGTCACATTATTCTGTGGGTGGAATATTCCTTTAACTCTGACACAGTTCTTCTCTGCTGCAGCTGCTAGTTCAGAGGGGCGACGAAGAACTGATCACCTGACACCTGTGGACAAAGAGGTAACGGTAATCATGTTGGTGGTGTATCGGTATTTCACTCTGGATTCTCCCACCAGCAGGACTGCATGTTATTCATAAATGTCTTCAACCTGCTGTTTTCACTCGTGTTTCCATGTTTGACCTGAGCCAGGCCTGATATTCACATCACTGTTCATGCAGGTGGAGCATGATACCTCTCCATATCATAGGAGTATCGGTACTAGGTATCGGCCGATACCCACAGCACAATCGGGAGAAAAGAAAATGGTATCGGAACATCTCTGGCACTCCGTTTATCAGTGTTCTCCCTTGTTGTGTCAGACCAGGTCCTGGTGGACATCAGGGAACTGGTCTGCAGCACCCTGAATACAATCCAGACTCCACCAAAGCCCGGACCGCGAGTCTGGAACCGGGACTGCGTCCCTGAAGCTGCTCAAAAACCAGATAAAGGCGGCGCGCGGCGCCGTGCGGGACCGAACAATGAGCGGAGCTGGCTCGCGACACCTATTCCCTCCAGGCCTCGCAGACGACCCCACCATCACGGATCTCTGTGTCCACGGCCCCCCTGCTCTCGGCCGACCTTGAAAGTCGAGTTTAACCCCCGCAAAAGAACAAATGTCAATCTAAGCGGAGCTTACTGGACCGATAGCAGGCTAACCGAGCAGCTAGCTAGCGGCTAGCGCTAGCATGCAGCTTCAGCGACGCTCACTTTCTAAGCCCCGCAGAGCGAGCGTCCTTCCGCCTGGAGAAGACCAGGAAAACCGGCCGGTACCGGTGACCACTCACCTGCTGCTGGGTCAGAACCACGCTCATCGTAGTCCAGCCCGGTTCGGCTCCTCAGGCGGGATAAAACCAACGGAGCGCCGCAAAGACGTCCAGGACTCCGCGTGACAAACTTATTTCGGCTTTTTAAGGCTCAGCTACGTCTCGCGCCGCCGCGTCCTCCCGCCTCTTCTCAGCCCGGACAGAAACTTTGAGATTTCGCGCGCTGTGACAGCTGAGCGCAAGCGCATCACCGCCGAAGTGTCAATCCGTCTCTTCTCGCTCTGCCATTGGTCCGTTCCGAACTGTTGTATCCGCCCAGCGTGACGACACAGTTCAGGGGAAACCTGATTTAAGTACTAGCATAGCCTGGGCGGGCGGGGACGCGTGTTTTTTCAGAGAAAGAAAGCAAGATGGTGGATGATTAAGTCATACACGGTATAAAAAAAGAAAAAAAGAAGAAGATAAATAACTAATAATATTGCGGATTAAGCTCTTTATCAAGTTAAGACTAATTAGTCGTTTAGTGTTTACGTGATTACATGTAAAAGTGTAAATCAGCCAGCAGAGATCCAGCTTTCATTTGGCTAAAATGCCGAGAAGGAGGCAGACAGTTCAAAAACATGTATTTATCTGTAGACACGAGCTATTTACGGTCCTAGGACTTCATGACGTCACCGCTGACAAGAAAACACAAAAAAGGAAAAAAAAACAACAAATGTTGGGAAAATGTCAGATCCATAAATGTAAATGTTCCAAAAGAAAACCCCCGTGATTAACTTTTCTGATGGAGCTCAAATATTATGAAGATTATGTTTATTTATCTAAAAATCAACAACTCAGAAAATGTTTACAGATCTGTTCCCATTTTAAGATGTGTTTTCTCTTTATTTTATTTTATTTATTTTTACAACCTCCGGCTTTTGTTTGTTTTAATTGTTTACCTCGTCTGGTTTGTTCATTAGAACAGACTAGTAATGTGGTTGTGCAAAGTTCTAGCTACTTTTATATTTTTAAAATATGCAAATAAAGTTTTATTGGGAAAAAAGACAAGAAAAAAAAAACTCAAGCTGAGAATTTTTTCACGGCAGTCTGCTATTTTTTTTATCGGAGAAGTGTCTCATACAGACACGTAGACACCAGAAACTGGAGCTGCTCCATCAGGGAAACAAAATCATTATCACGATTATCTTGGCCAATATTGAAATCAGTTTTAATATGATTATTTTCTAGTTACATGATGCATAAATTTAGCATTTTTTGCCAATGAATATAGGCTACAAATATGAACCTTACAATCAATGAATAAAATAAATATACTTTGAATGTTAAATTGATGAGAAATACAAAATAACATAAATATTTCCAAAATAAACAATGTATACAGCTGTTCTGAACATTTCCTATATTTGAAAAATAAAATAAATAAACTTATATATGTATATATATATATATATATATATATATATATATATATATATATATATATATATATTTTTTTTTTTTTTTTTTTTAAATCCCAAAATAAAATTGGTTGAGCTTTAGTGTAATGCTAGAACATTCCAGTCTAACAGTTTTGTTAATGACACCCAACAAACTGCCTGGATAACCTCAGAATAACTTTTAGAATTTGGCCAAGAAAAATCACACAAACAAAAACTGCTTTAATCCGATTACATGAGTTTCGAGATTGTTTGACACATAAATTGAAATCACCTTCAAATTTCAATTAATTGCACAGAAACGTAACAAAATTATCTAAAACTTTTTAACAAATAAATAAAATTTAAACTTCTGAGGTTGTTTTCAAGTATTTGTCAAAGAAAGAAAGAAAGAAAGAAAAATTAAACAATGGCACAGTTGCCACTTTATGTCCCGTCTTTTTCTTCTGCAAATGTTCTCAAAATCTTTTATTCTTTTCTTTTAAAAAGGAGAAAATTAACATCATGCATCAGAAACTTGATCAGTGCCAATAAATGATGCGGCTTCTCTAAAGCAGGAGATGAGTTTTCAGATAAATGTCTTCAGTATTGTAATATTATTGTCGAAAGGAGACAAACGAACGGAAAAGATGGAAATTTAAATGAACATGTCATTTTCACTAAAACGTAGATTTTTACCGTGGAAAATCAGTAAAACATGGAAAAGCCTTGTCATGGTGATGAATGAAAGACGAGATCTCAGGGACGTACATTTATTTATTTATCATTTATTTACAGAACATTTAAATCAGGATGAGCGTAGCGATACCTGGAATCGATACTTGGATATCTACATATACTTTTTAAATGATCATAATACCTCTGTGCGAACATAAAACATAGAGTTTGTTTTCACGTAACAATTCAGATGGGAAGATCACGTGCAGGTGTGGTACGTTTGCTCCAGGTCACATTATTTCTGCTGTTAACATGTTTATTACTGCTGTAAACATGTTTATTCCTGCTGTAAACATGTTTATTACTGCTGTAGACATGTTTATTTCTGCTGTAAACATGTTTATTCCTGCTGTAAACATCTTTATTCCTGCTGTAAACATGTATATTTCTGCTGTAAACATGTTTATTTCTGCTGTTAACATGTTTATTCCTTCTGTAAACATGTTTATTCTGCTGTAAACATCTTCATTCCTGCTGTAAACATCTTCATTCCTGCTGTAAACATGTTTATTCCTGCTGTTAACATGTTTATTCCTGCTGTAAACATGTTTATTTCTGCTGTAAACATCTTCATTCCTGCTGTAAACATGTTTATTTCTGCTGTAAACATCTTTATTTCTGCTGTTAACATGTTTATTCCTGTTGTTAACATTTTTATTTCTGCTGTTAACATGTTTATTCTGCTGTAAACATGTTAATTTCTGCTGTAAACATCTTCATTCCTGCTGTAAACATGTTTATTTCTGCTGTTAACATGTTTATTTCTGCTGTAAACATGTTAATTTCTGCTGTAAACATCTTCATTCCTGCTGTAAACATGTTAATTTCTGCTGTAAATATGTTTATTTCTGCTGTAAACATCTTCATTCCTGCTGTAAACATGTTTATTTCTGCTGTTAACATGTTTATTCCTGCTGTAAACATGTTTATTCTGCTGTAAACATCTTCATTCCTGCTGTAAACATGTTTATGTCTGCTGCAAGCATCTTTATTTCTGCTGTAAACATGTTTATTTCTGATGTAAACATCTTCATTCCTGCTGTAAACATGTTTATTCCTGCTGTTAACATCTTTATTCCTGCTGTAAACATGTTTATTTCTGCTGTAAACATCTTCATTCCTGCTGTAAACATGTTTATTTCTGCTGTAAACATCTTTATTCCTGCTGTAAACATGTTTATTACTGCTGTAAACATGTTTATTTCTGCTGTTAACATGTTTATTCTGCTGTAAACATGTTAATTTCTGCTGTAAACATCTTCATTCCTGCTGTAAACATGTTTATTTCTGCTGTTAACATGTTTATTTCTGCTGTAAACATCTTTATTCCTGCTGTAAACATCTTCATTCCTGCTGTAAACATTTTTATTCATGCTGTAAACATGTTTATTTCTGCTGTAAACATCTTCATTCCTGTTGTAAACATGTTTATTCCTGCTGTTAACATGTTTATTCCTGCTGTAAATATGTTTATTTCTGCTGTTAACATCTTCATTCCTGCTGTAAACATGTTTATTTCTGCTGTAAATATGTTTATTTCTGCTGTTAACATCTTCATTCCTGCTGTAAACATGTTTATTTCTGCTGTAAACATGTATATTCCTGCTGTAAACATGTATATTCCTGCTGTAAACATGTTTATTTCTGCTGTAAACATCTTTATTCCTGCTGTAAACATGTATATTTCTGCTGTAAACATGTTTATTTATGCTGTTAACATGTTTATTCCTGCTGTAAACATGTTTATTCTGCTGTAAACATCTTCATTCCTGCTGTAAACATGTTTATTCCTGCTGTTAACATGTTTATTCCTGCTGTAAACATGTTTATTTCTGCTGTAAACATCTTCATTCCTGCTGTAAACATGTTTATTCCTGCTGTTAACATGTTTTTTCCTGCTGTAAACATGTTTATTTCTGCTGTAAACATCTTCATTCCTGCTGTAAACATGTTTATTTCTGCTGTAAACATCTTCATTCCTGCTGTAAACATGTTTATTTCTGCTGTAAACATGTTTATTTCTGCTGTTAACATGTTTATTCCTGCTGTAAACATGTTTATTTCTGCTGTTAACATGTTTATTCTGCTGTAAACATGTTAATTTCTGCTGTAAACATCTTAATTCCTGCTGTAAACATGTTTATTTCTGCTGTTAACATGTTTATTTCTGCTGTAAACATCTTCATTCCTGCTGTAAACATGTTTATTCCTGCTGTAAACATGTTTATTTCTGCTGTAAACATCTTCATTCCTGCTGTAAACATGTTTATTTCTGCTGTAAACATCTTTATTCTTGCTGTTAACATGTTTATTACTGCTGTAAACATGTTTATTCCTGCTGTAAACATGTTTATTCCTGCTGTAGACATGTTTATTTCTGCTGTTAACATGTTTATTTCTGCTGTTAACATGTTTATTTCTGCTGTTAACATGTTTATTCCTGCTGTAAACATGTTTATTTCTGCTGTAGACATCTTTATTCCTGCTGTAAACATGTATATTTCTGCTGTAAACATGTTTATTTCTGCTGTTAACATGTTTATTCCTGCTGTAAACATGTTTATTCTGCTGTAAACATCTTCATTCCTGCTGTAAACATGTTTGTCTGCTGCAAGCATCTTTATTTCTGCTGTAAACATGTTTATTTCTGCTGTAAACATCTTCATTCCTGCTGTAAACATGTTTATTCCTGCTGTTAACATCTTTATTCCTGCTGTAAACATGTGTATTTCTGCTGTAAACATCTTCATTCCTGCTGTAAACATGTTTATTTCTGCTGTAAACATCTTTATTCCTGCTGTTAACATGTTTATTACTGCTGTAAACATGTTTATTTCTGCTGTTAACATGTTTATTCTGCTGTTAACATGTTTATTCTGCTGTAAACATGTTAATTTCTGCTGTAAACATCTTCATTCCTGCTGTAAGCATGTTTATTTCTGCTGTTAACATGTTTATTTCTGCTGTAAACATCTTTATTCCTGCTGTAAACATCTTCATTCCTGCTGTAAACATGTTTATTCCTGCTGTAAATATGTTTATTTCTGCTGTTAACATCTTCATTCCTGCTGTAAACATGTTTATTTCTGCTGTAAACATCTTTATTCCTGCTGTAAACATGTATATTTCTGCTGTAAACATATTTATTTCTGCTGTAAACATCTTCATTCCTGCTGTAAACATGTTTATTTCTGCTGTAAACATCTTCATTCCTGCTGTAAACATGTTTATTTCTTCTGTAAACATCGTTATTCCTGCTGTAAACATTTTTATTTCTGCTGTAAACATGTTTATTTCTGCTGTAAACATCTTTGTTCCTGCCGTAAACATGTTTATTTCTGCTGTAAACATCTTTATTCCTGCTGTAAACGTGTTTATTTCTGCTGTAAACATGTTTATTTCTGCTGTAAACATCTTTGTTCCTGCTGCAAACATGTTTATTTCTGCAGTGAAGTCAACGGCACCGGCTTCTTCCCACTCCTTGTGGACAAAGGCATCTATTTTATTTTATTCTTTTTCTCTTTAGGAGTACTTTTTTTTTTGGTTTCTTGTTTGTTTTTAAATGTCTTATGTTCAAATAAAAAATTAAAATCAAATCAAACATGAGCGTAATTGAGGATCTGCTCTGTTTTGGAGCCTCTAGTGGATGAGGGGGAACTGCATTCTTCAGCACTTCCACATGGCTTCGGTTTCCTCGCTGGGCGTTGCTGCCTGGTGACTGCAGAATGACGATAAGTGGGGGAAATCTTTCAGAGCTGTGAGGGAGCATTCATCATTCTGTCAGCTGTGTGTTGAGATGCATTTCAGAGCGACGTGAAGGCGGCGGGAAGTTAAAATGTCATGATGCCACTCTTAAACTGTCAAAGAGGACATGTTGGACACCTGAGGAAGGCGTCTCCTCCTCTTATTTGGCTTCATATGAGTCTGGACTTCATGGTAAAGAGAATAATGGAGCAGAGAAGCTATGAATTAATGTTTACGGGCATCAGAGGGCTGCAGGAATGATGGAAAGTCTCTCATAATGCTTATATACAGCACGCAGACTGGTGGCCAACAACCTCTGTAGTTGTGTTTTGTACGGCACTTTGAGCTGCACCACACATAAAAACTGCAATATAAATAAAGATGGATTATAAATGCTACCAGTGATTATTTCCTTGATAAAAAATGAGTCACTTCTGATTGAACTGAAACAAATCAATACGATTAAAAGGCTGTCTTCTCCAGATCCAGTTTTCTGCAAAGAGCCACAAATCCCATCTCAGCTGTAAGAATGTGTATTTAAAATACTTAATATGTAAAAACCTGCTCACACACATATATTTTTCTAAATGTATTATTATTGCTAACATCCAGAATGATTATTATCATTCATTCTTTCATTTTCTATCGTGCTTATCCAGTTCAGGGTGGCAGGGTTGCTGGAGCCTATCCTGGCTATCACCAGGAGCGGCTGGTTGCTTTTTCTTTTTTGTGTTGGGATACATGTGATTGGGACTGTGGATCAGGTGTGTATATGTAAATATGTTGTTAGAAGTGTGATGATTGAGGCCATTATCTGTTATTATGGGAAACATGACGAATAAAGTTGGATAAAATACTTCTTTAATATGTTTATTTTAATATTTTCATTATAAAGTTTGATAAATATACAATAATCATCCATATTTTGGAAATGCGCTACAGCAAATTACGCATGCGCACAGCGGGCTCCAGGGCTGGTAAATGGCGCATGCGCATGTGTAAATCCCCAGAAGGAGCCGCGGCAGCTCAGGTCGCTCCAGCCAGCCGTCCTCCACGCAGCTAACTACCCTCCGTTTCCCTAAATTAGCCCCTCTCAGCTTCGCGATACCGCCCCCAATCTCCGCGTCGGTACGGAGCCGCCAGGCCGGGACAGAGACGGAGAGAGAGGCCTCGGCCATGGAAGCGCTCGGACCCGGTAAGTCACCTCAGCGACCGCGGGGAGCGGGGAGCGGGAAGCGCGAGCGCAGCCGCGCCGCGTCACTGGGGGCCGCGGCTGCAGCGAGGCCTCCGCCGCTGACGGGAACCAGCCGAGGCCCGATCCGGGAGTGCGGTTCCCGCCGCTCCGCGGGTCGCACCGGCCGGACCGGGGCGGCGCGAGCCTCCAGCGCCCGTCAGCGCGGGGTTTCTGCATGTGGAGCACGCGCCGCCCGTCGTGTCGGAGCGGGCATTGTGTTGTGGGGGATTTAACTGGGACCTCCTTCCTTCCGCGTCGCGCGCTGTTTACCTTCACGTCGCCTCGCGCCGCGGCTGCGTTTGTTGTCGTAGCTTCGTTTTCTCCTCAACGTCGAATAAATGTCGCCGAACGTCGTCGGTTTGCGCGAAAACGTTCAGTTTGCGCCGTCAGAGCGGCTGTTGTCGTCCCGATGTGACCGAGGCGGTGAAAACAAGATGAGGGAGGAAGCGCGGACGTGCGCGCGGGGAGTTGCGGCGCTGTCAGCGGTGTCCGCCGCGCCTCGCGCGCGGGGACGGACGGACAGACGGCGCTTTGATCGACCTGTTCCGTGATGCGCGTGTCCTGTATGATAACAAAGACACGCGCCTCGCGCGGGGATGACACGCACGTGCACCCATCGGTGCGGTGCGGTGCGCTGCGGCGCGGTGCGGACGACCTGCGCGAGCTTTGTTCGCTGAGATGCTGGTTGTTTGTATTGATCCACACACGTAAACAAGCTCTGGTGTTGATGAGGAAGAGGGGGGTGTCTGCAGGTGTGCGCGCGCGCGTGGTCATCCACAGGTGTGAGGAGGAAGGTTTGTGTCTTCCTCCAGCCTGAGCGCAGATGTTTACCTGCTGATCTCACACACAAATCCTCCTCCAGCACCTTTCATACCGGAATATTACAGATCCGATTCTTTCTACGGCTCACGATTCGATTCTGTTCCGATTCCTGGCCTGACATGCGACTCAAACGGATTCATGATTAAATCTCTTTCAGTGACAAAGGCTCCAGGATGAGCAGCATCCTCCTTCATCCAGAAAGCAGCGCGATTGACTGAAACCTGATCGCTTTAAATTCTCATGTCAAACATCTCCGAACTCGTAATCGAGCCCAGACGATTTATTTGCCATTTTTCTTTTCTTCTACACATACAGAGAAATTGCAGAAAAACTAGATGCACAGTTTGTTTTTTGCGTCTATTTAATGTTGAGACTACATTTAATTTATTCATTTAATGTTGTATACATTGCAAAACGGTTGTAAGGTGCATATTTGTGGCCTGTATTTATTTTCAATGTCAACATTTTGCATAAATTATCTTTAGTGTTTGTTTTAAATGGCGAGAAATGCGAAATAAATGCATTGTTTTAACTGAGAAATTGTTTGAATGATTAATGATTTTTTCCGTAGAGCTCTGATAAGAAAATGCAGATTTACACAGCTCATCAACTAAATAGAAGAAATGATCTAACACTGAGTTTTGTAAAGGAGGTAAAGTGAATAATGGCTTAAATAAATGTCATTATGTTTGTTTATTCAGGTTTCAGTGGCTTCACAGTGTAAAATCTGAGTACTGAAATAAACTCCGTCTGTTTGAGGACGCAGTTATCGTAGCTTTAAATATTAATATTTGAGAAAATTTCAAAGTCTTTTTAAATATCAGTTCTTGGAAATTTCAGATCAATTCAGATAAGAATCACTGTTTGGACGTGAATCTTTTTATTTTTCCACAGCACCCCTACAAACCCCCTGCAGCTGAACTTTACTCCTGTGGAAAGGTTTATATTTTCTTGGTTCCTTCAGGTGTTCAATGTTTTCCTGCATTTACCGTTATCATCATTATTCGGCCCCTCCCATTTAAAAAAAAAAAAACTTAAATTACAACAGTAATTAAAATAACAAGAAACTAACAAAACTAATATTTTTTTTTTACTAAATTGTAATATAATGAAATAAAATATCACTTTTGAATTGTGATTGGAAATATTAATAATAAAAAACAAACAAAACTGTCCCAGAGAAATCAGAGCACTTTTCCTGCCAACAGGTGCAGACGTCTGATTGGACGTTACAGAAATCACCTGACTGCAGTGATTTTAGTTCAGGAGCTCCATTATCGTTGTTCATTTGTTTTATTTTGTGTGTTTTTAATATTTCTGCTGAACCACAATCCAGAATTAATGTCATGATTTTATAGAATTTTTATTTATTATTACTTTTGTCAGTTTCATCTTATTTCACTAACGGATGATTTTTTTTCTGTATGTAATGAGAAGAGATGAATCGTTTCGTGGACGACTGTTCCCCCGTCCAGCAGGTTTACAACCATCCGTGAAACGTCGTGTTTATCCAGGTACTCTGGTGAATCCAGGCATGTTATGGTCAAAAAGCACCGATATTTGATTTCACCAAGTTTTATTTAAAAAGCCGGTGAATCAACAAGCACAGTGGACTTCTGTTTGCAGAAACAAACCAAGCATGCAAACGAAGGATCCCCCCCATGCAGATATTTCACGGCCAATACCGATATATTCTCATCAGCCGATGTAACCTGATGATATTTGGGGCCGATACTGCATTTGACTCAAATGAATATATAGGAATGCACGATATAATCGGTCCTCTATCGGTACCGGCCTGTATCGGACATCTGCCACCCCACCAATATTTAACCGATATTTAACCAATCAGCCAGCTGTATCTAAAGTCTAAAGGTAAACAAAAACTTAGTCTTTTTCTTCTTCAAATACTTCTTTTTTACAAAACTTCTAAAGACTAGGGGTAGGAAAAATATAGATACACTGAAGTATCGCAATATTTTCAGATGATAATATCATATTGACATTTAAAAATGCAGTCACGATCTATTTTACCAACGGTATCTCGCGATATTTCATTGTTCTGCTCCAAAATCTCCCGAAAATTCTCAAATTCCGCGATATTTTCATATGCTGATATCATATTGACATTTTAAAAACTCAGTCATGATCTATTTTACCAACCATATCTCGCGATATTTCATCGTTCTGTTACTTCGAATTCTCGCAAATATTTTGTATCGTAAAATGTTGTAACAGAACGTTGAAATATTGCGAGATTTCGTAAGTAAAATGGATCGATACCACATTTTTGAATATCAATTTGATATTGGCATATGGAAATATTGTGATATTTCAGTATATCAAATTTTTTCCACCCCTTTTTTTTTTTCAAAGTGTAAGAAATGGATAACAAAACTGCTCTTTGCAATGACTGCTTATTTTTTTCAGCTTTAATATCGGTCTCGGTTATCAGCCACATGAGTTTTAAAATATCGGCATATCGGATATCTGCCAAAATTCCAATATCGTGCATCCCTATTAATATATAAAGGATACAATGAAAAGTAATTTTACAAATATTTTAAAATAAAAAAAGAACAAAGCATCTCAAATATATTAAAAGGAAACGGTGAACTTGTGATGAATACACAGTCGTCTAATTTATGTCTTCCAATTAAAGAAGGAAAAAATCATCCGTCAGTGAAATAAGATGAAACTGACAAAAATAATAATACGTAAAAATTCTATGAAAATCATGACACTGATTCTGAATTCTGGTTCAACAGAAATATTAAAAACACAAAAAATAAACGAGTAAACAGGCATGATGGAGCTGCAAAGCTAAAATGTTGTCGATCACTTTGATTCAATCACTGCAATCAGCTGTCTCTGCAACGTCCAATCAGACGTCTGCACCTGCTGACAGGTATGTTGGTCCATGTTCATGGGAAAGATGCTCTGATGTGTCTGGGACAGTTTTATTTGTTTTTGTTTTTTATTATTATTATTTCCAACCACAATTCAAAAGCAATATTTCATTTCACTAAATTATAATTAAGTAAATTTTTATTCATTATTTTATTCAGTTTATTTGTATTACTGTTGTGAATTTAGCCTTTAATGAGAGGAGATGAATAATTTTGAGGACGACTGTATATAAAAAGGTCTGTAGATAATAGGGGCTGGAAAAAAAATATCGATACCCTGAAAATTGCGATTTTCATTATTGATATATAAAAATGTGATGTTGATCTGTTTTACCAACGAAATCTCATGAGATTTCACGAGAACCCGCGAGATTTCGTCATGTTATGAAATTTTGTGAGATTTCATTCGTATTTTAGATTGATACCGCATTTTTATTTTATTTTTATTTTATTTTTTTTTTATTTTTTACCGCATTTTTAAATATCGATATCAGCATATGTAAATATCGTGATATTTCAGTGTGTGGATATTTTTCCCTGCCCTAGTAAATCACGTGGAGTGGGGGTTTCAGTCTATTTGCATTTTTCGCTGGTATCGGCCGATGGCAGCGAAAAACGCAAGTATCGGCCTTCCCGATATCGGTCTTTCCTGACCATAAACCATATTGAACACAGAAATGTGGCAGAAACATTAAAATATGACCGTAAATAAAGTTTCCTCCCTCCAGACTCGTCCAGACGGTCCATGCGGCGCCGTCCGCCATGTTTTCACAAGTCCAACACTGCAAACTGTGTGTGACGGGCTGCTGCAGCTTTTCCAGGCCCCATAATCACGGTTTCACCAGAATTCAAATCTGCAGCGGTGATACTGACCGTCAGAAATGATATCACGCTTTATCTTTTTATCTGTTACTGATTATTGATCCCATCTTCATCATAGCGTCACCATCACTGCTGTGTTGATGAGACACCTCTATTTAGACCTGGACATGATGAGACGCTTCCTCGGTCTTCTGGACCGAGACCGCGTTCACGTTGCGCTATTTCCAAACGGGCCAAGAATGAGAATCTCAGGTGACGCTGCTTTCAGATTCACCATAGACGAGGACGAGACGCACGAACAAGAAGCTTCTCACAACTTCTGTTTCCTCCACAAAGCCACGTTATTTCTGTACGAGCAGCTGGATATGATGTCATCAGATCACATAGCCATTAAAGCTTTTTCTTCCTCGTAACTCCACGTCTGACCACGAGCCATCTTTATCACTACTGCAGTCCCTCACGTGTTTGTTGTCCAACGTTTGACCCACAATGCAATGCAATCTGTACTCCACTTCCTGTCTTTGGTTCGCTTGTATCGGGCCGAGACCTGCGTTTGCAGGCGGACCGAGTCCGGTTGTTTGTTCCGGATCAGAGTCTGTTTGCACGTTCACACCTCCCCAAAAGGAAGCGACTTCCCGAGTTTAGTTCTCAGGCAGCAGAAACTCCAGCTGGTTCTAGGTCATCACGCACATATCCTGTTAGTTTAGTTCTCAGGCAACAGAAGCTCCAGCTGGTTCTAGGTCATCACGCACATATCCTGTTAGTTTAGTTCTCAGGGAGCAGAAACTCCAGCTGGTTCTAGGTCATCACGCACATATCCTGTTAGTTTAGTTCTCAGGCAACAGAAGCTCCAGCTGGTTCTAGGTCATCACGCACATATCCTGTTAGTTTAGTTCTCAGGCAGCAGAATCTCCAGCTGGTTCTAGGTCATCACGCACATATCCTGTTAGTTTAGTTCTCAGGCAGCAGAAACTCCAGCTGGTTCTAGGTCATCACGCACATTTCTGTTAGCTTGGTCTGAACTGTCATTCACTCTGACATGTTCTATAGAAACACGAGCTGAGGTATTTTAGCATTTTGCACAAGGAATGAATATGACATCATTTATTTTTCACCTTTAATATTGGTATCGGTTTTTTGCCACATGAGTTTTAATATATCGGCATATCGGATATCGTCCAACATTGCAGCATCGTGCGTCCGTACATATTAGCATAACTTTTCAGCTTGAACATTTTGCATAAATGATCAGCGAAGTGTCTGAAAGAGAGAAATGCTGAATGAATGCATCATGGAGCTAAAAAGAATTGTTTGATCAATACTGATCAAAGATTTTTCCATACCTGAGAGCTGAGACTGCAGAGAAGATGTGCAGGTGAGGAAAGGCTGGTCGCTGTTGATCTGGTGGTGTTTCTACAGAGCTCTGGTAGGAATAAGTTCTGGTTCTGGTTCCGGTTCTGGTTGGTCTTCGTGCTGCTACATCTGTTGACTCCATTAGTTTCAGCCTGATGATCTGCCAGCTGGAGCATGACGTGGTGGCTGAGTTCAGCCTCTGCAGGTCGGTGTGGAACGGTTTGGAGTTTGAAGGGTTAAAAGCATCGGTTCAGTCCGTGATGGTGAAACCATCAACATCTAAGTTTGTGGAAGCTTCAGGAGCCAGTTGCAGTTTTTCTCTTTTCCGGGTGAAAGGATCCAGTTGATGTGAAACCGTCGGCGTTCCGTCATCCGTGACTCAGGAGGAAGGTGAGGAGCTCACGGTCACCTGCAGGTGATGCATCATCCTGCTCGCTCCTTCGTTTCCCCGCCGTGTTCGGACCGCTGCGTGGACGCTCCGCCGTCCTGCAGACTCTGATGGCTTCAGCCTGGTTACCATGGAAACGGCTCCGTGTTTATGGGCTGGCAGAGGGAACGTGGTGGCATGTGAAACCTGCTTCAGCTCATCTTCAGTTTGGAGCCGAATCCAGACTTTTTCTGTTTGTGGTGACCATGATGGTGTACATGAGGTTTCCATGGCAACGCGGTTATCACACATATGACGGCGTGGTCATGTGACGCTGGTATTTACGTCATCAAAGCTGCATCTACGAGCATCGTGCAGTTTGAGACGACGATGAGGGTCAGGATGGTCTTCCTCATTGTCCGTCCTGCCAAATGTTGTGGTGGAGTTGTGTGTGTGTGTGTGTGTGTGTGTGTGTGTGTGTGTGCGCGTGTGTGTGTGCGTGTGCGTGTGCGTGTGTGTGTGTGTGTGTGTGTGTGTGTGTTTCTGCGTGTGTGTCTCATCCTCTGGTGGTGGTAGTACAGGGTCCTGGAAATGTCCTGGAGTCTGTGCTTGGGGTCCTTGAAATCCTGGAGACATCCTGGAAATCCTGCAGACTATTTAGTCTATCCTGGAAATCCTGGAGTCTATCCACAGGATCCTGGAAATCCTGGAGTCTATCCCCAGGATCCTTGAAATCCTGGAGTCTATCCTCAGGACCCTGGAAATCCTGGAGATGTCCTGGAGTCTATCCTCAGGATCCTGGAGACGTCCTGGAAATCCTGGAGACATCCTGGAGTCAAACCCCAGGATCCTGGAAATCCTGCATACATCCTGGAGTCAAACCCCAGGATCCTGGAAATCCTGGAGACGTCCTGGAGTCTATCCCCAGGATCCTGGAAATCCTGCATACATCCTGGAGTCTATCCCCAGGATCCTGGAAATAACCTTAACGTGGAATAACGTTATAGGAACAGGAATGAACAGCGCACAATACAACCGTAAATAATAATAATAACGTTATAGGAACAGGAATGAACCGCGCACAATACAACCGTAAATAATAATAATAACGTTATAGGAACAGGAATGAACAGCGCACAATACAACCGTAAATAATAATAATAACGTTATAGGAACAGGAATGAACCGCGCACAATACACCCGTAAATAATAATAACGTTATAGGAACAGGAATGAACAGCGCACAATACAACCGTAAATAATAATAACGTTATAGGAACAGGAATGAACCGCGCACAATACACCCGTAAATAATAATAACGTTATAGGAACAGGAATGAACAGCGCACAATACACCCGTAAATAATAATAACGTTATAGGAACAGGAATGAACCGCGCACAATACAACCGTAAATAATAATAACGTTATAGGAACAGGAATGAACAGCGCACAATACAACCGTAATTAATAATAATAATAACGTTATAGGAACAGGAATGAACAGCGCACAATACAACCGTAAATAATAATAATAACGTTATAGGAACAGGAATGAACCGCGCACAATACAACCGTAAATAATAATAATAACGTTATAGGAACAGGAATGAACCGCGCACAATACAACCGTAAATAATAATAATAACGTTATAGGAACAGGAATGAACCGCGCACAATACAACCGTAAATAATAATAATAACGTTATAGGAACAGGAATGAACCGCGCACAATACAACCGTAAATAATAATAATAACGTTATAGAGCCTGAGGAGTCACGTGACAATTCTGAGCGAAGCGGAGTCGCGCCGCCATGATGTTGGTACGGATTTGACTGTCAAAACGAGAGCTGACGGGAGTTTTAACATTGGAGGGAAAAGGAGCAAAGAAGAAAAGCCGTACAGAAATAATTTAATGTCTAGCACAAAGTAGACTTATTTGGAGAAACTAGGGGACATATCCGGACTGGACCCATCTGAGCTGGATGGCTCAGAGTGGGACAGTAGTCTGGACCGCTTACCTCCGTCCTCCGTGGAGACATGCGGCTGATGCATTGTGAATTATTTAGTCTTCACAATCAGTTTGTAACGTGGTAACATTTGTCATTTTGCTCTGTTAATGTTAGAGAAGTGTTATTCTGCCTTTTACACAGTTAACTGTTATGCTGCTAGTTAAGAAAACATTTGTGAGCTGTCAGTAAACATGTAAGGAGGACGATATTTAACGTGGTTTCAATCATTTATTTATAAAAAAGAAAACAGTGATTAGTGTGTGTCTGATTTGTGAAAGACCAAAATAAGCTGTCAGGCAGATGTCAGTGGTGTCGAACATCACGAGTAAACAGATAAAAGAAAGTAACCGGAGTTTTCATCAACTCATGTTAGCTTGAGTGCTAGTCTTGACAACAACGATTTAGCATAGCTACGTTTGCAAATGCACAGCAAACAAGGACGATCTTATCCAGGGTCGTAGTGTCCGGTTCATTCTCACAGCAAAGCAGCATTTGCACAGGCACACTGGTATGACTGGAATATCGTTTACTGGTTCCTGCAAACACGATGACATGTTCCACATGACTGCTCCCAGCTGAGCACGGCCGTGTGTGAGGGAAGGATCTAGCGGCCACATGGTACTGATTGATTCCTCATTATTAAAACTATCTGCAAGGACAGAATCACGGAGTAGTTTTTAAGGATACCACAATTATCAGTCACAAAGGGATCACTAGCTGGAGAACACACGGCATGCTGCATGTTGCTAATCTCTTTCCTTCAGACTGCAGCTGTCAGCCACTTGGCGCCCCCTGTCACTTCAGCAGTTTACAATCTGATTTTTTTTTCTTTTTCTTTTTTCAAACCGGAGATCTTGAAAAACCGTAACTCGCCCTTGTTTGTCTTTTTTTTTTCTTTGATCATCTTGACTGTACGAAGAGCTGCACTGTCCTTCACTCAACATTATAACCCAGCATCTCCAGTCACGACCAACGTAGCTCTCAGTAAGCGTACAAGAAACATGTCGGAACGCCGGTTCGGAGTGGCGGGGCGACGCGCTATGACGACAACTCCTCAAGCTCTATAGGAACAGGAATGAACAGCGCACAATACAACCGTAATTAATAATAATAACGTTATAGGAACAGGAATGAACCGCGCACAATACAACCGTAAATAATAATAACGTTATAGGAACAGTAATGAACCGCGCACAATACACCCGTAAATAATAATAAAAACGTTATAGGAACAGGAATGAACAGCGCACAATACAACCGTAATTAATAATAATAACGTTATAGGAACAGTAATGAACCGCGCACAATACAACCGTAATTAATAATAAAAACGTTATAGGAACAGGAATGAACCGCGCACAATACAACCGTAAATAATAATAAAAACGTTATAGGAACAGGAATGAACAGCGCACAATACAACCGTAATTAATAATAATAACGTTATAGGAACAGGAATGAACCGCGCACAATACACCCGTAAATAATAATAAAAACGTTATAGGAACAGGAATGAACAGCGCACAATACAACCGTAAATAATAATAATAACGTTATAGGAACAGGAATGAACCGCGCACAATACACCCGTAAATAATAATAACGTTATAGGAACAGGAATGAACCGCGCACAATACAACCGTAATTAATAATAATAACGTTATAGGAACAGGAATGAACCGCGCACAATACACCCGTAAATAATAATAAAAACGTTATAGGAACAGGAATGAACAGCGCACAATACAACCGTAATTAATAATAATAACGTTATAGGAACAGGAATGAACAGCGCACAATACAACCGTAAATAATAATAATAACGTTATAGGAACAGGAATGAACCGCGCACAATACAACCGTACATAATAATAATAACGTTATAGGAACAGGAATGAACAGCGCACAATACAACCGTAAATAATAATAATAACGTTATAGGAACAGGAATGAACCGCGCACAATACACCCGTAAATAATAATAAAAACGTTATAGGAACAGGAATGAACAGCGCACAATACAACCGTAAATAATAATAATAACGTTATAGGAACAGGAATGAACCGCGCACAATACCCGGAAAAAAAAAAAAATGGGAGACGCACAATACAACCGTAAATAATAATAACGTTATAGGAACAGGAATGAACCGCGCACAATACAACCGTAAATAATAAAAACGTTATAGGAACAGGAATGAACCGCGCACAATACAACCGTAATTAATAATAATAACGTTATAGGAACAGGAATGAACAGCGCACAATACAACCGTAAATAATAATAAAAACGTTATAGGAACAGGAATGAACAGCGCACAATACAACCGTAAATAATAATAACGTTATAGCAGCTTCAGAGCGCCTCTAAAAACAAGACAATAAACCAGAGACACAAACGCCATAAAACTGTAAGAGATGAGCTGCCCAAATGACAACGGCTACAGGCCGACCTGGTGGACGAAGGCCCGTATGAAGTCGGAGGCTGAGGTCCGACAGTGCGGTTCTGGTTCTGGTGGGGCTTCTGTTTTTAAAACAGTCCATGATGCTGTTGCTTGTTTCTTGCTCTTTGTGAAATCAAATGTATTTTCATGGTTAAATGAGGCTTTACACAATGTGCTGTGCCCCCCCCCCCTTGGTGGGGAAGTCATGACAATATTTATGGTTAATTTGATATATTTATTTATCAAAAATGAATTTACAATTTCATCAATCCATTCATAGGTGTGAAAAAGGAAAGAATGTGTTCATATATATTTATATATGAAAAAATGAAACGTCAGTCAGAAGTCTGGGGGCACCCCAGTGTGCCGGGGCCCCCACTTTGAAAAAGGCTGGTCTGAGACCACACGGACGAGTCCAGGCCGGAGATGCATTTCTACGGCAGCTGAGGAAGCTAAAAATAGAGCAGTTCTGTTTTTGGTCCAGGAGGAGAACCTCAGACCGGATCATGTCTGTGCTACATGACCCCACAGACCCCACCACGTCCTTTTCACGCAGGACAGAAAAGTGGACGCTGACACACGACCGCCTCGTCCCCGATGGTCCGGTTTGATCCAGGTTCTGGACCGGAGCTCCAGGTTTTCCCCTCATGTGGCACAGACGGCCGGTTCCAGATGGCGTATTTAAAAAATATGAATACATAAATTACAATAGAAAAGATTACATGAATATATATATATATATATATATATATATATATATATATATATATATATATATATATATATATATATATATATATAACAATGAATACATAAATAATGGTAAATAAAATAAAGTGAATAAATGAGAGAAAAATATTGCATAGATGTACCGTACCGTCTTCTTCCACTTATCCGGGATCGGGTCGGGGGGGGCAGCTGCCTAAGCAGGGAAGCCCAGACTACCCTCCCCCCGGCCACAGACCCCAGCTCATCCGGGGGGATCCCGAGGCGTTCCCAGGCCAGCCGGGAGACGTAGTCCCTCCAGCGTGTCCTGGGTCTCCCCCGGGGTCTGGTCTTGGTGGGACGTGCCTGGATCACCAGGGAGGTGTCCAGGAGGCATCCTGACCAGATGCCCGAGCCTCCTCATCTGGCTCCTCTCTATACGGAGGAGCAGCGGCTCTACTTTGAGCCCCTCCCGGATGACCGAGCTCCTCCCCCTATCTCTGAGGGTGAGCCTGGCCCCCCTGCGGAAGAAACTCATTTCAGCGCTTGTACCCGCGATCTGGTTCTTTGGGTCATGACCCACAGCTCATGGCCATAGGTGAGGGGGGGGCGTAGATGGACGGTAAATCCAGAGCTTCTCCTTCTTCAGCTCCTTCTTCATCACGACGGACCGATGCAGAGTCTTCATCACTGCAGACGCCGCACCGATCCGTCTGTCCATCTCCCGCTCCATTTTTTCCTCACTCGTGAACAAGACCCCGAGATACTTAAAGTCCTCCACCTGGGGCAGGACCTCCCCCCGACCCGGAGAGGACACTCCCCCCTTTTCCGGGCGAGGACCATGGTCTCGGATTTGGAGGTGCTGATTCTCATCCCGGTCGCTTCACACTCTGCTGCAAATCGCTCCAGCGAGAGCTGGAGATCACGGCCCGATGACGCCAACAGAACCACGTCATCTGCAAACAGCAGAGACCCGATCCTGAGGCCACCAAACCGGATACCCTCACCACCTCGGCTGCGCCTAGAAATCCTGTCCATAAAGGTTATGAACAGGATCGGCGATAAAGGGCAGCCTTGGCGGAGTCCAACTCTCACCGGGAATGGATCCGACCTACAGCCGGAAATGCGGACCAAGCTCTGGTGCCAGTCGTACAGGGACCGGACAGCTCGTACAAGGGGGTCCGGCACCCCGTACTCCCGGAGCACCCCCCACAGGAATCCCCGGGGGACACGATCGAACGCCTTCTCCAAGTCCACAAAGCACGTGTAGACTGGTTGGAGAACTCCCATGCCCCCTCCAGGATCCTGAAGAGGGTGTAGCGCTGGTCCACTGTTCCACGACCAGGACCAGAACCAGAACCACACTGCTCCTCCTCAATCCGAGGTTCCACTATCCGACGGACTCTCCTCTCCAGTACCCCTGAATAGACTTTATCAGGGAGGCTGAGAAGTGTGATCCCCCTGAAGTTGGAACACACCCTCCCATCCCCCTTTTTGGAAAGGGGGACCACCACCCCAGTCTGCCAGTCCAGAGGCACTGCCCCCGATGTCCACGCGATGCTGCAGAGACGCGTCAGCCAAGACAGCCCCACAGCATCCAGAGCCTTAAGAAACTCCGGGCGGATCTCACCCACCCCAGGGGCCCGGCCACCGAGGAGCTTTTTGACTACCTCGGCGACCTCAGCCCCCGTGACAGGAGAGTCCACCCCTGAGTCCCCAAACTCTGCTTCCTCCTCAGAAGACGCGTTGGTGGGATTGAGGAGGTCTTCGAAGTATTCCCTCCACCGGCCCCCGACGTCCCGAGTCGAGGTCAGCAGCCCACCATCCCCACTGTACACAGTGTTGACGGTGCACTGCTTCCCCCTCCTGAGCCGCCGGATGGTGGACCAGAAACGCCTCGAAGCCGTCCGGAAGTCGTTCTCCATGGCCTCACCGAACTCCTCCCATGTCCGAGTTTTTGCCTCAGCGACCGCCAGAGCCGTGCTCCGCTTGGCCTGCCGATACCTGTCAGCTGCCTCAGGAGTCCCACAGGCCAGGAAGGCCCGGTAGGACTCCTTCTTCAGCTTGACGGCATCCCTCTCCGCTGGTGTCCACCAGCGAGTTTGGAGGTTACCGTCACAACAGGCACCGACAACCTTACGGCCACAGCTCCGACTAGCAGCCTCAGCAATAGAGGTGAGGATCACGTCCCGTTCACGCCCCTCCAGGTCTCACTGTCGTTGCCCACGTGAGCATTGAAGTCCCCCAGCAGAACGATGGAGTCCCCGGAGGGCGCGCTTTCCAACACGCCGTCCAAGGACTCCAGAAAGGGGGGGTACTCTGAACTGCCGTTCGGTGCATAGGCACAAACAACAGTCAGGACCCGTCCCCTCACCCGAAGGCGGAGGGAGGCTACCCTTTCGTCCACTGGGGTGAACCCCAACGCACAGGCGGCAACCGGGGGGCAATGAGTATGCCCACACCCGCTCGCCGCCTCTCTCCGGGAGCAACTCCAGACTGGAACCAGGTCCAGAGTGGAACCAGGTCCAGCCCCCCTCCAGGATGGTGTTTCCAGAGCCCGAGCTGTGCGTGGAGGTGAGTCCAACTATATCTAGTCGGAACCGCTCGACCTCCCGCACCAGCTCAGGCTCCTTTCCAACCAGAGAGGTGACATTCCGCGTCCCTAGAGCTTCTGCAGCCGGGGGTCGGACCGACAGGGTCTCCCCCACCCTTGGCCGCCGCCCAACTCACACTGCACCCAACCCCTATGGCCCCTCTCGCGGGTGGTGGGTCCACAAGAAGGGGGGCCCATGTCGTCCTTTTGGGCTGAGCCCAACCGGGCCCCATGGGCAAAAGCCCGGCCGCCAGGCGCTCGCCTCCGTGCCCCACCTCCGGGCCTGGCTCCAGAGGGGGGCCCCGGTGACCCGCGTCCGGGCGAGGGACACGTGGCTCCATTGCTGTCTGTCTCCGTGAGGGGTGTTTGGGCTGTGCTTTGTCTGGTCCCTCCCCCAGTAACCTGTTTGCCATGGGTGACCCTGCCAGGGGCATAAAGCCCCAGTTATCATGGCCCCTAGGATCCTCAGAACACGCAACCCCCCCCACCATGATAAGGTGGCAGCCCAAGGAGGAGATGTAATGGATAGATATAATGGTAATGATAATTATTATATTAATAATAATATAATAATCATAATTAAATCAGATTTATACAGCGCTCTCAGATGGATTATAGATGCTGAAGAATAAACGAAACAAACGAATTCAGATAACGTCAATAAAATAGAAAAAAGTAAAAACATTAATTTATTTTTCAAGATGGTCGGTTCCAGGCTCCTTCACTATTGACGAGGGTCCGACCCGGTTCTGGGTGGTCCCTACGGGGAACGCGGGGGTATGAAGATTTTCGGTCACAGCAGCAGAACCAGAACCGCTGCCTGAATGGGAAAGTTCAGACCGACTTACAGTTAAGTTATAACGAGGAATAAAGTCGTCATTTTACCAGAGACGAGTAAATTCATGAGAAGGAATCCACTACTTCCTAACTTATGCCGGCTCCTTTGTCTCCTGTCTTTCATAACTGGACGATTTGATTAATCCAGGTGTACCTGACCACAGGAACCACAGCGACAACGGCCAGACACACCTGGATTATTCAGTGTGTCTAGTAATGAAAGACGGGAGGCAAAGAAGCTGCTTTAAGTTAGGAAGTAGTAGAGTTGTGCATAAAACAGCAAACAAGTGAGATTACGCTTGTAAATTTAACAATTTAGTCTTGTAACAAAAAAACTCTTTATATTCTGACTTTATTCTGAGATTCTGACTTTATTCTGAGATTCTGACTTTATTCTGAGATTCTGACTTTATTCTGAAAGTCTGACTTTATTCTTAGATTCTGACTTTATTGAGAGTCTGACTTTATTCCGAAAGTCTGACTTTATTCTGAAAGTCTGACTTTATTCCGAAAGTCTGACTTTATTCTGAGATTCTGACTTTATTCTGAGATTCTGACTTTATTCTGAAAGTCTGACTTTATTCTTAGATTCTGACTTTATTGAGAGTCTGACTTTATTCCGAAAGTCTGACTTTATTCTGAAAGTCTGACTTTATTCTGAGATTCTGACTTTATTCCGAAAGTCTGACTTTATTCTGAGATTGTGACTTTATTCTGAAAGTCTGACTTTAATCTGAGATTCTGACTTTATTCTGACTTTATTCTGAGATTCTGACTTTAATCTGAGATTCTGACTTTATTCTGAGAGTCTGGCTTTATTTTGAGAGTGTGACTTTATTCTGAGAGTGTGACTTTATTTTGAGAGTGTGACTTTATTCTGAGAGTGTGACTTTATTTTGAGAGTGTGACTTTATTCTGAGAGTGTGACTTTATTCTGAGAGTGTGACTTTATTCTGAGAGTGTGACTTTATTTTGAGAGTCTGACTTTACTCTGAAACTCTGACTTTATTCTGAAAGTCTGACTTTATTCTGAGATTCTGACTTTATTCTGACTTTATTCTGAGATTCTGACTTTAATCTGAGATTCTGACTTTATTCTGAGAGTCTGGCTTTATTTTGAGAGTGTGACTTTATTCTGAGAGTGTGACTTTATTCTGAGAGTGTGACTTTATTCTGAGAGTGTGACTTTATTTTGAGAGTGTGACTTTATTCTGAGAGTGTGACTTTATTTTGAGAGTCTGACTTTACTCTGAAACTCTGACTTTACTCTGAAACTCTGACTTTATTCTGAGATTCTGACTTTATTCTGAAAGTCTGACTTTATTCTGAAAGTCTGACTTTATTCTGAGATTCTGACTTTATTCTGAGATTCTGACTTTATTCTGAGATTCTGACTTTATTCTGAGATTCTGACTTTATTGAAAGTCTGACTTTATTCTGAAAGTCTGACTTTATTCTGAAAGTCTGAATTTTATTCTGAGAGTCTGAAGCGTTTTCTCATTGAGCCCCTGGTACTCCGTTATAACGGAGCCGCAGGAAGGAGGAAACAGTTATGATGCAGATGCTGGTTGCTGTCGGTAACCAGGCCAGGTCGTCCCATGAAGTCATGTCAGGAGCAACATGTCTTCCCGGGGGGGGGCATGGTGGGAAGCGTGTTCTCAGAAAGCGACGGGACGTCCCGATTGTTCGTGTTCACGCTTGGCTGGATATCTGGAGCATGTGGGGGGCACAGCGTTAGGGGGGGGGGGGACCCCCACGGAGGCTGATAAAAGCTTTAAGCTTCCTCCTCCATCATCATCATCAGGCTTTAAGCTTCCTCCTCCATCATCATCCTCATCATGAAGCTTCAAGCTTCCTCCTCCGTCATCATCCTCATCATGAAGCTTTCAGCTTCCTCCATCCTCATCATCCTCATCATGAAGCTTTAAGCCTTCTCCTCCTCCATCATCATCCTCATCATGAAGCTTTCAGCTTCCTCCATCATCATCATCCTCATCATGAAGCTTCAAGCTTCCTCCTCCATCATCATCATCAGGCTTTAAGCTTCCTCCTCCATCATCATCCTCATCATGAAGCTTTAAGCCTTCTCCTCCATCGTCATCGTCGTATTTTGAGGCTCATATTTATCTTTATTGTACTTATAAGTGCAGTTTTCTTCATCCAAGAGCCTGTAATATTATTATTATTATTATTATTATTATTGTTGTTGTTGTTTATTAGGCCCGAGCACCGAAGGCGGTGCGAAGGCCTATTGTATCTCTAGCGTTTTTTCTTATTATTAGGCCCGAGCACCGAAGGCGGTGCGAAGGCCTATTGTAATGCAAGCGTTTATTCTTCGTTATTATTCTTATTATTCTCCCGTCAAATGAATCGCATTTTTGGGGGCCTGAACATGCTTAAAGTCTCACCAAATTTTGGCTACCCCCCCATTTAAAATCGAAAAATTTCAGAATTTGGCATTTTCGTGACCGCTCGGGCGAAACTGCGCTCTAGCGCCACCTTTTGCAAGGTCCCCAGAACTGCATGTCACCGATTTTTACGAAACTCGGTACACTTGTTCTACATGTCGGGGCGGACAAAAAAGCCTCTTAACGTCGTGGTGCCAGGTCTACAGGAAGTCGGCCATTTTGGGTCAAAGTTGCCTTTTTGGCGTTTTACTCACGTCGCATTTGCGTTAACTCCTCATAAACCGCAAATGGTACGGTCACCCCGATGGTCTTTTTGTGTTCAGAAGGCATGTGGGATTTCTAGTTGTGCTCTGCATTCAGAAATCTGTAAGCGTGTGGAGGGGGCGGAGCCTCAAAGTTGACCTTCTCGCCATGAAACACGAAACTGATATAACTCTGGCATAAAAACAGATATCTGCACCAAAATTGCTACGTATGATGCTGGTCAGATGCTGAACACACCTATATGACCATTTCCGGTTTTCACCTTAGCCCCGCCCCCTGGGGACAGGAAGTGTCACTTTTCAGTGCTTGGGGTCCAGAACTTCAATGATGAAGCCGATGGATTTGAAAGTGCTTCCAAACGTGTCAAACCCTTCCATGATGCCACAATAAAAAACTCAAGTCGATACGCCAAACGCAACCATGGCGAATATCAGCCCAACGCCATGGAAACAGGAAGTACATGGAAATGACACAAAGAAAGGTCCGATCTCCACCAAACTTGCTACAGATGATGATGGTCATCCCCTGAACTCATTCACGTGGAGATATTTCGGAAATCGTTAAAAGTGGCTCAATAGCGCCCCCTACAAATCTTCAAATGATCAGCCCCGCCCACCACAATGACCCACAAGCATGAAATTTGGCACAGTGGTTGAACATGTCAGGACCTACAAAAAACCCTCTTGGACCATTTGGATTAAAACGACAGGAAGTCGGCCATTTTGAAAAAAGTGCCATTTTTCTGACGATTTCTTGATGACATATTTGCGTTAACTCCTCAGAGACCGCTAATGGTACAGCCATCACGATGGTCTCTTTGTGTTCACAAGGCATGTGAGATTTCTAGTTGTGCTCTGCATTCAGAAATCTGCAAGCGTGTGGAGGGGGCGGAGCCTCAAAGGTGACCTTCTCGCCATGAAACACGAAACTCATATAACTCTGGCATAAAACCAGATATCTGCACCAAACTTGGTACGTATGATGCCGGTCAGATGCTGAACACACCTATATGACCATTTCCGGTTTTCACCTTAGCCCCGCCCCCTCGGGACAGGAAGTGCCTGTAAATAAGACACGGATGGCCAGATCTCTACCAAACTTGGCACAGATGATGATGTTCATAACCTGATCTCATTTACATGGACACATGTTCCAGAATTTTCAATGTGGCTCTATAGCGCCCCCTACAAACCTTCAAATGATCATTTAGGCCCACCAGATCAACCGAAGGCCATGAAATTCAGCACACTGGTAGAACATTGCACGGATTACATGGACACGTGTTCTACAAGTTTAAATATGGCTCTACAGCGCCCACCCAACTGACATTTTGGGGACGAATAACAAGAAAAAATGGAAGGGAAAAAAGAATAAGAAAATTAAAAGGGAAAGCCAAAAGGATTGAAAAAAATAGGGGAAGAAATTTAAAGTGGACCCTACAAAGCTTCAAATGATCATTTTGGGCTACCAGAACAACCGAAGGCCATGAAATTCAACACACTGGTAGAACATGGACAGATCTTTCAGAAATTTATATGTGGCTCGACAGCGCCCCCTGCAAACCTTCAAATGATCATGTTGGCCGACCCGATCAACCGAAGGCCATGAAATTCAGCACACTGGTAGAACATGACACGGATTCCATGGATACGTGTTCCTGAAGTTTAAATGTGGCTCTACAGCGCCCCCTACAAACCTTCAAATGATCATTCTGAGCTAACACATCAACCAAACGGCATGAAATTCAGCAAACTGGTAGAACATGACACAGACTACGCGGTGCATAGGCCTGAGCGGCGCCAGAGGTGCGAGGGCCTTCATCGCCGCTTGCGGCTTTAATTATTATTATTATTATTATTATTATTATTCTTCTTCCGCACATATTTTGCCATTTTTGGGGGCCTGAACATGCTCAAAAACTCACCAAATTTTGGCTACCCCCATATTCGTAATCGAAAAATTTAAGAATTTGCCATTTTCGGGACCGCACATAGCTCTCTAGCGCCACCTTTTGCGATTATGCCAGAACTGCATGTTGCAGAATTTTACCAAATTCGGTACACTTATTCTACATGTTGATACGGACTAAAAAGCCTCTTGGACCCATGCTCTAAGGTCAACAGGAAGTCGGCCATCTTGGATCAAAGTCGCCATTTTGGCGTTTACTCACATCGCATTTGCGTTAACTCCTCATAAACCGCAATTCGCACGGTCACCACGATGGTCTCTATGTGTTCAGAAGGCATGTGACATTTCTAGTTGTGCTCTGCATTCAGAAATCTGTTAGCGTTTGGAGGGGGCGGAGCCTCAAACATGACCTTCTCGCCATGTAACACGAAACTGATATAACTCTGGCATTAAACCAGATATATACACGAAAATTGCGACGTGTGATGCTGGTCATATGCTGAACACACCTATATGACCATTTCTGGATTTTATAATTAGCCCCCCCCCTGGGCGGTGCCGCAAATTTAGCCTCCTCGCCATGAAACACGAAACTGATATAACTCTGTCATAAAACTAGATATCTGCACCAAAATTGATACATGTGATGCTGGTCAGATGCTGAACACATCTGTGTGACCACTTCCGGTTTTCGTCTAAGCCCCGCCCCTGGGGACAGGAAGTGTTGCTTTTCAGTGTCTGGGGTCCACAACTTCAATGATCAAGCCCAGGGACTTGAAAGTGCTTCACAACGTCTCAAACCCTTCCATGATGATGCAATAAAAACCTCAAGTCGATTCGCCAAACGTAACCATGGCGAATATCAGCCCAACGCCATCGACACAGGAAGTGCATGGAAATGAACCAAAGGAAGGTCCGATCTCCACCAAACTTGCTACAGATGATGATGGTCATGCTCTGAACTCATTCACATGGAGATATTTTGGATATCTTAAAAAAGGCTCAATAGCGCCCCCTACAAATCTTTAAATGATTAGCCCCGCCCACCACAATGACCCACAAGCATGAAATTCGGCACAGTGGTAGAACATGTCAGGACCTACCAAGTGAGAATCAGGTTCGTTTTGATCAAATCGACAGGAAGTCGGCCATTTTGAAAAAACTGCCATTTTTCCTCTTTTCTGACGATTTCTTGATGACATAATTGCGTTAACTCCTCAGGGACCGCTAATGGTACAGCCATCATGGTGGTCTCTTTGTGTTCACAAGGCATGTGAGATTTCTAGTTGTGCTCTGCATTCAGAAATCTGTAAGCGTGTGGAGAGGGCGGAGCCTAAAAGGTGACCTACTCGCCATGAAACACGACACTCATATGACTCTGGCATAAAACCAGATATCTGCACCAAACTTGGTACGTGTGATGCTGGTCAGATGCTGAACAAACCTATATGACCATTTCCGGTTTTCACCTTAGCCCCGCCCCCCTGGGGACAGAGAGTGCGTGTAAATCACACACGGATAGCCAGATCTCTATACAAACTTGGCACAGATGATGATGTTCATAGCCTGGTCTCATTTACATGGACACATGTTCCAGAATTTTTAAAGTGGCTCTACAGCGCCCCCCTACAAACCTTCTAGGCAGGATGCATTTAGGCCCGACCAGATCAACCGAAGACCATGAAATTCAGCACACTGGTAAGAACATGACAAGGATTACATGGATACGTGTTCCTGAAGTTTAAATGTGGCTCTGTGTGCCCCCTAAAGACCTTGATGTGTGGGTTTTACAAGACTAGCATCAACCAAGAGCAAGGACATTAGGCACACTGGTAGGGCATGATTTCGGTAAAGATTGCTAGAGGACAAATGTGGCTCTATAGCGCCCCCTACAAACCTTCAAATGATCTGTTTGGGCGACCAGATCAACCGAAGACCATGACATTCAGCACACTGGTAGAACATGACACAGATTATATGGACATATGTTCCAGAACTGTAAATGTAGGCTCTATAGCGCCCCTGCGAAGCTTCAAATGATCATTTTGTTCCTATAAAGGCAACAGAAGGCCAAACCATTCAACCCACACTGGTAGAACATAAAAAGGACACATGTTCTGAAGTTCAAATGTGCTCGACAGCGCCCCCTACAAACTTCAATGAATCATTTTGGGCTA
>JALJCO010005365.1:0-32497 GCA_023101725.1 Atherinomorus stipes
GACCTGAATCCGATCTTTTGCTCAAATGTGACTCGTATCCGATCTGCCTCTGACTGTGTGAACAGCGCAAGTCGCATTGAATCTGACATTTCTGGATCGGATTCAGGCCACTTTCAAATATGGTATTAAGTCGGATACATATCCGATCTGTGTTTGAAGCGACTGCAGTCTGTACGGGCATGTCGCATTTTATCCGACCTCTTCTCTGAGATCGAGACAGACGTCCTTATTTCTGCACCAGGTGAGACAGAAACGGAATGTAAACAATGGACTGAACAGTTAAATCGTATTTTTCTGGCTCTGATTGAACGTCAACCTGGAAACTAATGAAAGTGTTGGGGGAAACTTTTTTGTGGTCCAGCAACTCAGTGTGTGAAGGTGAGTGAGACGGTGTGCACGCGCGGGGGAAACGCGTCGCTGTGGATGAGGCCAGAAGAGGAAAGGTGTGTGAAACGTGTCGGGCTTAGAAAGGCACGTTCACCGCAGCAGGTAGAGAGAAGAACCGCGGTGATAAATGCGCAGAATTAAAATAAAGCCGCTTCTCTACAGCATAACACCCCCCTCGCGTGCGCTCAGTAATCAGCTGATCACTGTGATATGAGTTTATTTGTACATGTTGCAGCTACTGTTCGGAACACACAGATGTCATCACAAATGCGTTTGTCTTCTTCCTCCATCGTCACAAAACCCGCTCATACATTTGCCGACTGCCGCCACAAATTGCTTTCAACGTGAGTCCGCAATGCCGGTAACCTCCATGTTTGTTTGCACTGGTTTCCATGACCACCGTTATGTGCGTGATGTCATTCATGTTTAACTGAGCATGCGTGTCACTTCAGAAGCGTGAGCTGTTCATATTGCAATCGGCGACAGGCCACATTTAGAAATGTAATGTGAACACCCACACAAAAAGATCGGATCTGACAAAAAAAAATCGGAATTGAGCATTAAGACCTGCAGAGTGAACGTAGCCATAGTGGTGCCAAATTGCACTGTTTTTATGAATAACTCAGAGAACATCACTCAACCTGACATCTCTATTTTGTTTTTTTCTAAAAGAAGCCATCCAATGAGCCACTGTGTGTATCTGGAAAAAAATGCAGGAAATTGGCAAGTGAAGATAGTAGCCATTTGTTTATCATACTATCTGGTTATTTCTAACCAAACAGATCAAAGAAATGAAGCCAGATTCCAAACAAAATCAGTTTGGAAAATAGTGAAAACATAACCTCCACCAGTAAAAAGGCTCCAATGTCATTCCTTTCTCTTTTTCAGCCTGGCAGGACAATATAACTCATTTGTTCATCCATTCTACTTAAAGCATTAATGAAATTAAGGAATTTTTGCTGATATAATGCCTCATAGAGAGGCTGTCCCGTCTCTCCCATTTTATGGATGCACACTGAGGTGTGACTCAACCTATTATATCTTTCAAAGGAGTCCTGCTCGGGTCCAGTTTTACTAACCCATCCGCACTGATCTGAACCCGTTAAGATGATTTTTAAAAAACCAGCGCAGTTTCCACGGATACCTGCCAGTCAAATCTGGACCCGACCTGTTGATGTTGGTTTTAACCTGCACCCCGTCGCGCTAGGGATGGGCGATATGGACTAAAAAATGTATCACAATAATTTCTCTTATTTATCACGGTAACGATAACTGACGATGAAAGCTATCAGCAAAATATTTTGTATTATAAATCTTTCACTAAAGTCTGTCTTGAAAGCCCTACAAAATACCAGAAGCCACTATATCAATTAAGTTCAAGTAGTGCACCTGTATTGCAAAACTGTAGTGACACCAATCAAACGAGTCTGAAATATGAAAGACCAAATGCCACATTTATTCAAACGATGCAAACAGCAAAACTAACTTTGCTCATTAAAAAAACCAAAGTAAAACACAACCTGGTAAATTGTCATCTCACGATAAAACGATAAATTCAAATTGTTATTGTGGGGAATTTCTTTGACGATATATCGCACACGATAAAATATCGCCTATCCCTACGTCGCGCCCTTCATTGCTTTAGCTACTTTTTTTTATTCATTCGTACATCTAATGTGCTTTAGAGAATATAAACAAATACAAATAAAATAAATAACGGAGCTCTAGAGAATCTGAAAAATTCCTGGCGAAGCACCAGAGTGAGAATATAGTGGCTGATAAATCTGCCAGAAAACCAGAGAAGCCTCCATCAGACTCACTCCATGCGTTTGAGAAGGCTGCCCTAGAGAAGGAGCTGCCTTTCACCAGGTAAGTTCAGGTAAGTGGATAATTATCATGAAAAAGATTAAATCTTAATCCAGAGGAGGGATGTTTGCCAGAAGTTTTACAGTGTGATGAGTGAAGCTAATAAGTTAAATAAGGGTGTCCCCGACTAAGAATTTTCATAGTCTAACCTGATTCGTCAGATCGTGCCATTCGTCGACGACAGCCGAATCATGTTTTGGTTTTTTTCCCCCGTTATTGATCAATAATCTCATTTGCGTCTTTTCCTGCTCCAGAGAAAGAGCTATAACACCTCATTAAATAAATTTAATTTTTCACTTGGCATAAGATAATAACAGGACAGTCTCCGTGAACTTTCATTTATCTACATCACTGATTAGGCTGTAAAACATGTCTGCTTGTTTAAATCCCTATTTATTTAAATATTTAACAAAAAGAAAATTATAATGTATGTTGGTGTGAAACAATTCATTAATTTGATTTTTATCTTTCAGTTAACACTGCAGGCATAAACCTAATATTTTTTATATGTTTTTTTTTGCTTAACAACTTAAAGTCAGGAAAGAGAATTAAAACAGTGGTCTAACAGTGCGCACGCAGTGCACGGTCCAAATGTCAAACATATAAAGAGGAATTCCAATAGAATAACCTTCACTGAATAAATTCATTAATTACACAATAAAAAAAATAGGCTCATAACGAAGTACAAAGTTATATCCATGTAAAACGGAAAGTAAAAGGTAGAAAGTACAGTAAAAAGGCGATGAACAGGAGAGCTGTGCTCCTCGCTACGTTAATAAATCCTTCCGGAGAATCTCCTCTGGATGGTGTGGAGTGGAGGTGAAGGGGATGTGCAGAACATCACAGCCATGATTATTCCACAACCTTCTGGAATGGTGCAGCATCTTCTCCTGACATCTAAACCCGTTTACTGAGGAGCCGCTCCACAAGCCGCTCAACAGCTGCCGCAGCGAGACTGCCAGTCCAGTTCAGGACAAAGATAAAAGCGCTGCTCTAGAGAGTCTGATATCAGCCGCAGGCTTCATGATTCAGGAAATTTTGGCCCTGAAAAACACGTTCTTTCCTGATACAATTTGAATAATCCTTCAGCAGGGCCAGCACATCCATCTGGAGCATTACGCACCAAGTAGACGGAGCGTTCATGACAGACTGATGCTGTAAATCAGTGGATGAAACTACAACGATGATGATGATGTGAAAGTTGAAGATCCTGTCATTTCTAATGTCTATTTGTTCATAGAGACGTCTCTATGGCTGAATGGTCAGTGCGCGCGACTCACCAGCAGACTGGGGTTTAAACCTGCCTGCCCGGCCCATCTTGCCTTATGCCACACTTATAGTAACAGAATTATTCAGTTGCTAATAGACCTATAACATGAATTATTTAAAGAACAAATCAATATTGTTTAAAAATCAAACGTTCAGCACCCTCCTACTGCAGGATGGTATGATCTTTGCTTGGTAACCACATGTTGGGACTATTCAACTTAGAGACTGACAGTCGAAGCACAGTTTTGGAAACGAATCGTAGAATCGTCGACTATTTGGGGACACCCCTAAAGTTAAATCATCGATGTCTATGTGAAATGATCCAAAAACAGTTCTTAAAGGAATAGTTCACCCACAGAATGATGTAACTTTATTTTCCACTTACCCTTATGGTGAGCAAGACTCTGGAGCACTTTTTTTAATATCTCAAATGCAGCCGGCGATCAGGAAGGCTTCTTGTTTTCCCCCAACTTTCATATAATGGAGTTCCCGGCGTTCGAGCCAAAAATGTCCATAAAAGCCCACAAAAGCTTGTCAATATTCCTCCATACTGCTCGTCCAACGTAATCCAAGTGTCCTGAGTGGGTAGCGTGCAGAATTAACTCGAAACGACATCATTTAGTATATTATTAGAGCCTGAACAGTAGTACATCTTACTTTCACAAAGCACGCAAATGCGTGTTCACGAAACTATGGAAGCCTCGGCGTTCAGAGCCTACTTTGGCTTTTACTTTATCTCTGTGTTTCATTGGTTCTATGTAAAGCGTCCTTGGGTGCCATGAAAGGCGCTACGAAATAAAATGTATTATTATTATTATTACTCTGCTGACAATGCAAGCGTAGAAGAAGAAATTCGCTGTTTACATTGTGCTAAGAGCGCCAGAGCTGCAGACAAACCGGGACAAACACAAGAGGGTCCAAGAGGGGTTGGATATTGATTTAAAACAAAGAAAGAAAGAAAAAGAGAACGCGCGATCTCGTCTGCCGAGGCTCCCGTAGTTTCATGAACGCGCATTTGCGTGCTTCGTGAAAGTAAGATGTACTACTGTTTAGGCTTTAAAAATATACTAAATGATGTCGTTTCGAGTCAATTCTGGACGCTAACCACTCAAGACACTTGGATGACATTGGACGAGCAGTATGGAGGAATATTGAAAGTTTTTGTGCACTTTTATGGATGTTTTTGGCTCGGACCCTGGCGAACTCCATTATATGAAAGTTGGGGGAAAACAAGAAGCCTTCCTGATCGCCGGCTGCATTTGAGATATTAAAAAAGTGCTCCAGAGTCTTGCTCACCATGAGGGTAAGTGGAAAATAAAGTTACATCATTCTGTGGGTGAACTATTCCTTTAAAATGTTTTGAAAATGAACTGCTGAGAGCAGTGCAGAAAAAATTGTGGTGCACCTACAATTTTTACTGCTGCACCCAAATTAAAAACACACAAATGCAATCAGTGCGGAAAGTTACGTCTAAAGCTCTGCTTTGTAAGGAGATGGCTACTTATAGCAAGATACATCTCTAACTGAGTGGAACCCCATACTACAGTATGTTGTAATGTCCTAACTGTCCATTAATCTACTTATCTATTTATCATTCAATATCAGTCAGCTCTCCGGACCCAATGAGCTTTTTCATTTATTTTTTTCCCTTCATGCACTGTCATACATCCTGTATATGCGATGTGCCAGGGAATATTCTGTAATGTATTTTTCTATGGTTGAGAAAAAGTACAGAAAAAAAAAATAAAGAAGAAAAGAGACAAACAGCAGTCCAACTGAAAATAACAGAGATTTCTTTTTACAATCAATACAAAGCTGAAGCTTTTGAAAAGCTGCTAAGAAGAAATGTGAATCAAAAATCTTGCAGGACTAGATTTAAACAAGTAAACTACCTTCCATAATGTTGCAGAGAAACAGACCAATTAAACCGTTAGTCTGGTGCATGCCAAGTCTGTTAATGGATTCAGGGAGGATTCTCCTAAAGCTAAGACAATTCAATCATAAAATCTCCAGCTCATCAGATGAAGTAAAAATCATAGTTTACAGGAAATCTCTGCCTCTTGGCCATGTGGAATAAACAACAGCTTTTGTTTTTTTTTGAAAGAGCATTTACAAAAGAATCCAACTCCTGGTGATAGACTGTGAAAGCACTAAAACCAAGACTGCACATAGTCCCGTCACCTGATGTCTCTGCTTGACCGCTTCCTCCACAACCGTACGAGCTGGCAGCCAGGAGGACTTGTAGTAATCCAGACGGTCTAGAAACTCCTCTCCAACCATCTTTAAAGCCTTACTGAAACCTTCCTGGTGGCAAAATGCAAGAACATACATGCATTTAAAGTCATACAGAGAAAGAATGCACAATATAAAACATGTCATTTTATGAATAAAAAAACTAGTTTTTGACAGCTTATTATTTCGAGGTGTGGGGGGGGGGGGGTTATGACACTTCACTGAACTTTACAAACCCATTTTCAGCTCAAAATCTCTTTGATCATTTATATCTTTCTGTCACTGCTGAAGAGTGTCTAAATTCCACTAAACTGATGTGTAGTGAGACTGGGCACAAAAAAATGAGGTTAAAAAGTCTTGTCGAACCATCTCCCCACTGATCCTCAAAGCCCTGCTTCATCAGCTGTCATATTTTTCACAAAGCCTGGCCTGCCTTCAGTCTCTATTGGCATGACGAGCAGAAATGCAAGAGCAAGACAAAGAAAGATTGAGATGTACAAAAAAGAAGAAAAGAAAAAAAAAAAGGGAAACAAGCATATCCACATAGAATATGTTGTGCAGGAGTGTAGTCTATATGCATCTTAATGAGGAGGCTTCAGTGGCCCTGGGTCACTGGGGGAGGAGAAGATGAAAATCCTTTAGATTTTTCGATTATTACCAAAAGCCACCATTGAGAGTTCAATGGGTCAGCCTACCATAAACCAGTCTAAGTGTCTGTAGCTCAGAGATTGCTTGCCGGAAGCATTAGTTGGTGTGGAAATTGGAGGACAGAGGCAGGACATGAATAAAAATCACAGAAGCTGAGATGCAGGGGGAGATAATAATATTAAAAAAAAATTTCTGAACATTTCTGAACTACTGTTATTCTACGTAACTCCAACATGTGAAACTGACTACACTGCACCCGGTGCTCTTGCCACAACCCTCACCACCCGCTTTACTTAATTACATCTCACTGGGTGTGATGATCATTAGATGAGATTTTATTTTATTTTTATACCATGCCCCTGAGTGGAAAAGCTGTCAAATATAAAAGTGTAAAAATGAAGTGGGCTTCTGGCAGCTCAAGCCAGATTTTATGGAGATGATAAATGCCCTTTGTCTTGTGTTTTTAAAAGCAATTGAATAGGATACATATAATTTTAGATTTATGATCGTAGCTCTGTATGTTTGAGTTTTATCTAAGAGGTTTAGCAAAAACTTTTAGAGTAATGTAATGATGTCAACATGGGCAATCTGGACAGGAATTTTTCCTCTGTGTCATTAACCAACAGAAAAATTTGTCATATAATGTTTGACAAAAACCTGATTTAGCTGTAAATTACTTAGAATTAAGATATTAAGTAAGCTCAGTTTAGCTGTTATTTTTTGGATTCAATATGCCTTGTAGTGGCAGTGAATGAGTAGAAGAAAATAAATTTAAAAAAGAAAGAAATTTGGGTTCTCATCCTGGGAACAGGAAAGACTATTTCCTGTTTCTTTTCAGGAAAGTATATTTGCTTCAATTCTGGGACTTGAGCTTGTCTAAATGGCAATCTAACATAGTGCTTCATACTCTTATCTTAATCTAGTAATTACATTTACAGCACTTGACATACTGCATCATTTACACTGTTGGTGAGTCACATTGTAGAAATCCAGACATTGAATAAAAACACTATAAATGAAATAAAACCAAATGAATGAAAAGAATAAATAAATAAATAAATTCAGTAATCTTACACCATAGACACTAACACATCAGGTGGAAACCACATGCTTCTGCATGTGTTGGTAAGAAGTACATGCACACTCACATGCACTCACCTCAGTATCCTGAGTCTTGCTGTTCCAGCGAGGATTGAGGTGTGAGACACGTGCGCTCAGCGTGGTGGAGACGGCGTATCGAGCCTCCCCCTCATACTGTGAGATGCCATTGTCTACAGCATCCACTTCTTCCACAAAGTTTTCATACAGCTGAAAGCAATTGAAAGAAACATTTCAGTGGTAATAAATAACTTGTAATGGCACCAGTATTAAATGTTCATACTCACTTCTAACATAAAGTAAGTGTCTTAGAGACAGGTGAACTACAAGTTAAGTATACTGAGACGACAGTATGATTAAATACAAGCAGAGGAATAAGAACATAAAAAGCGGCTGGATATTTAAAGCTGAACCAAAGAGCAGACATTTTTCAAGCTTACAAGTGGAACTAAGCTTTGGGGAAAAATAGAGCCTGATCTGGCTGAGGACAAAACAAGCAAAATTTGAAATTAAAAAAAGCCCCTGCTGTGAGTAAAAGGATTACCCGGGGCTTTAAAACAAACTGGCACATCAAACAGCCAAAGATGATATGAGTTAACAGCGCTAATATTTATGTTGGCTTAAGGTTTGACTGGCTTAAAATTCATGCCAAGGCTTCCTGTTGGCTGCTTAAAAACAGTTTTAATCATCACGCTAATGCCAGCTGTCTGATCCAGGCAAATCACAAGAAATTAAACTGTGAATTAGAACGATTCTTTATCTCTTATGCATTTCCAGTTTTGTTTTTTTCTTTCTTTTTATTGACAGTTTCTTTGCCCAAGCATTTGCATTTGCTTATATTCTCCTATTCTAATCTCATCAGTAACTGATGAGTGTTCTTTTTGTGAATGAAACACTATAAATGGTAATCCACCTGTAGCAGTAACTCCATCATCTTACTCCATTCACCTTGTCATAAAGCACCTCCAGCTGCCTGTCATCTTTCTTCAGTTGTGTCAGCTGAGCCAGCAGTTGATGACCAAAGTGTAGGTAGACCAGACCGGCAGAGCTGAGCTTAGTCACCCACGGTTTTTCTGGACACAGGCTGTTAAAGCTCTCTGCAAAAGACCTGGTGAGGAGCAAGACAACCTGTTAGATGAATGTAAAAAACTCATAAATAGCTTTTCATGACTTTGACAGCAAGACAGCAAGATGATCATTTGAAACAGACGTCATTCCTCGTCCACATGAGCTATTTGTCAATATTACATGTTCAGTATATTTGACTTACTTCTTTCGCTATCAGCTGATTAAATATTTGTTGTTATTTTAAATGAGAAGTTATAGCACAACCACAAATGTCAAGAGATGAAAAGTCCCAGGATGCAACGTCAAAAGTCTTCTTCTGTATAACCAACAGCCTAAAATTTGAAGACTTTGTGTCTAGAGAACAGCAGTAAATCAGACAGATCATTACAGAAGCTGCCAGGTCTTTGCCATTTTGCATACACAAATAAGCTTGCCCTTAAATTAACGAATAAATCCATGAATGTAATTATAAGCCCAACAAGTTGTAAATCTGATGACCAAGGTAAATTATTTATAACCAACTAAAGAGATCACATTAATTACACCTAAAGACAAAAGCATCAACAGTCATTTCTGAAGTCAGGGTCTGGACAGTAAACATTTGTGATTTGCTCTCTAAGTGCTTCATTAATTTTTTTCCCCAATAACTGACCCCAATAATAAAATGATAATAAAAATCTACGTTTAATCATATGTTGAACATTACTTAATGTGTTTAAATATCAATACTGATGCATTCATTAATATTCTTTTTCACAGGCGTGTCTATACAGTAAGCGTGAGTACACAGCAAGTGGAGGTCTCTCCTCAGAAACGTGATGAAATGAGTGGGCTCCAGAACTGATCCACTGCTGGTCATTTAATTCAGTCGTAATTAGGATGCTTGGGCTACAGCACAGCAGACACAGACCGTCAAATGAATGAGTGACAAGCCAGGAAAGTGGGGAGTAATCACAGCCATTAAAGGGCTAATTGGCTGAGCTGTGGCATTTCTATGCTGATTATCAGGATATGGGAATGAATAAGAGAGGAAAATGTTCAGCATATTTCCTTTGGCCAAACATAAGTGATTAGATCTATTCATGTAAAATCGAAGGTAGTTACTTTCCCCAGCAATTATAACACAAAACCAGAAGTGGCACAGATAAGGCAAAAGGTTGGAAATATTTCGTCAGGAAAGAAACGAGAAGAAAAGAGAAAAAAATAATTCCAACTAACATAGTCGCACCATCTATATTATCTAATGCTAAACACTATAATCATGAAAGGAAATGGCCCAATTAAATGCTGTTAGCTATGTGTGCAGAATTATGCTTCATGAATCCACTCAAGTACTCACATAATAAAATACATGATGCCTATTAAATCTTTCTTGAGTTTTTCAAACAATATCCAACTAATATGATTAAAAAGGAAAGATCATTGTTACCATAAAAGCAACTTTTTGTAGTTTGTTTTCAGAGGCATCTTAGTCATGAGCATCATCACAGAAGGATCTGCCACAAAATTAAAACCAGCTGCATAACATTTCAAGAACCTCCTTTGTGCTGCCAGAACAGCCTTGATCGGTGATGATATCTCCCTCACAGCTGACACCAGGCTATTGACAACACAACCTTTGTGTTCTGTGGATTACTGGGTGGGGCCTCTGTGGACACAAGATGCACTTTGTATTCAACAATATTTGACCGAGAGGTATACATGAGAGTAGCATGCACGTGAGTGCCCAACCCAAAGTGTCTCAGCAGAACCTTTCATTCAAGGTGACTGCTTTATACATTTTACCCGTTGACAACTTCGACCTAAAATGCAGAATTAAATTAATAAAATTGTACCCATATCACAATACATTAAGCTTCCCCTTAAATACAAAGGAAGAGGAACCCTGAAAGGTACATTCATCTCTTTTTTTTTGCTTTTCTTTTGTTTGATCTTGTTTTAGATTAGTTTCTGTTGTCAAATCTAATTTCTTCCATCTACGGCTTTTAGGTAAGGTGAAATCATGTTCAACCTACAAAGATCAGGAAATGGCTATTCATGCTTTTATTACATGCTGCCTGGATTACTGTAATTCTTTCTATTTCAGGTCTGAACAATCATTGCTCTGTCGTTTGGAGACTGTTCAGAATTCAGCAGCTTGTCTTTTGACAGGGAGTAAATGACAACCTCAGTACTCCAGTGCTGGCTTCCTTTCACTGGTTTCCTGTAAAATTCAAGACTCAGTTTAAGATTTTCTTGCTTGTTTGAGCACAGCATCGCCTTACCTATTATTAGAGCTGTTGAATTATCACAGTCCTGTCAGATCACTTGGATCAACAAACTAGTTGTTCCTGATTCAGATTGTAAGTAAAAGTAAGTAAAATTTATTTATAAAGTGCTTTTCACAGATAAAAATCACAAAATCCTGAACATAAAATAAGTACAATAAAACACATGGGAATAAACTGCATGGAGTAAAGTGCCCAGATTTAAGGGCAGGGGGGACAGATCCTTTTCTATTGCTGCTCTGACACTTAAGAACAGTCTGCTTTTTGATATTAGATCTGCACAGAGTTCTGGGCATTTTCAAATAATTATTAAAGCACATCTTTTCTCACTGGCTTTTCCTCCATCTTGAACATCTCCCTTTTGGTTTTTGTGTCTTTATCTGTATGTTTATCCATTTTATTTTGTGGTGTTGTATTTTATTTGAGTGCTGTTTATAGTCTTGTATTTTGTCCACCTGTCTCTCCTGTATATTGATAATTTTCTGATTTTATTGTTTTTTGTGTACAGGTTGTTTTGAAATGTGCTTTATGAATAAATTTGACAGGACTTGTTTTATTTGCAGGTGATGAAAACAAGAGGGAAAACTTCTAAACTACAGTAATAAAACAATAAATTCATATAGGTTTGGTTCTTTCAATCTAATGGTAATGAGGAGGTACAAACTGTGAGCAACAACAGTCCAAATCCTTGTGAAATCTAATCATGTTTTTTGTTTGTTTTCTTTTAAAAAAATTGTAATTACTTCCTTCAAACGCTGTTTGGAGAACATCTCTCCTGCTTCCACTACTTGCAGTTATTTTCTTCTCTGCTCAAAAAAAAGACAGAGGTTTGCTATGCTTTTAACAGTTTAGAAGTCATTTTATTCCAAAAATGTCTTTTTCCCCAATTCTGCGGTTTGCATAAAAAACAGCAACTAGCAACAAGATCCAGGTCAAGGAAAGTTTGCCTGACATGTTTAATTCTCTAAGACTGCTCCTTTAAAATCATGTTAAAACCTCAGTTGTGTTGAAAACATCCTCCTAATCTCCTTATCTTTCAGCAGGTTTCTGAAACTGATGAAAGAGTTGCTCTTCTCCACGAAGACTGAATTTTCTTGGCACATAAAAAATGAGAAATGTGATTTGCCCTAATATTCATCAACATTTAGCTAATTGTGTGTTAAGAAAAGAAATATATAAAATTCACTCATGTCCCAGCAGGCTTGCTACTGGTGTGAATGGCACATAGGTACTGTACATGCTTATAGTGGATCTGGCTTCAAGGGGTAAAAGAAACAGAGAGCAAACAGAATGTTGCTCTCTTGCAGAGATAAGTCAGCCTTATAATGCTTACTTACAGTATCTCTAAAAATCAAAAGGCAGCATTTCTCTTTGCTTTGCACTGCATTAACAACTACAAACAAGGGAACCAGCAACCAACTGTGCAAAGGTAACAAGATCATCTGAAAAGGGTTTCAATCCTACTATCAAACTCTTGAAAAGAAAGATGGACTATTTAAAAATATGTAATTTCAAGCTCTTATTACATACTTTGTTTTGTATCTTTGCTGTCAACCTCATCTGTCAAACTGCTCTTGTCAGTTTCTTCTCTAACGTCCTCCAGCATCCAACCCACTTGCATCCTCTTTTTTTTTCTTCTTTTCGATCGTAACCATCAGCACATGCGAGTGACAGCAACATTCTCCTGTGACCCCTGATGGTGTTGTGGCAGTGTCTGTGCCTCGTGAACCAACAGCAGGGGGGCGTCCAATTGAAGGAGCGCTAATTATCATGAACCACCTACCAGGAGGAGAGCCCTGACATATCTGTATCATCATGGTCATGAATGCCATTTCTGATCATCAGGACATTTAGCTGGAATAGGCTGATTACTCAACCTGATGAGATGTTTCCAGAGCAACCGTTATGAGATCTTTAGGCAGAGAAGAAAATCATGAAGAAATCACAAAGGTACACATGGAGCATGTTCCTTCAGGATTTATGCTGGCAGGGTGTTACGAGGATGTCAGAACACAAGCCAAAAGGAAATTTACTCTAATTCCTTGACACTAGATAATGAAAATATCTCTAATGATAGTATCTCAACATGAAAAGACATCAGAGCTTTTTATATTGTAATTATGTTGCTGCAAAAAAATATCCAGGTTTAATAGAGTAGATTAATTACAGTGTCTGGCTAAAAGATGTGGCATACTGGCACATCTTAATGGAAGGAGCCTGTTAGTAATATTAAGTTCCACCTGTGTCTGGACATTATGACAAAATGTCTGACCTGAAAGTGGCTAACTGTACAATTTTGCAATGTTTCAAACTTACTCCAACAATACTGCAAAAACCAGTTAGAACATCTCACAATCTGTTAGGCCAGTAACATGACTGGAAATCAGTGTCTGAATTTGATTCAGGAGTGTTTTGGCAGGGAAACACCTAGAATTATGCAAATACTTCAGTAGTAACATTGATGTGAATTGCTGACATCAAATTCAAAAGGCTTGAGATAATGTTTTTTCAAAACAATGACATTTTCAGTTTTGAAAAGTTCAAATGTTGACAACAGTAAAGTTTTCAATTACATGTTTTGAGGGAAATGATCTGACATTTAAAACAACTTCCAGTTTATGTGAAGTTCTATCACCACTTTGAAACACAGGATTCCTGTAAGACAACTATGAGCTGTGTGAGAAATCATCAGTTTCTTTAAGACATACATTTACAGTCATCCATCCTTATAGCTGCTTTACAATGGTCATAGTTTAAGATGGCTATAAATCTGTCCCAGATTACATTGAGCAGTCGTATAGACCATCCAGGACAGGATGGATAATCTTTTGTGCCAACATTTATACCCACAGCAAAAAGGTGAAAAGTTGGAGGAACTGGAGCACTCCAAAGCATCTCCAAAAGCACACAGATAACATACATCTGCCCCTACTGCTTAGTAATAGACCTGATGTTAATATTCACTGAAAAGAAAAAAGAGAAAACAATTCAACACGGTATTCCATTTTCAAACAAATTTGCAAAACAGTTACCACAGCAGCTTGGGAACATTAGAAAATGAATTTCCCTTCATTTCAACAATCTTGGGGAAAAAAAATCATATTTTTTCTAGACAGATCACGATCAGATTTTTACCTCTGATGATGGTCATAGCGATGACTTTTTGGGTTAAATTCCCCTCCAACATCCACAACAACATCACATTCTGCCAAGCGTGCTGGGTCCCTGGTCCGAACAATCTCAGCATCCTACAGAGGAGACAGAAAGGATCATAGATACTTTGCCAGGAGAGGAATGATCAAATCTGTATAATGCAAAAGCCCATGCTGTCATTTCATGACAACATAAAGTCACCCCATGCCACACTGGCCTTACAACATGCAAACTCACATATTCTTCAATTTTTTTTTTTATTTTTATTATGATCAATTTTTTTTTATTGATTTTTCCATTTAATTCAAAACAAACAGGCAGATGTGGCAAGCATCAGGTAGGCAATAGTAGCAATAACAGATTTAAAAAAAAAAAGAATAGTAATATAGCATAACAGAGGAGTGACTAAATAAATATGGCAATATTACCACTCAAGAATACAGATGATATTGACAATAACAAAACCTACATTCTGTACATAGAATACCACAACATTCCTCCCCCCCACCCCCCCCCCCCCCACCCACCCACCCACCCAACCCCTCCCACATATTCTTCGATTATGACTTTTTTTCAGATTCCCCATCCGGCTAAAACAAAAAGTAGACCTACCTGGTGGGGCATTAATACTACTAATACAAACATCTCACAGGATCATATAACAGCCTAGTTACTACTTAGTGATACAGCGTTTTGACAGTAATATGAAACAAATTTGCCAGTAGTCAGTCACTGAGTTTAATCTAATCAGTGACTCTGGGCAACGTTTAGAAAACTGAGCCTACTTGTTATTATTGTAATGTTATGATATTTCCATATGATATTTGCGTCAACAGTTTTATATAATACTATCCTCCTCAAAATAATTCATGCCCTCTTAATAAAAAGGGGAGAAAAAAATTAGCTGCAACTGAAATTAGTTTAAATTTACTAAAATAATGATAAATCAAAATTTAACGAAAATCACAACATTAATTTTGAATTGTGATTTAACAGAAATATTAAAAACAAGCAAGCAAACAAGTGTGATGGGGCTCCTAAACTAAAATTTTGCTGAACAACACTGAGGTAATCACTGCAATCAAGTGTTTTCTGTAACATTCAACAAGACTTCTGCATCTGTTGACAGGTATTTTGGCCCACTGTTCATGAGCAAGATACTTTAACTTGTCTGGCACAGTTTTGTTTTATTTGTTCGTTTGTTTTAAATATTATTTTTCAACCACAATTCAAAAGCAATTTTATTGAATTGAATTATAATCTAATGAAAAAAATGTCTTTTATTACTTCTTTTTTTAAGTTTCTTGTTATTTGAATAACTATGTGAATTTAACCTATTCTTTAACAGGAGGGTATTTGAGGCCGACTGTGGTTCTAAACCAGTGCTTCTCAATCCTGGTCCTCAGGGACCCCTGCACTGCTGGTTTTCAAGATATTCCTACTTCAACACACCTGACTCAGATGAATGGCTCGTTAGCAGGCTTGCTAAGAATTTGATGAGCAGTTGAGTTGATCTGAATCATGTGTGGTGGAGTTGGAAAACTGGAATACATGCAGGGCAGGGGTCCCTGAAGACCAGAATTGAGAAGCCCTGTTCTAAACACTTTGGTCATAAGGCTACACCTTGTCATCCAGTCATAATCATACAAATGTAAAATTTATCTTCTTTCAAGTCAAGTCAACTGAACTTTATCCAGTTCTGCCCTAATTACTGGCTGTATCAACACAAAGGAGGTTTTTAGTGCCATTTGACTGCGACAACAGACTGTCATAAATGTTACATAACTCTGAATTTGAACTTAGCAACAGTTAAAAATTTGGACCAATTTAACAGTTAATAGGCTTTATGCACAACTCCACTACTTCTTTACTTAAGCCAGCTCCTTTGTCTACTGTCTTTCATTATTGGGCAATTTGATTAATCCAGATGTGTCTGACCTCAGTAACCACGAGGACAATGGCCAGACACACCTGGATTAATCAGTTTGTCCAGTAATGTAAGACAGGACACAATGGAGCTGGCTAAAGTAAGGAAGTAGTGGAGATGTGCATAAAGCTCATTCCAACTTAAAATTAACTGTTAAATTGCTTAAAATTACCAATTTTTGGTATTTATGATCAACTTAGTTATGATAATGTTTAACCTCAAACATTCAATATACACTTACCGGCCACTTTATAAGGTACACCTATCCAACTGCTCAAACAGAAAATTCTAATCAGCCAATCACTTGGCAGCAACTCAATGCATCCAGGCATGTAGACATGGTCCAGACGATCTGCTGCAATTCCAACCAAGCATCAGAATGGGGAAGAAAGGTGATTTAAGTGATTTTGAACGTGGCATGGTTGTTGGTGCCAGATGGGCTGGGCTGGGTATTTCTGAAACTGCTGATCTACTGGGATTTTTCCTGCTCAACCATCTCTAGGGTTTACAGAGAATGGTCTGAAGATGAGAAAATATCCAGTGAGCAGCAGTTCTGTGGGCGCAAATGCCTTGTTGATGCCAGAGGTCAGAGGAGACTGGCCAGACTGATTTGAGTTGATAGGAAGGCAACAGGTGTGGGAGAGATTTCCTTGGCCCACTTTGGGCCCCTTAGTACCAATGTAGCATGGTTTAACCACCACAGCCTACCTGAATATTGTTGCTGACCATGTCCATCCATTTATGACCAGAGTGTAGCATCTTCTGGTGGCTACTTCCAGCAGGATAATGCACCATGTCACAAAGCGTGAATCATCTCAGACTGGTTCCTTGAACATGACGATGAGTTCACTGTACTCCAGTGGCCTCCACAGTCACCAGATCTCAATCCAACAGAACAGCTTTTGGGTGTGGTGAAACGGGGGATTCTCATCATGGATGTGCAGCCAATAAATCTGCAGCAACTGCATGATGCTATCTTGTAAATATGGAGCAAAATCTCTGAGGAAGGTTTCCAGTACCTTGTTGAGTCTATGCCATGAAGTTCTGAAGGCAAAAGGGGAGTCCAACCCGGTACTAGTAAGGTGTACCTAATAAAGTGGCCGGTGATTGTATGTTTCACCTCTTTGGGAGATTTATTTATCTGTACAGCAGCACCTCCACGTGGTGTTTAATAGAATGACATGAGTCAATATAGAAGAACGATTTTATAATTTTAAAAAAAACTGACAAAACCAAACAAAACCCTAAGTGAAGGTATAACAAAGGTATAACATCGATTTGTGGTCTCCTTGTGTAAACTGCAGCAGTCTGACAGTGAAAAGAAAATTTATGTAAGAATGTGTAATAATCCTCCACATCTCCCTTCTATCCATTGTATTAACTTATATTTAATACTCACCGCATACTCAGGCAACTGGCGGAGAAAAAAACAAGCCGGGACTTCGTCGCAGTGAAAGGTGCCGTTGTGGTGTCCCAATCTTTTTAATAGTCATGTTTTCAGTGCAGACTCTCTTGGGTTGACTCGACATGTATCGTGGTTCTGTGCGAGAAGGAGCTACAAAAAGTAAAGAACCGCAGTTAGTCTGTAAATGTAACTTCCGTGAGGTACTAAGAGGTTTACTGGTGACAACTGAAGACGACACTTTAGTTAGTCTAAGCGCAACAACACGTACACGCCACATTCAGTTACCCGCGAGAGTAGCAAAAGTGGAGGAAATATTTGGCAGCCGGACCGGATGCACGTTATGTGAATCGGGTCAGTCAAAAACGTGTAAAGCCTTATATTGTGTTTTTCATGCTAACTTTTATTTATTTATTTGTTTTTTTTAGTAAGTCAGGGTGTTTGTGATAGTAAAATACAGTTAACTTGTGTTACATAAAATATGACCATTTACCATATTTTTGCAAGAATGCATTTTATGTTAGGGGACAGCAGAGGGCGTTGCAGATGCTACAATAAACACAAAACTAGTTCTTTAATCTTTATGAACGCAAAATTAAGAGCAAATTAATTCTTTATACAAATGTTTTTTTATCATCTTAATAAATCAAAGCATTTATAGGCTTTTGGAGTCATATCATAAATACAAATGTAATATTTTTTAATAGAGAGTATGGAACACATGAGCTCATGCATCACTGTAAGCAGTTAAAGCAAATTGCTCTTCGATTTCAAAGTGAACATATATATTCCCAAAACACGTTAAATTGCTAATAACAGCTTTAAGATTGGCAAATCATTGCATTCATGTTTTGTTACCCTTCATGCAGTATTCTTGTTATTTGAATTCAGTAAAAATCCAGAGCTCTGGACAAACTTCCTATGATTTTATCAGCCTTTTATATGTTTATTCATCTATTTCTGTTTTATTAGTAGTAGTTGTAGGATTTTGTGCAGTAAAAAACAAAAGTTAATATGCTATAACTTTGAGCCGACAAACAGACTATGTTCTTCTTTTGCTTGATTACTTTGTGTTTGTTTTCCTGACTATTTGTTTTAGGACTTTAAAAACACAAGATGGCAATTGAAAGCCAATTGATTCACTTTGTTCCAAATAGTTATCATAAATACCAATTAAGCTCTAGCCACAGAGAGAAAACATCTGATCACAAAAACAAAATCCAGTAATGGGCTTTATGCACATCTCCAGTACTTCCTGAACATAGTAGTACTGCACCTTTGTTTCCTGTCTTTCATGATTGGATGAACTGATTAATCCAGGTGTGTCTGACTTCAGCAAATGGTCAGACACACCTGGATTAATCAGTTTATCCAATCATGAGAGACAGGAAACAAAGATGTAGTACTAAGTTCAGGAAGTACTGGACCTGTGCAGAAAGCCCATTGGTAATGTAAATATGACATTTGATTCAATGTCTCAATTAAATGATATATACACCTAAATTACTATATCTAATGTCGACATTATGTCATACTAAATAATATAATTTTTTAATTTTTAGTTTGAAGTGGTTTGGTGTAGAAATCTACATCTTATATTTTCATATTACTTTCATTTATTTGTATATATCTACACTTTTTGTACATATCGTAAACAATTCTAAATGGCACATATAAGAATGAAAAGAAGTCTGATTTAGTTTTGATCCCAAATCTCGTTCTCGCGACATTACCCTTAAGGTTTGTTTACAAGGTAATTAACCAGATGGGACCCCTGTATTTGAGGTGGACTGCCAGAGGAGGTTTTCATGGTCTTCTTGTGTGTTAACACCTTTCGTTATCAGCCGACCCACCCGTGGAAATTAACTCACTACGCCTTGTTTTCCAACCACGACAAGCCTTAAAAGGTAAGTTTTTCAAAGCCAATTAGGTTTCCATTGTATTTTTTTCTGCAGCCTATGTTTTCTCCTTTCCATTCTTTAGATATCATGTTAAGTGCTTATCTGACATCGTTTATATATTATAGGAGAAAACGTTCACATCGCGTATTGTTGCTGAAATGCAGGTTGTGACTTTATTTCGGAAAAATGTAGTTATCCATACTAAAACATTTCAGTAGGTCGGATAAGAGGGAATATTGGTTGAAATTTTAACAGCAGATGGCGCCTGAGGGTCAGCCATGCACTCGACTGCAAATCACCGGTTTACCAGGCTCGTTGACAACTCTTTATTTTAGCCTAATGAAATCGATCAATATTGATTTGGGTGGGGGTAGTCCATTTTCCTGAAAGGTATGGTAGCCTTCAAAAGACTTACGGAAGGCGATTCTTAAGGACAAAAACATTGTGTATCCCTCTAAAAAGATGTAATTGATCAGATAAAAGTACATCTTTGTTTCTTTAAGAGTTCTGTGTCTGTTTCAGGGCATATATGTACTGAATGATTAAAAAAAAATCCTGGAAATGTTCTTCAAGTTATAGTTAAAAAGAATAAAACAAAGCATTTACAAAATCATTGTTTATTCCACAAAGGAACATCATCAGTATCAGCTACTACGATTAATCAATTCAAAATGAATTCACATTTTCATTTTCTAATAATTCTGGCATTGTATTGTGTTGCTTCATATTGTAGATTAAATAACTTTTGAATCTGCTATATTTTTCAGTTTCCATTAGGCCAGGGGAGTCTAGCTCTGGTCCTCGAGGGCCATAATCCTGCAGGTTTTCTATGCCTCCCTGCTCCAACACACCTGACTCAAATTAATAAGTCTTGTGCAGAACTTTCTACACTGTTAGATTCATTTAATCACGTCAGGTGTGTTGGAGCAAGAAGGAAAGAAAACCTTCAGGATAACACTTCGGACAACCCTGCATTAGTCCTTTGTAGTTCATAATCAGCACCATGGACAACGCACTGCAATGACACCTGACTGAGCTGTGATAGATGTGTGTTGGACCTGAGGCTTATAATTTGTGTCTGTAACATCCTCCATAAAGGAATGGACTCGACATGGAGTTAAGTCCGAACTTGCCAAACTTTAATTCATCCTGAATTTACATGACCAACATGTTTTTTGTTTTTTTTCTGCCTGGATTATGTAAAATCATGCCAAAAGGTATCTAGACATAATTAAATAAGTGATAGGAATGTTGTATTTAAAATACCTATGTGCAGAATTAAAATTGAGCTAAAATGAAAATTGTATTTGAATCATTTTAACAGGTTTGTGTAAGAAACAAGACAAATTCTTTAACCAACTGAGCAAACTGAGCATTATCTTTTTAGATAATAATTGGATAAAACAACTCTTTAGTTTGTGGCATCAACAATTTTCTTCTCTGCCTAAAAAGAAAAGTTATTCACACACCCATGCACTCCCTGACTAACACCTGACTCCATAAACATTTTGAACAGGGTAATTTTTGCGCAAGTATCTGCATTAACTCCACAGTGGCTTGTAGATTAGATACTATCCTATTAAACATTGTCGAACATTGTTGCTTTGATTCAAAATATCAAGCAAAAATATTGTGCTGAAGCATCATTTCTATACAAAGACTGCTTTTTTTTACAGCTTGAAAGGGATTGGACAAAACTGGAATAAATATAACTATCAGGGTTATTTTTTATGCTCGGATGGAAAAACGTCTGCAGTCACTTACCAAAAGGCCAGAAATCATGTGTTTTTTTATCTTATGCTTCCTCTGCTGCGGTACTTTTCCAGCCATTACTGTATGCTGACAGCTGCTGCTTGTTTGTGGGTCTTTCTGGCTTCTGACTTTGATCTTCAGTCAAGGAAAATTGTTCTCATTTTGGTTGATGTCACCATACAAACACACTCCCTTTTTATCTCTCAAATTGTGTGTGTGTTTGTTTGTTTGTTTGTTGTTGTTGTCTTGTTTTTTTTTTTTGGGGGGGGGGGGGGGGGGGACATTATCCATTTGTATTATTAAGGGGCCATCCTATCAGATTCTGCCTGATTTAATCAAGTACAACTCAATGCTTTTCAGAATTCCTCTATCATTAGTCTACTATAAGTCTCATCTATAAACATCAATTATTTGTTTAGTATCTAGCCAAACATGCCCATTTGTTAACTATGTTTGCACCTTGCTGGTTTTCCATTCCTGCTTTTTAAGAATGTACCAAACTGTTGATTGAGCTAATATGATTAGCCTGCTCTGTTTATTCGTCCTCTTCATCACCTGCATCTGCATCTCTTCAAACTACTTACGTACAGTTTCCATGAAATGTTGGCAGATGCAAATTAAGCACTTGGAGCTGTTATACTCTCAGTACATTGTTAAATAAAGAAGATAGGTCAGTTAGGCTATGAAACATCTTAGCAGCTATTTCCATGTTAATCTGAGACAGTCAAACTAAAGGAGGACAAGACAAAAGTCCTTAATTTGTAAATTAAATATTTTATTACACTGAAATTGAGATTCACATTGTGATTATTTCATTTCAAACCTGCTTGAGCTTGGAACTGACAAAATTACTTGATAAAATTAGTCCAATGACTAGATTTTAGTCAGTGACTGACTATATAAATTGCATGTTACTTTCCAGCACCATTGACCCATGTTAAAAAAAAAAAAAAAAAACATATTTATAATAAACAATAGCAACATATCAACATAAATCAACCTAGAAACATAACTGTCTGCCACTTTCAACATCAAGATACTCTTAAACTGGCTTCCATCTCTCCCATAATTTATGTCCTGACAATCTCACTGGAGCATCAGTTCCATCACAGTATCATAGAAGATAATAATTGTCCCTCAGCTGAATTAATGACTCTTAATACTGTTAATATGTGATCCGCTGAAGTAGGCAATTAGCATAACTTTGTATAATTGGAGACTGGTATACCTCCAGAATACAAATTTTGAAAACAATGCCATGCAGAATATATTAGGCAAATGTGATCTCCTCATGTTTTATGTGTGGGCAGAACAGGGAAACCACAAAGGGAAAAAAAAAAAAACATTTTTAATTCAAGATAAGTGACAGACATGTCATGTGATGGGTAACTGGACGATAACAATGATATTCAAAGGAAAAAAATCTATTTATTGGCTTATGAAAATAGCCACGTGGTACTGGGTAGAACAACAGAAAAGTAAGCAATCATTTTTAATTAATAAAAGTCATATCTGGTATTTAATATTTGTCTCATCTGTTTGAGACAAAATGAATTAAAATATTGTTGCATATTTTAGATAAAACTTTGCCCAATTGGTTTCTGCTGTTTATAAAAATGTGTAGAAATTATTTAAATATGAAACGGGTAAAATAAAACTGCTCCTTACTAATGCAATAATAAGCACATTATTGTGGATAAGGAATCATAAGTTATTACTTAAAACAATTTTTTATGTATTTTTGGCAGATGTTACAAGACAAACTGCCCCCCCCCCCCCCCCCCCCCCCCCCTAACCCAGCTTATCTTGAATGAAAATTTGAGAGAAAGTCTGAAAAAAAAGTCATGGGAAATCCAGTTTTTGGATTCACAGCAGGAAGGCATGGCAGCTATCTCCTCTTCCCATAAATGAAATGAGTCATAGTCGCAAGTAAAATGAAATAAACAAACTGAAGATACCGTCGACCCACAGCCACAGCCTCTTGTGCTGCTGACCATCCAGCACTGTGTAGACTGCCATCTCCCGATTGGCTCCCCTCAAACCGCGAGATACAGTTGTGGGTGTTGACTGAGGAAACGTCACAGAGCCTGATTTTTTTTTTTTTTTTTCCTTTTCTGCTTCCAGTCTTACATGCAGCAATGATGGGAAATGAACCTGCACTGACTTTCCTTAAAAGGAAGAGAAATCACATAGTTCAATCAGAAGTCAATTATGTGCTGTAGGGACAGTGAACATCACATACCACCTGCATTATGACACATGTGGGAAGCAGAAAGTGCACCGTGGGTTTTGGAAAAGGGGACAACAGAGTAGAGATGTGGCTTTTTAATTTATAAGAAGTCCCATATTCATGGTATAAAAACAAAAATGGCTAAAACAATTGCTTTGTTACATGAAGTAAAGGATTTTCATTGTTCCATATCTGACTTATTGTGTTTAAAATTTGTGGAACTGCATGTAAAACTTGCATGAGTCCAGATGTCAATTTATGAAGAAGAGCAATAAGAATCATTGGTAGGCAGACATAAAGATACATCCAATCCATTATTTGTAAATTTACAATTCCTAATCTACTACATTGTTTTGAAGTGGATGTATAAATCTCATAGGAAATGTTTACAAATCAGTCTGAAAAAGATTTTAAAAAAGACAAAGCCATTATAATTCAAAAGGATGTGAGATATTTATGAAACCAAGATTCACAACAAAAGTGTTGCAGCAATGTGTTTTAGTGGACAGAGTCAGTTTCTGAAACAATCTGGATAAAGGAACTGAATGAGATAATTCAATTATTATGTTTTAAGAATTATTAAAGCTGCTTTGATGAGAAAATATAATGAAGTTAAATTGTTTTGCTCTGTTTTGATCTGTGGTGTGTTGTAGATAGTATATAAAGGGTAAAATACAAAGTATCTGCCGGAAATTGATAGCATATTGCCCTGGAGTAGGTTTAGCTCCATTTTATTATATGTTTGGTTAAATATTAATTATTTTTAATTATTTAATTAATTTTTAATCATCTAATTATTTGAGTGAGGGGAGCGGATTATATAAGATTTTTCTTTTTCTATTTTTTAACAGGATTGTGATTATGTTAATTATTACACAAACAAAAGAACTCATTTTTTTCTTCCTTTTTCCAACATTCATCAAATGAGATACAATCCAAATTTCCCTGAAACCAAAAACAGAGACAGCATTAAAATGGTCAGCATAATTATTAACTCCTCGTTTGGACCAGCTGGTGATCTGCTGCACTCAAGGGTATTTGGGAAGTGTAGTTAATCCAATGATAATCTTGAGCATGGTTTACACATATTATCGCTTTAATTGCTACTTGTGCTGTGCAATTATACTGTCACCAATTACATGGCTGTAGTTTACTTGCTTGTCTAAGCATTTAGTTCCCTATAATAGATGCTTTTATCAACACAAGCCAGTGAAGCCACCAAAACTTGTGTTAATGGGTTTTCCATTTGGCATAATGAATTAATTATACGCTCCCAAGTAGAGTAGTGCACGATAACGCTAATCGTTAATGCTATATATACAGTAGTTGGTGAAGAGATATGGAGCAGTCTAAGATCTGAAGAGATGGAGAATTGAAGTTGATGTTGCTGATAAAAGTGTGTGTGTGTGTGTGTGTGTCCACATCCATTAAAATGCAGAGTATGTTCTCCAGTGTGAGTCACTCCTGCTCCCCCATCCCTCCCATCCACCCACCTACCTCACAGCACCACCAGCATCTAAGTGTAGTCACCGCCTAATATTATGCCTCTGACTTCACACCGGCCAACTTAGGATTCTGTTTCTACGGCAACATCCTCCGGACTCCTCCTTCCTTTTTTCTACAGCACCACCCCCACCACTTCCCGGCACAGATCATGTGACTTTCAGGAAGGCTTCTCCAACCTCCCCTTTATTGTTATTAACCCTCTCCTGACTGGGTCGCTGCCAGAGGCTCTGAGCAGCAGGCTACCCTGGCTGCCTCGCTGTTTCTGTGCTCTTTCAAAGGAAAATGAGACATGCCTCTATTCTCCTCAAAAGATCAAAGCAATGATTGATCTGGGACTTTGATTTGCATTTTTTGAAAGTGAATGACAGAATGAGTCGATATGTTTCTTCACTTGTCTGGTGCTCTTGTGGCTATGAGCATTAGAGTGATCTGGAAAGTTTAAAACTAACTGAATCCATATTATGCATATATTAGTGGATAATTCATTCATTTAGATGTCATTTCACTAACATTCTTCCTAACTACAGATTTAAATTTTTAACTCCATTCAATTTTTGCAGTTTTGCTTTATTGTCAGTGTTCTTATCTGTATAATTTTTATACACAACAGCAGCTGTTTTCAGTTTTTGAACATTCTTGCTTGCTGACTGTCCAGCATAAAATAGTAGACATGTAAAGGAGCCCTGTCATGGAAAATGGACTTTTATGAGCTTTTAATCATGTTAGTGTTATTTCCTCATAAAAACGTAAACTGATATTTTTCTTCATTCATGCATATTTGAGTAATCTATATGAATATTCAGTCCAAGCTTTAGTTCCCTTCAAACAGCTGACCACCACTGATCTACGTAAGTAGGTGGCACCAATCATGAAGCATCAAATATGGGTTCTCAGTATCATAGCAAGACGCCCACTTTGTTTGAGAGAGACTTCAAGAATCCTTAATTATCCACTTTCTCTGAGGAGGAGGCAAACAGCCTGCTGGAAGACTTTCTCTGAGACAGGGAGCCATAAGCTAATATGCGTTTTGCTCAGAGTTCGAACGAAAAGCTTCTCTATTTTTTGTATTTTACTTTTTTTTTTTTAGCTCTAAACAGCTGCAAGTTTGAAAAAAATGTGGTTGCATTCGGCATGAAGGTTTATTTGTTGTTAGATTTTGTCTACAGGAGCACAGAAAAAAAGACAACTTTGTGTGTGAACTTTACTTCGGGGATTACTTCTGAAACCTAACATAATTTCCACAATAAAAACACCTCATGGACGGAAAACACCAGTAAGTAAAACCATATATTCCCAGCTCAATGCTAACCCTTAGCTATGGCTTGTTAGCTAATGATATGGTATTTACTTGTCAGGGTATCTGTGGTACCGCATGTTCTTCCATATCAGACACTGGGCAAGCACATACAGTACAGGTCCGTAACAGGTGATCCATCTTATTCTGTTGAATTCGATGATCCATTTAATAGTGTTTACAGATATCTAACCACGAGCTACATTGCTGTTGTTAATTACAAAATCTGTGACCCTCCAGAATCTGCGACTGTTCCGAGGCGATGTCATGAAATGGGCGTACCCACACACCAAGAGCTTCGGTGGTTTGCAGGAGTCAGCCGTTTTACTTCCATGTTGGAAATTAGAAACATAAAAAACTAATATTTAAAGGGATTAGAGGCAGGAATTGTGAAAGAATAAACAAGCAGGTCCAGCTTTTTAATATTTCACCTCAGGGTGAAATAGTGATCAGGGTGTTTAACAGACAGAAGAATTCAAGTCAGATCGATAATAGCCTAGCTAAGGAAACCAACAGATTAATCGAATCGGATAGATCGAATCTTGGCTTGACCCAGTCCAATCCCTCATCCTGAGCAAGCATGGAGTGGTGACGACAGTGGGAAGGAAAACACCCCTTTAACAGGCGGGAAAAACCTCAGGCAGTCCTCAGTTAGGACAGCCATCTGCCTCAACCGACTGGGGTGGAGAAGACAGAAAGAGAGACCAACAGATATTGCGACTTTTATCCAGCCAGACCTGCTGAAAGAGGAGAAACACAGTTAATGATGCAACACTGTCACAAGTTTCTACATGGAGAAGCAGAGATGAGTGGGAAAGGAAGAGCCCGGTGCATCATGAATGTCCCGCAGCAGTCTAAGGGTGAATCCCATTTCACCTCTTGGCCCTACCCCTTAGCCCTTCCCCTCCGTTTTGCGCATTCATGTGTAGGGGTAGGGGTGTCCCAATACCTGTAGGATGGAGGGGAAGGGCTAAGGGGTAGGGCTTTATACCCCTTCAAACGAAGATTTTTCGAGAGCACACTTCAAACGAAGGGGTATGAAAATCACTGGGACGACGGGTGCTACTGAGTCCAAAAACATCCACAAATGTAAATATTTCTCCATAAATAAAGTTTAAAAAGTGTGAAAACCATTATATAGTCTAGTTTAATGCTGTTTAAATGTTTAACGGTAATTTTTTTTGCAAAATGCACATGAAAAAAAATCGCGAGTACTACATTGACGCTTCAGTTGTATAAACGTTACCAGGCTGAAAACTGTCGGTGCTCTGCAGCCCTGATAATCTAGATGATCAATAAGAAATTCGGCAACATCGCTGCTGGTCTTCATGGGATAAAACACAGGCAGGGGTGTCATGCAAAAATCGAATTTGCTTGTTAATGTTAATCCACAGCTGTAGACGGCTTGATTTATCCAGATTTGCACCAAGAGCTCAGCGCACATCTGCTTACACACAAGCCGGCGGAATCACTGATGACGTATGTGATTCTTGAAGGGGTGTCCCAATTTGAAGGGGTTGACTTTCACCCCTACCCCTTGTAGCTTCGTTTTAAGTGCAAGGGCCAAGGGGAAGGGGTAAGGGGTAGGGGTAAAAAAGAGAATTGGGATTGGGCCTAAACCTATAGCAGCTTAACTAAGGGATGGCTAACCATCCCTAACTTTACCAAAATGGAAGGTTTTAAGCCTAATCAGAAAAAAGAAAAGAAAGGGGGACAGAAAAAAACAAAAAAAAAAAGAAAAGAGGGAACCAAAGAAAAAAAAAAAAAAAAAGAAAAAAAGAAACAAAGAAAAAGAGAAGAAACAAAAACAAAAAAAAACAAAAAAAAAAGGTAAGAAAAAGAATAAGGTGATAACAACCAAAACAGAATAACCAAACAACAAAAAACAAAAAAAGAAAAAAACAAAAAAAAAACAAAACAATTTTATTATTTCAAGAAAAAAAAAAAAGAAAAAAGAGAATAAAAAAAGAAAAAAAAAAGAACGAAAAAGGGAAGGGGAAAGGGGGAGAACGGAAAAAAGAAAAAAGAAATTACAAAAAAAAAAAAAAACAACCTTCGTGACGAGAAGCACAAAAACAGAAAAAACGAAAAAAAGCGAACAAAAACGAAAAAGCAAAAGAAAAAGCAAAAAGACCACAAAAAGAAAAACAGTTCGAGAAAAAAAAAAAGAAAAACAAAGCAAAAAAGAGAGAAAAAGACACAAGAGAACTTAAAGGTAGAGAAGGTGTCTGTCTCCCAAACCTGAATTGGTAACTGGTTCCACAAGGGCTTTATGCACAGCTCCAGCACTTCCTGAACTTAGTAGTACTGCACCTTTGTTTCCTGTCTTACATGATTGGATGAACTAATTAATCCAGGTGTGTCTGACCATTTTCTGAGGCCTGATAGCCAAATGCTCTGCATCCCATTCTACTCTTAGAGACCCTTGGAACCACCAGAAGACCTGCAGTCTAAGAGTGAAGTGCTCTGCTTGGAATATATGGAACTATGAGATCTCTAATCTATAATGGAGCTTGGTCATGGAGAGCTTTATATGTGAGAAGAAGAATCTTAAATTCTATCCTGGATTTAACAGGAAGCCAATGAAGAGAAGCTAGGACTGGAGAAATATGATCTCTCCTGCTGGTTCTAGTCAGAACCCTTGCTGCAGCATTTTGGAACAGCTGGGGACTTTTCAAAGCATATTTGGGGCAGCCCAATAATAAGGAGTAACAGTAGTCCAATCTGGAAGTAACAAAAGCATGGACTAGTTTTTCTGCATCGTTGTGGGAGAGGATGTCCCTAATTTTAGCAATATTACGTAGATGGAAGAAGGCGGCTCTAGAAACCTGTTTTATATGTGAGCCAAAAGACAAATCCTGGTCAAAAATGACTCCAAGATTCTTCACCGTAGTGCTGAAAGCCAAATTAGAGCCATCCCGATCAACTATGAAGCTAGACAATTTAGTCCTGAGTTTTCAGGTCCAAAAACAACAACCTCAGTCTTGTCTGAATTTAGAAGCAGAAAAATCAGAGTCATCCAGGTCTTTATGTCACCTAAGCTACGTTCACACCGCAGGTCTTAATGCTCAATTCCGATTTTTTGTCAGATCCGGTCTTTTTGTGTGGGTGTTCACATTACATTTCTAAATGTGGCCTGTCCACTGACTGCAATATGAACATCTCACGCTTCTCAAGTGACATGCATGCTCAGTTACACATGAGTGACGTCACGCACGTAACGGTGGTCATGGAAACTAATGCAAACAAACATGGAAGTTACTGGCATTTGCGGGCTCACGTTGAAAGCAATTTGTGGCGGCAGTCGGAAAAAATTGTATGAGCGGGTTTTGTGACGACGGAGGAAGAAGAGAAACGCATTTGTGATGACGTCTCAGTGGAACAACTGCTGCAACATGTGTACAGAGGAGTGTGTGGCTGCTGCATAAGAGCTGGAGTGGTGGACGAGGATGTTTCAGATCAGATGTTCTGAGGGAATCACATCTCTCCACAGATATGATGTCACCAAGCACTTAAGCCACGGTAGAAATAAACTCATAGATCACAGTGATCAGCTGATTACTGAGCGCGCGCGGAGGAGGGGGGGGGTTATGCTGGAGAGAAGTGGCTTTATTTTAGCTAATGCTGCACATTTATCACCCGCGGTTCTTCTCTCTACCTGCTGCAGTCAACCCGTCTTTCTTTACCAGACGCATTTCACACACACCTTTTAACTTGTGGCGTCTCGGCACGCCTCCTCCGTGTGTGCACACCGTCTCACTCACCTTCACACACTGAGCTGCCTGGACCACATAAAAGTTTCCCACAACACTTTCATTAGTTTCCAGGTTGATGTTCAATCAGAGCCAGAAAAATAGGATGTAGTTGTTCAGTCCATTTTTTACATTCCACGTCCGTCTCCTCTGGTGCAGAAATAAGCACGTCCGTCTCGTCTCACAGAAAAGGTTGGATGGAATGCGACATGCCTGTACTCAGACCTCAGTTGCTTCAACACAGATCGGATATGTATCCGATTTAATACCACATTTAAAAGTGACCTGAATCCGATCCAGAAATGTCAGATTAAATTTGACTTGCACTGTTCATACGGTCAGAAGTAGATTGGATATGGGTCATATTTGAGCGAAAAGATTGGATTCAGGTTGCATTTACCTGCAGTGTGAACGTAGCCTAAGACATCTTTGTAATCTAACAAACTGATTGGTTTCATCAGGCTTCATAGATAAGTATATCTGAGTGTCGTCTGCCTAGCAATGAAAATTTATGCCATGTCGTCTGATAATATTACCCAAAGGAAGCATATATAATGTGAAGAGTATTGGTCCGAACACAGAACCCTGGTTAACTCCATGAGTTACTCTGGTGTGTGGTGAAGACTCGTCGTTTACATTAACAAACTGAAATCTATCAGATAAATATGACTTGAACCAGTCTAATGCAGTTCCTCTAATTCCAATAACATGTTCAAGTTTCTGTAGCGGAATGCTGTGATCAATGGTGGTCAAGGCAGCACTGAGATCTAACGAGCAGGAGTCCTTTATCTTAAGCCATGAGAAGATCATCAATGGCGCTTTCGGACTGTAGGAACCTTTTGGAGTTCCTATAACCTTTTCGGTAACCAGGCCATTTTTTGCGTGTTCGGACATATAGGAACTAGGGACCTCGGACCTCAGTTCCTATAACCTTTTTAGCTCCTACTCCGAGGCAGGGTCTTTTCAGGGTTCCATAGGAACTGAAATACGTACATATTTGGTGATTGGTGATTTGCGTGATCTCCGCTTCTTCTGCCCCACCATATTTAAAAAGTCCCACAGCTGTTTACCTGTTTAACTGTTTACCGAGATCGAAATAACAACAAGAACTATTACAATCAGTTCATTATTAAATTGATCACAATGGTACACGTCCCATTTGGTAACTATTTTGAAATGTCCAAAACCAGTTATTTTCATACTACTTTAAATGACCCAAATGTAGCTGCAAAGTGTGGCAGTAGAATCTGCGGCTGCCGCCCGGACACTTTAGTCCACTGAAGTGTCCAGGCACACTTCAACGAAAGACAAACAAGGGAAAGAGAGGGAAAGCTGGTAAGTTAGTTTTTATAATAGCTTTGAATAAAAGAGATGGAAAACCCAAATACAGTTGCAAATTGTGTCAGTACAATCTGCGCCACTTTAGTGAACAAACCCCGGTCCTCCCTCATGCGGGAACGCAAACTGATGAGGAAGGGTAGTTCTTATAACTAAACTCGAGACGGGTAGTTATAGGATCTGCGTTCCTAGAACCTCTCTGTCTGAATGTGCCTATTAGTAACCTTCACCAGTGCTGTCTCTGTGCTATGAAGAGATATTTCACACAGTTTGAGCACACAGACCTGGCCAGCTGAGCCCGTCATCAAAATGTGCAAATGTGTGAGTACCCGATGAGGCTGTCGGTTTCTCACATGATTAATGCCATCATCATCCTGAAAAAATCTTATCTTGTCTAGCTCGGCGCTATGCAGTTTGGTTGCAGCAAGTTTTTGAAAACCATTCCACAACCTAACGGCTGGTTTTACTGCTGGTGTGACAGCCAACAGTCCCTTAATTAAGGGGTGAGTGCAAATGCCTAAGCCACGCAAGAGGTGATGAGTTTTTTTGCTAAAATGAAGAATATGAGTTTTTTTTTTGTTTGTTTTTTTAATTTGTTAGTTTACCACATTGCAAAGTAGTTATTTTTTTTTGTTTGTTTTAATTTGTTTTTTGTTTTGTTTTTTGTTTTTTTAAAGTATTTTAGCTTTTCTAAACTATTTCTATGACAGTTAAGTGTAACAAACCATATGGTACGACAGTCAAAACTTTTTGAGAGGTCATTGCTCTTCGAGGATTCATCTCCCCAGCAAAGTCAGAGAATTAAAAATGCAGCTTGTTTTTTGTTTTATTTTATAATGGACAGAAATGGACAGAAAGCACTGAAAATGATCTGAACCTACTGCATGAATTCTTCCTAAAGCTAGCTAAATGGTTGTGGTACCTGATTTTAGTCAAATAGTATCTCTAAACAAAAAACAGCCAATTTCATTTCATTTGATTAAATTTATATATATATAAAAATATCCCATTGCCAAAAAATGTTGGCAGTATTGACTTGCTTAATAAAAAAAGAAAGAAAGAGAAGAAAAAAGTTAGCCTATTGCTGAAAATATGAAACTGAAGCTCTTTCTACATTTATGGTCAGGTTTAATCAGCATTCAGTCCGTGCCAAAATGACTGCAGTAGTTGCAAGTTTTTACCAGCTTCGCTTCTGATCAGCAGTTATGGTAATAAGGGCTGTAAATTAACACTGGCCACCACATTTTTATACATCTTTGACTTCTATTTGAATATACCAAAATGTTGGACAACCAACCAAAACTCCTTTTATTTTCCGTAATGTTTAGCATTGATTATTTTAAGTGTGTTGAAAGCAGAATTCATGTTGTCGTATAGTATATACATATATATATATATAAAAATATA
>JALJCO010005366.1:0-64408 GCA_023101725.1 Atherinomorus stipes
CTCAGTTTGGTCTCAGACTAGTGTAGTACTCAGTTTGGTCTCAGACTAGTGTAGTACTCAGTTTGGTCTCAGACTAGTGTAGTATTCAGTTTGGTCTCAGACTAGTGTAGTATTCAGTTTGGTCTCAGACTGGTGTAGTATTCAGTTTGGTCTCAGACTAGTGTAGTATTCAGTTTGGTCTCAGACTAGTGTAGTACTCAGTTTGGTCTCAGACTAGTGTAGTACTCAGTTTGGTCTCAGACTAGTGTAGTATTCAGTTTGGTCTCAGACTAGTGTAGTATTCAGTTTGGTCTCAGTCTAGTGTAGTATTCAGTTTGGTCTCAGACTAGTGTAGTACTCAGTTTTGTCTCAGACTAGTGTAGTATTCAGTTTGGTCTAAGACTAGTGTAGTACTCAGTTTGGTCTCAGACAGGTGTACTTTTCAGTTTGGTCTCAGACTTGTGTAGTATTCAGTTTGGTCTCAGACGAGTGTAGTATTCAGTTTGGTCTCAGACTAGTGTAGTATTCAGTTTGGTCTCAGACTAGTGTAGTATTCAGTTTGGTCTCAGACTAGTGTAGTATTCAGTTTGGTCTCAGACTAGTGTAGTACTCAGTCTGGTCTCAGCCTAGTGTAGTACTCAGTCTGGTCTCAGACTAGTGTAGTATTCAGTTTGGTCTCAGACTAGTGTAGTACTCAGTTTGGTCTCAGACTAGTGTAGTACTCAGTTTGGTCTCAGACTAGTGTAGTATTCAGTTTGGTCTCAGACTAGTGTAGTATTCAGTTTGGTCTCAGACTAGTGTAGTATTCAGTTTGGTCTCAGACTAGTGTAGTACTCAGTTTGGTCTCAGACTAGTGTAGTATTCAGTTTGGTCTCAGACTAGTGTAGTATTCAGTTTGGTCTCAGACTGTTGTAGTATTCAGTTTGGTCTCAGACTAGTGTAGTACTCAGTTTGGTCTCAGACTGGTGTAGTATTCAGTTTGGTCTCAGACTAGTGTAGTATTCAGTTTGGTCTCAGACTGGTGTAGTATTCAGTTTGGTCTCAGACTGTAGTATTCAGTTTGGTCTCAGACTGGTGTAGTATTCAGTTTGGTCTCAGACTAGTTGTAGTATTCAGTTTGGTCTCAGACTAGTTTAGTATTCAGTTTGGTCTCTGACTAGTGTAGTATTCAGTTTGGTCTCAGACTAGTGTAGTACTCAGTTTGGTCTCAGACTAGTGTAGTACTCAGTTTGGTCTCAGACTAGTGTAGTATTCAGTTTGGTCTCAGACTAGTGTAGTACTCAGTTTGGTCTCAGACTAGTGTAGTACTCAGTTTGGTCTCAGACTAGTGTAGTACTCAGTTTGGTCTCAGACTAGTGTAGTATTCAGTTTGGTCTCAGTCCGGTGTAGTATTCAGTTTGGTCTCAGACTAGTGTAGTACTCAGTTTGGTCTCAGTCTGGTGTAGTATTCAGTTTGGTCTAAGACTAGTGTAGTACTCAGTTTGGTCTCAGACTGGTGTAGTACTCAGTTTGGTCTCAGACTGGTGTAGTATTCAGTTTGGTCTCAGACTAGTGTAGTATTCAGTGTGGTCTCAGACTAGTGTAGTATTCAGTTTGGTCTCAGACTAGTGTAGTATTCAGTCTGGTCTCAGACTAGTGTAGTATTCAGTTTGGTCTCAGACTGGTGTAGTACTCAGTCTGGTCTCAGACTAGTGTAGTACTCAGTTTGGTCTCAGACTAGTGTAGTACTCAGTTTGGTCTCAGACTAGTGTAGTATTCAGTTTGGTCTCAGACTAGTGTAGTATTCAGTTTGGTCTCAAACTAGTGTAGTATTCAGTTTGGTCTTAGACTAGTGTAGTATTCAGTTTGGTCTCAGACTGGTGTAGTATTCAGTTTGTTCTCAGACTAGTGTAGTATTCAGTTTGGTCTCAGACTGGTGTAGTATTCAGTTTGGTCTCAGACTGTAGTATTCAGTTTGGTCTCAGACTGTTGTAGTATTCAGTTTGGTCTCAGACTGGTGTAGTATTCAGTTTGGTCTCAGACTGTTGTAGTATTCAGTTTGTTCTCAGACTAGTGTAGTACTCAGTTTGGTCTCAGACTGGTGTAGTATTCAGTTTGGTCTCAGACTGTAGTATTCAGTTTGGTCTCAGACTGTTGTAGTATTCAGTTTGGTCTCAGACTGTTGTAGTATTCAGTTTGGTCTCTGACTAGTGTAGTATTCAGTTTGGTCTCAGACTAGTGTAGTACTCAGTTTGGTCTCAGACTAGTGTAGTACTCAGTTTGGTCTCAGACTAGTGTAGTATTCAGTTTGGTCTCAGACTAGTGTAGTACTCAGTTTGGTCTCAGACTAGTGTAGTATTCAGTTTGGTCTCTGACTGGTGTAGTACTCAGTTTGGTCTCAGACTAGTGTAGTATTCAGTTTGGTCTCAGACTAGTGTAGTACTCAGTTTGGTCTCAGACTAGTGTAGTATTCAGTTTGGTCTCAGACTAGTGTAGTACTCAGTTTGGTCTCAGACTAGTGTAGTATTCAGTTTGGTCTCAGACTAGTGTAGTACTCAGTTTGGTCTCAGACTAGTGTAGTATTCAGTTTGGTCTCAGACTAGTGTAGTATTCAGTTGGTCTCAGACTAGTGTAGTACTCAGTTTGGTCTCAGACTAGTGTTGTATTCAGTTTGGTCTCTGACTGGTGTAGTACTCAGTTTGGTCTCAGACCAGTGTAGTATTCAGTTTGGTCTCAGACTAGTGTAGTACTCAGTTTGGTCTCAGACTAGTGTAGTATTCAGTTTGGTCTTAGACTAGTGTAGTATTCAGTTTGGTCTCAGACTAGTGTAGTATTCAGTTAGGTCTCAGACTGAAGTATTCAGTTTGGTCTCTGACTGGTGTAGTATTTGCTTTGGTCTCAGACTGGTGTAGTATTCAGTGTGGTCTCAGACTAGTGTAGTTTTCAATTTGGTCTCAGACTGGTGTAGTATTCAATTTGGTCTCAGACTGGTGTAGTATTCAGTGTGGTCTCAGACTGGTGTAGTATTCAATTTGGTCTCAGACTGGTGTAGTATTCAGTGTGGTCTCAGACTGACGCGGTCGTGACTCGTTCTTGCTCATTCTGACTCATTTGTGACTTGTTGCTCCGTGGCAGAGACATTAAATCTCTCTTCAGTCTTGGTCTCAGACTGGTGTCGTCTCTGAATTTGGTCTCGGAAACTTAGATTAAACGTCTGGTCTCCGGCTGGTGTAGGATTCGGTTTGGTCTCTGACGGGTGTAAAGGTTTAAGTGTCCGTCTCAGACATGTTTTGTACCCAAGAAATCAGGAACTTGAAAAGAAAAAAAAAAAGTCAGGTCCAGAACTTTGACAAAAGTCTGCCAAACGCTGAATAAAATCCAGTAATGATGGTTGATACACGGCAGCACTGACACATGATCACATGATCACATGATAACATATCCGTCTGGTCTCAGAGACTGTAAGAATGTAACAGTAAGATATCATCTGGAATACCAGAGACAGTGATTCTGGGTCATCTCTGATATCTGAAGTAACTGCTTTTTAGTTAAAAGCAGTCTTTAAGGACAGACAGATACATCACTGTAAAAAGAGTATCTGGGCTGCAGTTGATATAAAGAACTTATTTTAATGATCTAACTTAATTATTTTGGTTTGGTGATGAAATCGAATGTTTATTAGTTAAATCAACTTAATAATCACTCTCTTTAGTCCAAAATAAGTTTTTACTTTCACTCAAAGTAAATTTTTGAAGTTGTTTCAGCTTTAGAATGCGAACAACAAAGGAGGCGGAGCTTTTTTCAAATCTGGACATATCCAGACCACAAAGGCTCATGGGAAATACAAATTCAGCAGGAATTTAACCTTTTATGGTCGTTATCTATCACTTTTTCACACAGGGCCATGGAGATTTGGATCCCCCCCCCCCCCCCCCCTTATTAATAAAAATCTTCTTTTAAAAACTGCATTCTCTGTTTGTGTTATCTTTGTCTAATAATTACATTTTTTTGATGATCTGAAACATGCAAATGTGACAAACATGTAAAGAGGGTAGGGGGGCTCTCTGGTTAAGGTGCAAAACTGATTTGCATCTAATGCATTTTGTGCACCAGTTTCATCATGTAATTACATTACTTTATAAAGAGTTGCAGAAGTTTTGAAATTGTATAAAATTTTTGATTGTCTGACATCTGCTGTCTATAAAAACTTTTCAGGGTGTAAAACTAAAGTTTTTGGATGGAAAACATGAGTTTTGATTCTGGAATGGCAGAAAATCGGCAACCCATCTGTTTGTAGAGTTAACAGTTTCTCTGCATGCCTTCCCTCTCGGGTCGCGTGTCGCCAGGCAGACATCGGTTGTCAAGCAGGAGGAGAATGTGTATGTGTGTGTGTATGTGTGTGTGTGTGTGTTCGGCATGAGTTTGGTCGAGGTGCTAATTTGTTAATGTTCCTTCCAGCGTAATCTTAATTAGCGTCGGATGTTTCATGCTTAATTTAGTGATTATGTTGGAGATGAATGGACTAATGAACTTCTCAGGATGTTCAACACCTTACTTCTTCTATTTAAACTCTTCTTTCTTATTCAGTCGTGTCTGTTCAACTTTTAACCTCTGGCTGTTTAATCAGGGAAAATTTTCTGCCATTGGTCCTTAGAGAATTTTATACTAAGTCAAATAAATGTATTGAGCAAAGGTTGCATTAGACTAAGTAAACGTTTATGTGGGAGATATTCATACATTCACCCACACACACTCTCTCTGTACGGTACCAGCCAAAAGTTCAGACACACTCCCATTAAAGACAGTAAAATAAGTTAAATTTGACAAAAGTAATAGTAAAGGGTGGGACTCGATCAAAGAAATTAATCTAATTAATTACAGGTTTTGTAATTAATTATGCTCAATTAATCACATCTTTATCCTATCACAAAAATTGCCCCAAAAAGTAACATTTTCTTTATTTAAATAGATTTAAACTACTGACTCAAATAACAGACATTAATATTCTCTGCTATTGTCTGACCAAATGCATTTCATTGTATTTCAACTTTTTAAAAAAGTAGAAAGAAGAGGAGGGGCCGGGGGTAGCGCTCCAAATAACTGCAGCAAGTAAAGGACACATTCTGGCAAGTCTGTCTCAAAGTCTCCAATAACGCCTGAAAATCTCACGAGACTTTTTGCTAGCTGCTTTACACAAAAAAGTAATCAGAGGGTCTGAAAACCTGCTTCAAATACAAACTGCAATTAAATGCGCCAATTTTTTTTAACGTGTCGATATTCTTAAAATTATTTAATTAATTGTAATTAATACGTTAAAGTCCCACCCCTAATTATAATAAATAAGAATTTTATGAACATCCTGAGATTGATTTTGAGTTGTGGTTTAACAGAAATATTAAAAACAAACAAACAAAAAATAAAACAGGTAAACAAGCATGATGAAGCTCCTGAGCTAAAATGTTGTTGAGCAACACTTTGAGACAATCACTGCAATCAGGTGTTTCTGTAACGTCCAATCAGACGTCTGCACCTGTTGGCAGGTATGTTGATCCATGTTCATGGGGGAGATGCTCTGATGTGTCTGGGGCAGTTTTGTTTGTTTGATTTTCTTTAAGACTATTATTTTTATCCACAATTCAAAACATTTTATTTCACTAAATTATATATATATTTTTTTTTTTAAGTTTTTTTTTATTTATTATTAGTTTTAGGTTTTTTTTTTTTAAATTAATGTTGCGAAGTGAGTCTTTTTTTTAAATTGGATGGTAGGAATAATTTGGGGGGAGATTATATACAGGTACTACCCAAAAAATTAGAATATTGTAAAAAAGTTAATCTATTTCTATAATTCAACTTAAAAGGTGCAATTTACATATTGTATAGGCAAATAATAAGTGAATCAATATATTTTAAGCTTTTATTTGTTTGGATGTTGCTGATTAGGACTTGCAGCTTAAGAAAACCTCAAATTCTAAAACTAAAAAAATTAGAATATTGCATGAAATCAATTTAAAAAGAACTTTAAATACAAGAATAGCAGGCCTCCTGCAGCAAAATCTTGCATGTGTACTTAGTACTTGGTTTGGTCCTTTTGCATGAATGACTCCTTCACCCGGCGTGGCATGGATGCTAGCAGCTTTAACCCGGCGTGGCATGGATGCTACCAGCTTTAACCCGGCGTGGCATGGATGCTAGCAGCTTTAACCCGGCGTGGCATGGATGCTACCAGCTTTAACCCGGCGTGGCATGGATGCTAGCAGCTTTAACCCGGCGTGGCATGGATGCTAGCAGCTTTAACCCGGCGTGGCATGGATGCTACCAGCTTTAACCCGGCGTGGCATGGATGCTAGCAGCTTTAACCCGGCGTGGCATGGATGCTACCAGCTTTAACCCGGCGTGGCATGGATGCTAGCAGCTTTAACCCGGCGTGGCATGGATGCTACCAGCTTTAACCCGGCGTGGCATGGATGCTAGCAGCTTTAACCCGGCGTGGCATGGATGCTACCAGCTTTAACCCGGCGTGGCATGGATGCTAGCAGCTTTAACCCGGCGTGGCATGGATGCTAGCAGCTTTAACCCGGCGTGGCATGGATGCTACCAGCTTTAACCCGGCGTGGCATGGATGCTAGCAGCTTTAACCCGGCGTGGCATGGATGCTAGCAGCTTTAACCCAGCGTGGCATGGATGCTAGCAGCTTTAACCCGGCGTAGCATGGATGCTAGCAGCTTGTGGCATATCTCAGGTGTTATAGAAGACGAACATGCTTCCATCACAGCCTTGAGCTCTTCTTTATTGTTCGCTCTCTTCCTGTTCAGCTTTCTCTGACGATGCCCCACATGTTTTCAATGGGGTTCAGGTCAGGTGGGTTTGCGGGCCAATCCAGCATGGTGATCCATGGTTGTTAAGGCAGGATTTTGTAGTTTTGGCAGTGTGGGCAGGTGCCAAGTCCTGCTGGAAGATAAAGTCTGCATCCCCATACAGCTGGTCCACTGAAGCAAGCATGAAGGTCTCCAAAATGTCCTGGTAGACGGCTGCATTGATGCTGGACTTGATGAAGCTCACAGGTCCATTCCTTATGAAGTCCTCCACACGTTTGAAAGGCCCTTTCCTGACCATCTTCTCCAGGCTGCTGTCAGCCCTCCGGCTTCTACACCGTTTTCTTAACTTAACTTGGACTACAGTTTGGACTACTGCAATGCTCTTTATTCAGGTGTCTGCAATACCGTACTTTCCTGTTTGCAGCTAGTCCAGAACTCCGTGGCACGACTTTTAACAGGAGCCAGAATGTGAACATATCACCCCTATTTCAGCATCTCTGCACTGGCTGCCTGTACATTTTAGGATAGATTTTAAAATCATATTGTTTGTTTTTAAAGCTTTAAATGGACTGGCCCCACAATACATTTCTGATTGCCTCCAAATTTATACTCCAGCGCGCGCTCTGAGGTTGGAGGATCAGTACCAGTTTGTGGTCCCAAAGACGAGACTTAAAACCAGGGGCGACAGGGCGTTTTCTGTAGTCGACCCAAGACTCTGGAACGCTCTGCCGCTGCATGTTCGAACTGCCCCGACTGTGGAGAGCTTTAAGTCTCATCTGAAGGCCACTTTTATTCTCTGGCTTTTAACACCGCATGAGTTGTGTGGTCCTTTGTGTCTTTTAATTATTTATTTTATTTTATTTTATCCTGTTTATTTTTATGGTTTTAGCTGATTTGTTTTACCGTACCGTACCGTCTTCTTCCGCTTATCCGGGATCGGGTCGCGGGGGCAGCTGCCTAAGCAGGGAAGCCCAGACTTCCCTCACCCCGGCCACAGCCCCCAGCTCATCCGGGGGATCCCGAGGCGTTCCCAGGCCAGCCGGGAGGCGTAGTCCCTCCAGCGTGTCCTGGGTCTCCCTCGGGGTCTTGTCCCGGTGGGACATGCCTGGAACACCAGGGAGGCGTCCAGGAGGCATCCTGACCAGATGCCCGAGCCTCCTCATCTGGCTCCTCTCTGTACGGAGGAGCAGCGACTCTACTTTGAGTTCTCCCCCAGATGACCGAGCTCCTCCCCCATCTCTAAGGGAGAGCCCGGCCAGGAAACTCATTTCGGCCGCTTGTTCCCGTGATCTCATTCTTTCTGTCATGACCCATAGCTTACGGCCATAGGTGACGGTAGGAACGTAGATGGACGATAAATAGAGAGCTTCGCCTTCTGGCTCAGCTCCTTCTTCACCACGACGGACTGAGGCAGAGTCTTCATCACTGCAGACGCCCCACCGATCCGTCTGTCCATCTCCCGCTCCATTTTTCCCTCACTCGTGAACAAGACCCCGAGATACTTAAACTCCTCCATCTGGGGCAGGACCTCGCTCCCAACCCGGAGAGGACACTCCACCCTTTTCCGGGCGAGGACCATGGTCTCGGATTTGGAGGTGCTGATTCTCATCCCGGCCGCTTCACACTCGGCTGCAAATCGCCCCAGCGAGAGCTGGAGATCACAACCCGATGACGCCAACAGAACCACGTCATCTGCAAACAGCAGAGACCTGATCCTGAGGCCACCAAACCGGATCCCCTCAGTACCTCGGCTGGACTAGAAATCCTGTCCATAAAGGTTCTGAACAGGATGGGTGACAAAGGGCAGCCTTGGCGGAGTCCAACTATCACCGGGAATGGATTCGACCTACAGCTGGAAACGCGGACCAAGCTCTGGTACCAATCATACAGGGACCGAACAGCTCGAACAAGGGGGCACCCCGTACTCCCGGAGCACCCCCCACAGGAATCCCCGGGGGACACAATTGAACGCCTTCTCCAAGTCCACAAAGCACATGTAGACTGGTTGGAGAACTCCCATGCCCCCTCCAGGATCCTGAAGAGGGTGTAGAGCTGGTCCACTGTTCCACGACCAGGACGAAAACCACACTGCTCCTCCTCAATCCGAGGTTCGACTATCCGACGGACCCTCCTCTCCAGAACCCTTAAATAGACTTTACCAGGGAGGCTGAGAAGTGTGATCCCCCTGAAGTTGGAGCACACCCTCCGATCCCCCTTTTTGAAGAGGGGGACCACCACCCCAGTCTGCCAGTCCAGAGGTACTGTCCCCGATGTCCACGCGATGCTGCAGAGGCGCGTCAGCCAAGACAGCCCCACAGCATCCAGAGCCTTAAGAAACTCCGGGCGGATCTCATCCACCCCAGGGGCCACTGAGGAGCTTTTTGACTATCTCGGCGACCTCAGCCCCCGTGACAGGAGAGTCCACCCCTGAATCCCCAAACTCTGCTTCCTCCTCGGAAGACGTGTTGGTGGGATTGAGGAGGTCTTCGAAGTATTCCCTCCACCGGCCCACGACGTCCCGAGTCGAGGTCAGCAGTCCACCATCCCCACTGTACACAGTGTTGATGGTGCACTGCTTCCCCCTCCTGAGCCGCCGGATGGTGGACCAGAAACGCCTCGAAGCCGTCCGGAAGTCGTTCTCCATGGCCTCACCGAACTCCTCCCATGTCCGAGTTTTTGCCTCAGCGACCGCCAGAGCCGCGCTCCGCTTGGCCCGCCGATACCTGTCAGCTGCCTCAGGAGTCCCACAGGCCAGGAAGGCCCGGTAGGACTCCTTCTTCAGCTTGACGGCATCCCTCACCGCTGGTGTCCACCAGCGAGTTCAGGGGTTACCGCCACAACAGGCACCGACAACCTTACGGCCACAGCTCCGACTAGCAGCCTCAGCAATAGAGGTGCGGAACACAGCCCATTCCGACTCGATGTCCCCCACCTCCCTCGGAACATGGGTGAAGCTCTCCTGGAGGTGAGAGTTAAAGCTCTCCCTGACAGGGGACTCAGCCAGACGTTCCCAGCAGACCCTCACAACACGTTTATATGTGTGTATTTCATTTTATTTGAACATATTTTTACTGTTTTAAATGAGAGCTAGTGGAGCTATACAGAGCAACACTTGTTTTCTTGTCTTATTTTATTTTTATTTCATTTTTATTGCTGGGTATTTTTATGTGCAGCACTTTGGAGACGTGTTCTGACTGAAATGTGCTTTATAAAATAAAGTGGATTGGATTGGATAACTGTCCATTAATGTGCTTTGAGACAGCACTCCGAGAACATCCAGCTTCTTTTCTATCACTTTTTGTGTCTTTCCACCTTGTGCAGGGAGTCAATGATGGTTTTCTGCACAACTGTCAGATCAGCATCTTCCCCATGATTGTGAATTCTTCTAAACCAACACAGAGACTTTTTAAAGGCTCAGGGTACTTATGGAGGTGTTCGGATTACTGACCTGATTAGAATGTGACACTCTGAACCTACAATACTGGAGCTTTTCACAATATTCTCATTTTTTGAGTTTTTGAATTTGAGGTTTTCTAAAGCTGTAAGTCCTAATCAGCAACATCCAAACAAACAAAAGCTTGAAATATATTGATTCACATATTATTTGTCTAAACAATATGTGAATTCCACCTTTCGAGTTTAATTACAGAAATACATGAACTTTTTTATGGATATTCAAGTTTTTTGGGTAGAACCTGTATATGAATTGAAATTAAATGAAAAATACTTTATTTATCCCAGAAAGGAAATTCAGGATTGTAAAAGGCTCGCTATCTGTTTTGTAGATCTTATATACTGTATATGTACACACATACATCCACACACACACACACCGGCCACTTTATTAGGTACATCTTGCTAGTACCGGGTTGGACCCCTTTTGCCTTCAGAACTGCCTTAATACTTGGTGCCATAGATTGAACAAGGTTCTGTTCAATTTGAGAACCATTTGAGAACAATGAACTCATCATCATGGTGCGTTATCCTGCTGGATGATGTCATCTTTATGACATGGTACGTTCTCCTGCTGGAAGCAGCATCAGAGGATGCTACACTGTGGTCATGAAGGGATGGACATGGTCAGCAACAATACTCAGGTAGGCTGTGGTGGTTAAACCGCCACGTTGGTACTAAGGGGCCCAAAGTGGGCCAAGAAAATCTCTCCCACACCATCACACCACCACCACCAAGCTGAACCGTTGATACGAGGCAGGATGGATCCATGCTTTCATGTTGTTGACACCAAATTCTGAGCCTACATCTGAATTTGGTAGCAGAAATGGAGACTCATCAGACAAGGCAACATTTCTCCATCTTCTATTGTCCAATGTTGGTGAGTCTGTGTGAATTGTAGCCTCAGTTTCCTGTTCTTAGCTGACAGGAGTGGCACCCGGTGTGGTCTTCTGCTGCTGTAGCCCATCTGCTTCCAGGTTGGATGTGTTGTTCATTCAGAGATGCTCTTCTGCAGACTTCGGTTGGAACAAGTGCTTATTTGAGTTACTGTTGCCTTTCTATCATCTGGAACCAGTCTGGCCATTCTCCTCTGACCTCTGGCATCAACAAGGCATTTGTGCCCACAGAACTGCTGCTCACTGGATATTTTCTCTTTTTGGGACCATTCTCTGTAAACCCTAGAGATGGTTGTGCAGGAAAATCCCAGTAGATCAGCAGTTTCTGAAACACTCAGACCAACAACCATGCCACGTTCAAAGTCACTTAAATCACCTTTCTTCCTCATTCTGATGCTGGTTTGAACTGCAGCAGATCGTCTGGACCATGTCTACATGCCTAAATGCATTGAGTTGCTGCCATGTGATTGGCTGATTAGAAATTTGCGTTAACGAGCAGTTGGACAGGTTGTGTTTTGTGTGTGTGTGTGTGTGTGTATATATATATATATATATACACATACTGTATATATATATATATATACATACTGTATATATATGTATGTACACATACACTACTCACAAAAAATTAGGGATATTCAACTTTCGGTTTTTGGAGAATAGAATGATGCGGAATAAATATCTAACCATTGAATAATGTACATGTGCATTAAAATGTTCAGAGAAAGTTTAATTCAGTTCACCTGGAAAGGTAGTAGTGGATTTTAGATTCATTCTGACATCATACAAAAAGCCAAATATCCAATAACCGAAATTTTTGGTAATAATGGGAAAAAAACTGTAACTTCAAAAGAGAAAAGACTTGAAAAAAAAAAAAAAATTATATTTAAAAAAAAATTGAATAATAAAAATGGAGATTATAATAAAATAATAAAGCGAGTAATAACAAAGAGGGGGGATAAATGATGTGAAGTAGAAAAGAGAAATGAGAAAAGAATAAAATAAAAAAAAAAGAAAAAAAAAAAAAAAAAAAATTTCTTAACTGTTTGTGATTAGTGTGTGTGTGTGTGTGTGAATATATATATATATATCACGATTGTGGCATGGTGGTTAGCATCGCAGCCTCACAGTAAGGAGGTCGCTAGTTCGAGTCCCAGCGGGGGGAGGAGTTTGAACAATTCCAACAGTTCCTTCCTGTGTGGAGTTTGCATGTTCTCCCGTGTATGCGTGGGTTCTCTCCGGGTTCTCCGGCTTCCTCCCACAGTCCAAACACACGATGTTAGGTTAACTGGTCACTCTAAATTGTCCCTACGTATGAATGTGAGCGTGAATGGTTGTTTGTCTCTCTGTTTTGGTCCTGTGACAGACTGATTACCTGTCCAGGTGAACCTGTCTCTCACCTGATAGTAGCTGGACAGACTCCAGCAACCCTGAACTGGATAAGCGGTGCAGAAAATGACTGACTGATGACTACTACATATATAACAGATCTTTAGTGTTCTTCGTCCTACATCTGTGGCAGCGGAGCTGCTTCATCTTCATCGTGTTCATGTGGCTTCTCCTGTTTCAGGGCTGGTTCAGTCCAGGTCAGGTGTTCGTCCTGGACGAGTACTGCGCTCGTTATGGCGTTCGAGGCTGCCACCGCCACCTGAGTTACCTGAAGGACCTGATGGAGTACTCGGAGAAGAACGCCCTGGTTGACCCCACCCTGCTGCATTACAGCTATGCTTTCTGCGCCTCCCACATCCATGGAAACAGGTAGGCCAGCAGTCGCAGAGCTGACGGGACTGGTTCCAGTCCTGGTCCACCACAGACATGAACAGCTCGGTAAAGCCGGTGGACTCCCAACCGGATGCTGACTCAGCTTTTCGTACACATGGGAGGAAACCATCATATTATAAACAGGAAAGATGTGTGACAGAATTGATGGGCTCGGTGGTGGAGACCGTCATCGCCCGGCAACAGCAGCCTCCGCTCACATCAGAGGAAAATGTTTTTCTTTTAGCACCAGCGTCATTCCAGCAGCTGAAATTCCCTCTTCATTTACCAGCAACCCCTGTTTAACTTCCTGCTGGTAATTACTCAGATCTGTGCGTTCTGTCTTTGTCGGCTCATTTAGTCAATTAGAGAGAGTAATAATTAGCTTCTTTAGTTAATCATGGGATAGTAATTGGTCCAGGGTGGGCGGAGGGATAACTGGCTTTTTGTCAGTTGGAGCTCTAATTTATATAATAGTCCATTCAGGCCTCCTCGGTCTGCCTGAGTGGGTGTGGATGGGAAAATGAGGTTTTTGGATGGCTGGCAGGCGCGCAAGTGGAGAAATGATAATAATTAACTGCAGAGCTTGATTTTTCCCTGGAGGCCCGCCTGGAGGAAGACACCAAATGATCAACAAGCAGCAGGGAAACATGTCAAGGTGATGCGTTCTCTGCTGAAAGCACTCAGATTTAGGTTCCAGCTTCATTTAAGATGTGCATACACGTCTCACCCAAAGCCGAGGTCAGCTTGTCCAGGTTTTTCCAGGTATCAGCAATCCTGCTTTCCCTTCACACGTGGAGGATTAAAGCGCGCATCAGTCATTTTACAGACGTCTTTTACTGTTGTTTTACTGATGCAGAGTATATTCATATTTGGGATGTGCGGTATTATCAGCCCATAATCTCAGCTGTTGGCTTTAAGATGGAATATCAATATCAGTCCAATATTGACACGATATCTGTCAATATATATATTTTTTACTGTACAAAAAGACAATCCAGTGACACGGACATACAAACTATGAATGACAACAAACAACATTGGTGGTTTTACGTGTGTGTGTGTGTGAGAGAGTTGTGTGTTCAGACTCCTGTATAGAAGGAAAAAAACAATGATAACTAAAATAAATAGATAAGAGATAATAAACAATACAAACTTCCAGTTTTTCCCAAAATGATATAAACAAATATTCATTGATAATGATAATAATAATGATAATAATAGTGAAATGAAATGAAAAATTTAAAATGATCATTTTATATATTATAAATATATTATCGTAAATGATAATAATAATGATGATAATGATGATAATAGTAATGATAATAATGATGATAATAGTAATGATAATAATGATAAGGATAATAATAATTAAGTTAAGGGTTAAGGAGACCGCAGGCCATGGACCTAGCAAGCACCGCACCCGAGGCAGAGTCTATGTCTACAGTAAATGATAATAATGATATGATTAATATTATTATTATTATTAATGGTTGTATCCATTGCTTTTCCTCCTCCTCTTCCTCCTCTGGAAACAAAAGGGATTTATTCTTTTCTGATGCAATAAAGGTATGATATAAGATATATTTGAAATGTATTTGTTGGATAGCCCCTTGAGATGAAACATCTCATTTTCAAGGGGGTCCAAAAGACAAAAATATACACAAGACAGACCAAACTAAAGCAACATTACCACACAAAACAACATAAACATACATACAACATACATACAAACATACATACTCACAATACATTATAGAAGAAGTCATCTAGCCCTCACACCACACTACCATTCAGGTATATGTCGAAATTAAACAATTTTAAAATAATAGGGATAATAACAACCACATTATTATGAATATTATAATAACATATAATTATAGTAATATATAATATATATATATATATATATATATATATATATATATATATATACACACATACATAGCCCATACACATACATATTATTAGATACATAGGCATGGTGTTTTAAAATAAGAAAATAAAGAGGATTTAAACTGCTGAAAAGAAGTCGGATCTTAAATGAAGTGGGAGACCATTCCAGTCATGGGGGGCTTTGAACTGAAAAGACCGACGTGCGACCACTTTAAGCATTCTAGGAACATAAAAGAAGGGGTGTTGTGTGTGCCTACAGGGAATTAATAACCCATTAAGATAGGGAGGACAAGTGAAATAGACACATCTGAATACAAGCAAAAATCAGTGATATAACCTGCGTGATTTGGGTGAAAGCCAGCTTAGTGAATTATACATCAAACAATGATGGGTTCTGAATGGACTCTTGAGGATAAACCTACAAAGTGAATTATGAAAAACATTAAGGGGCTGTAAAAGAAAATCAGTTGTGTTCATATAAATAATGGCAGCGTAATCAACGATTGGTAATAGAAGTTGTAGAACTAACTTTTTCCTTATTGCGAAGGAAAAACAGTGAATGGAACGGTACAATGAGCTCAAACAGGCGTAGCCTCTCTTAAGTATAGAATCTATACGAGGCTTGAATGTAAGTTCAGGGTCAATCCAGAGACCTGGATATTTGAATGAATCGACCCTACCTAAGCAAGATCCATCAGATGTTGAAATGCTTAAGACTTATATGATATATATGATATAATAAAGAATTCAATTGTTAGTATTAAATGTAATATTTGCAGTAATAATGGAACAAATCATAGTAATAATGGCTGCTGCTCAGGGCTGTAGCCAGAGGTTAAAAAATACTGAGATCCACCATGTTATGTGGTCCACACATCTAAAGAGACCATTAAAAATGGAAGCAACTTATGTTTCACATAAACTACTCCTTCTCTGGTATGTCCTGGAATAAAAAGGAAGGAGAGAATAGAATAGAATAGAATAGAATAGAAGTCTTTATTGGCCTCCAGGTTGGGAAATTGTTTTTTCTCTTCCAACACAAAGACAGACATATAACTTTCGAAAAAATACACAAATATTTGTTCCCAAACCGTTTTTTAAATGTAAGAACTAAAGAGTAGCAGTTAAAATAAACTATATACATATATATATTTATATACATTACTCACAAAAAGTTAGAGATACTCAACTTTCAGTTTTTGGAGAACAGAATGATGCAGAATAAATATTTAACCGCACATGTACTTTAATAATGTACATGTGCATTGAAAAGTTTAGAGGAAGTTTAATTCAGTTCACCTGGAGCTTTTTGTGAGTGTATATATATATATATGTATATATATATATATATATGTATGTGTATATATATATATATATATATATGTATACAATGGCATTTGCAGCTTGACTGTGTGGACGATTGATCTGTGATCAGTGACAGAGTGAGCGGTGTGCTGCTGAGACGCTGCGCCTTGTTTCTGACATTGGAAGGTGGAAGAAGAAATAGTTCCTCCTTATTCGTACAGTTTAGTCGGTTTCTACTGTGTTCATGTTCATGAGAACTATGAGAACATGATTTAACTTGAGGATCAGTCCTAGAATATCAGTTGTTGGTAGGAAATGGGTCAGTATTTCAGTATCAATCCGCATTCTCGGGTCCACGTTCTCAGGTAAATGCTTTTTAGCTTTGTGGTAATTTAATAATTTCATTATGTACATAGCAGAAAAATTCTGATTCTGATTGTAAAAAGGTAATGAATGATTGCCAGTATGGGAATTGAGAACCGGTTCTTGTAAAAGAACAGAACCATGGAGTCGTTCATCTGCCTGCCTAACGATTCCTCTTATCGGTTCCGTAAACGTCAGACGCATTTGCGCGATGACGTCACGTACGCTATATAACAGCTGGTGTTTGGTGGTGACAAAAAGGATGCAGTTTTTTTTGTTTGTTTTTCTTTCTTTTTTTTTTTAAATCCGGGGGGCATGGGAACAACATTAGGCCACGCCCACCGTGCAACATTATGACGTTTCTTGTAACCACTTGATTGCAGACTAAACTGCAGGTCTGTTCAGCAGTTTTCAAAGGCTGCACCTGTTGTCTGAATGGAGTTGTGTCTTGCTGCTGTTATTTAACGAACCACGTGCCTGTGTGATTACTTAAAAAGAAAAGATTTTAATAGCAAAACCTTTTCTTTGCTGTTATAGATGAGCCAGAGCTGCTGCATCCAGCACAAACTGCGGATTATGAGAATATATTATTAAATTGTTGAAGTCCTGATTTCTTACTTTTTTGCATGTTTGTCACACTTAAATGTTTCAGATCATCAAACAAGTTTAAATGTGAAACAAAGATAACACAAGTAAACACAAAATGCAGTTTTTAAATGAAGAATTTTATTAGTAAGGGGGAAAAAAATCCAAACCTCCATGTCCCTGTGTGAAAAAGTGATCCTCCCCTAAACCTAATAACTGGTTGTTCCACCTTAGCAGCAACAACTGCATCAAGCGTTTGTGATAACTGGCAGTGAGTCTTCTACAGCGCTGTGGAGGAATTTTGTTCCACTCATCTTTGCAGAATTGTTGTAATTCAGCCACATTGGAGGGCTTTTCCAGCATGAACCGCCTTTTAAGGTCATGCCACAGCATCTCAATGGGATTCAGGTGGGGACTTTGACTAGGCCACTCCAAAGTCTTCATTTTGTTGTTCTTTAGCCATTCAGAGGTGGACTTGCTGGTGTGTTCTGGATCATTGTTCTGCTGCAGAACCCAAGTGCGCTTCAGCTTGAGGTCACCAACAGATGGCCGGACGTTCTCCTTCAGGATTTTTTGGTAGAAGCAGAATTCATGGTTCCATTTACCACAGCAAGTCTTCCAGGTCCTGAAGCAGCTAAACAGCCCCAGACCATCACACTACCACCACCATGCTTTACTGTTGCTATGATGTTCCTTTTCTGAAATGCTGTGTTACTTTTACGCCAGATGTAATGAGACCTCCACCTTCCAGAAAGTTCCACTTTTGTCTCGTCAGTCCACAGAGTATTTTCCCAAAAGTCTTGGGGATCATCAAGATGCTTTCTGGCTAAACTGAGACGAGCCTTTATGTTCTTTTTGCTCAGCAGTGGTTTTGGTCTTGGAACTCTGCCATGCAGCCATTTTTGCCCCCCAGTCTCTTTCTGATGGGGGAGTCATGAACACTGACCTTCATTGAGGCAAGTGAGGCCTGCAGTTCTTGGATGTTGTTCTGGGGTCTTTTGTGACCTCTTGGATGAGTCGTCGCTGTGCTCTTGGGGTCATTTTGGTCGGCCGGCCCCTCCTGGGAAGGTTCACCACTGTTCCATGTTTTCACCATTTGTGGATAATGGTTCTCACTGTGGTTCTCTGGAGTCCCAAAGCTTTAGAAATGGCTTTGGAACCTTTTCCAGACTGATAGATCTCAATGACTTTGTCTCTCATTTGTTCCTGAATTTCTTTGGATGGCAGCATGATGTCTAGCTTTGGAGGATCTTTTGGTCTACTTCACTTTGTCAGGCAGGTCCTATTTAAGGTGCATGACATCAATCCTTTTCTGGGGTTTGGGGATAATATGATTATTGTGCACTGATGAGGCCATGTGAATGTCAGAGTGAGAATCAAAGTTCCTGTTTATGGTCTGCAGCTTTGTCTTCTGCTAGAAACAGTTGAATAGACAGCAGGCTATCATTCTACGTAGTTCTATCATTCTACGTAGTTCTATCATTCTACGTAGTTCTATCATTCTACGAAGTTCTATCATTCTACGTAATTTAATTGCTCCAATAAGAGCACACTATCAAGTAAACAGCGCCCCCCCCCCCCCCCCGGTTTATGCACGTCCGCTCCCCCTCCCCTCCCTGTCTGATTCAGCTTCGTGTATGGTGCTAGTAGTAACTTCTGTGCAGTCAGGTCTGGATTTTCAAACAAATGGATTTAAAAGCAAACTTCTGCAGCAACACTGAGGGAGGGGCCACAACCTTGTCATTACCTGTAAGTTTATTTATTTTCTAAATGTTGTCTTGTCTGATAAACGTAGCTCACTGTCTGAAGTGCCCATGTTGCTAGCAGTTAGCCTTTAGCAAACTCCGACCGCAGCTTGACCTAGATTCTCCAAATAAGGTCATAGCCAAATAAGGTATAGCCAATCAAAATGAAGTCAACGTGGTCTCCGGGTAAAGCTCCATATCATCACCGGACCAAACTGTATTACTGAGGAAGTGAGGTCTGGCGTTTCAAAACAATACTCCGCTGTAAAAATGCCGTTTTTCTTTTGGAGTATTTACATATAAAGTAATGCCAACAACATAAACTAGTTTTTAACTGTTATGTCATCACTCCTTTAAGTGATTTCTGATGGAGAACAGGTGTGGCAGTAATCAGGCCTGGATGTGGATAGAGAAACTGAACTCAGCTTTCCAAAGATGATAAACCACAGTTAATTTATGTTTTAACGGGGGAGCAATCACTTTGTCACACAGGGCCATGGAGGTTTGGATTTTTTTCCCCCTCACTAATAAAAATCTTCATTTAAAAAATGCATTGTGTTTACTTGTGTTATCTTTGTCTTATATTTTGTTTGATGATCTGAAACATTTAAGTGTGACAAACAGAAAAATAAGAAATAAAGAAGGGGCAAACACCTTTTCACACAACTGTACTTGCCAAAGATTAGACGTAGGATAAATCATAGGAAAATATGTATATATATATATATATATATATATATATAGTAAATAAATGGTTGCGCCACCTCACAGTTCTTATGAACAGAAGATAGGAATTTAGTAAAAAAAAAAAAAAAAAAAGGATTTAAACACTTTGAAATGTAATTTAACAAACACAACTGCTTTACACTTGTTCCAGACTCAAAAATGTGCTTTCCATTCATTTTGAGAAAACTTTTTAAAACATGTGTTTTTGGATGCTGGATTTGTCACTGACCCATCTCCATTTAAGGGGTGTCCCATTTCCCAAAATAGCCCTGAAGACTTGGTTTTGAGGGCTACTAAGATTGAGGGTTGAGATAGGAATTGGAATCGGCCCTTGGTCTGCGTAAGAAGCAGAGCTTCTGCTGAAACCGATAACACAAGTCCACATGATCATTCCACTTAAAGATCCTCCTGACGTGAACACGAGGTTTCATCGGTATAAAACCACTATCACTGCTATGTTGCAACGAGAAACTACGATACAGGCACTTCAGCGTCTGCAGGTGCTTCCTCATGAAGACAGAAGAAGTCAGGAGCATGAATCTGCGATGTCCTGATGACCGTGAATCTGCAGGAACGAGTCAGCGTGCCGCAGGTCTGAGTCTGGACGGGGTTAAAGAAGCATTAGCAGAGCCGGAGGAGGGGGCTGGCCTCACCTGTCAGCTCCCATCTCAGCTGTCTGCACAACACCGGCTCTGACAGAAGGTTTAGCCGCCCCCCCCCCCAGCCCTTTATCCAGCCACCGCTGCCTCCCGAGCGCCGGTGGGGACGAGGAAGGTGACAGATGACATCACCTGCCACTCAGCCTCGTCTCCTTCCACACCTGTTAGGTGAGGTGGCATCCGCACCCGGTACTCTGCCACGCCGACTCACCCTGACCCAGCTGCCGGGGGGTCCCGGGGTCCCGCGGGCAGATGTGCTGTTTATCATTTACACCTGAACAGCATCAGGTGTAAACACATGAATATAAGTTTCCAGACCCCCCCCCCCCCCCTCCCCCTCCCCCGCCCAGCCCTGGAGATGCACCGACAGCAGCCTCGCCTCCGATTTCATCGCTTCATTTAGCAGCAACAATGTGTCTGAACCCCCACAAGCTGTCGCCCCCCCCACCGCGGTGTTTCTCTGAGCTCAGCCTGCTCGGCGTCGGGCTCCCCGCCAGCTCGCTCCTCCTCTGCACTTTATTCTCTCTTGTAATTTGTGTCGGAGGAAGAGGAGGCTGAGGGCGGCGTATGTGGGAAATCGCAGTTTTCTGTCTCATCTGAAAGCTCTGGATGAGCTCTTTGTGACCATCAAAGAGAAAATATTTCTTCTTTTAGTCTATTCAGCTGATGTCAGTCGCTGCAGTCGCGCCGCTGTGAGGACATTTTCTGTTTATTTATCCACTCTGAAGTTTTCATAGAAATGAAGCTGAAAGAGGCAGTTCTGCTGGAACGGCACGCAGCCTCGCTAGAAGTGACCCTCTAAGTCTGTCGGGGTTTTTAACCGACTCTGACGCTTGTTTTATGTCCTTCTGATTAAAAAAGAGCCCAACAATTACCCTGAGGGCAGAACATCGTCCTACGGGAAATAAATCTGCAGTTGTAACGAGGGCTGGCAACGAATATTCTAAATTTGAGTGTTAATAAAAACCCAAGATTCGGATGTGAAAATTAATATTCGAATATTAAATATACAGTGGTAAAAAATAGCCTGTTACATCAGGCCTACAGCTGCTGCACTGGTTTGATTACAGGACACTGTTTCAACTTGTTCCATGTTTATTAAAGCTGCTCGGAAAATTCAATGTTCACTGATCTAATTTTAATTTGTTGGGACCTTTAATTGCTCGCACAAGTTAGGGAGATGGGGGGTTCATTTTTATAACTTCCTGGGCATTGTTAAAGATGTTAATATTGAAATAAACGTTAAAAAAAATACTTATAGACTAATCCGGTGAAACGCCACAACTAGACTGTCCTCCATTGTCACGATCAGCGTAAAGGCAAGTTTATTTGTACAGCACATTTCATGTACAGGACCATTCAAAGTGCTTTACATAAAACATTATAAGCATTACAGCGGGGTGCAAAAGGAGAAAGAAAAATAGAATTAGGAATAAAAAATTGGAAGCATGATTCAAAATTAAAAACATTACAAACATTTAAGATTAAAAAAAGAGAATATAGAGACGTGGAAATATCAGGTTATTGTCTCTGATCAGGACGACGTTGGGACCTGAAAATAAAAGCAGTTCAGTCAGAAACACAAACGGATCAGGAAGACGGTGTCCTGCAGCCTTTAGTTTCATCTGCAGGACATGTGAAGCTACGTGGTCTGTACAGTCCTGAAACAATACCAAAAGCCAAATATGGGAGAAAATAGAAAAGGAACCACCTTTGGAAGAGTTTAGTTTTTTAAACTTTGATAAGTAATAATGAGATGTGCGTGTTATTCCAGTGTGGTTTGTTATTAAAGCCAGTTTACAGAGATGAATGATAGTTTAAATTAATGCTCCGATGTAAAAAAAAAAAAAAAGAAAAAAAGAGAGAGATCTCTGGATAACATACAGCCGTGTGAAAAAGTTTTTGCCCACTTCCTAATTTCTTACTTTTTGCATGTTTGTCACACTTAAATGTTTCAGATCATCAAACAACTTTTAATGTGAGTCAAAGATAACACAAGTAAACAGAAAATGCAGTTTTTGAAGATTTTAATTAGTGATGGGGGGGGGGGGGATCCAAACCTCTATGGTCCTGTGTGAAAAAGTGATTGCTTCCCCTGTTAATTCATAAATTAACTGTAGTTTATCATCTTTGGAAAGCTGAGTTCAGTTTCTCTATCCACATCCAGGCCTGATTACTGCCACACCTGTTCTCCATCAGAAATCACTTAAATAGGACCTGCCTGACAAAGTGAAGTAGACCAAAAGATCCTCCAAAGCTAGACATCATGCTGCCATCCAAAGAAATTCAGGAACAAATGAGAAACAAAGTAATTGAGATCTATCAGTCTGGAAAAGGTTCCAAAGCCATTTCTAAAGCTTTGGGACTCCAGAGAACCACAGTGAGAACCATTATCCACAAATGGTGAAAACATGGAACAGTGGTGAACCTTCCCAGGAGGGGCCGGCCGACCAAAATGACCCCAAGAGCACAGCGACGACTCATCCAAGAGGTCACAAAAGACCCCAGAACAACATCCAAGAACTGCAGGCCTCACTTGCCTCAATGAAGGTCAGTGTTCACTCCCCCATCAGAAAGAGACTGGGGGGCAAAAATGGCTGCATGGCAGAGTTCCAAGACCAAAACCACTGCTGAGCAAAAAGAACATAAAGGCTCGTCTCAGTTTAGCCAGAAAGCATCTTGATGATCCCCAAGACTTTTGGGAAAATACTCTGTGGACTGACGAGACAAAGTGGAACTTTCTGGAAGGTGGAGGTCCCATTACATCTGGCGTAAAAGGAACACGGCATTTCAGAAAAGGAACATCATAGCAACAGTAAAATATGGTGGTGGTAGTGTGATGGTCTGGGGCTGTTTTGCTGCTTCAGGATCTGGAAGACTTGCTGTGGTAAATGGAACCATGAATTCTGCTTCTACCAAAAAATCCTGAAGGAGAATGTCCGGCCATCTGTTGGTGACCTCAAGCTGAAGCACACTTGGGTTCTGCAGCAGAACAATGATCCAGAACACACCAGCAAGTCCACCTCTGAATGGCTTAAGAACAACAACATGAAGACTTTGGAGTGGCCTAGTCAAAGCCCCCACCTGAATCCCATTGAGATGCTGTGGCATGACCTTAAAAAGGCGGTTCATGCTGGAAAAGCCTCCAATGTGGCTGAATTACAACAATTCTGCAAAGATGAGTGGAACAAAATTCCTCCACAGCGCTGTAGAAGACTCACTGCCAGTTATCACAAACGCTTGATGCAGTTGTTGCTGCTAAAGGTGGAACAACCAGTTATTAGGTTTAGGGGAAGATCACTTTTTCACACAGGGACATGGAGGTTTGGAGTTTTTTCCCCCTTCAAAATAAAAATATTAATTTAAAAACTTTTGTTCATTTGTGTTTTCTTTGTCTCACATTGAAATTTGTTTGATCTGAAACATTTATGTGTGACAAACATGCAAAAAAAATAAAAGAAATCTGGAACCCTTTTTCACACAACTGTAGATTTGGTATCGGCATATAAAATATCGCAATATTTGAGTGTGTCAATATTTTTCCCACCCTTATTAAATAGTCAGGTGACCCCTATGTAGTTAGTCGAGGTGCAGCCGGGTCATTACAAAAAGTATAGCAAAAACATTTGCACAACTTTTACCGCGACATAGTGATATGTGTAAATATATCGCAATATCATATCAGTATATCGCACAGGCCTAGGATAACCTCAGAATAATGTTAGAAAGAAAAATGGGGAAAAAAAGTCTCAACTTGATTATATGAGTTTGGAGATTGTTTGATTTTAAATTTGAAATCACGATCAAATTTCAATCAATTGCCCAGCCCTAACTGTGATAGGCATTTATATGCATGTGTCAGGTTAGAGCTGCAGTCTGCAGAGTGTTTCTGGCTTTCTGACAAGCCGTGAATGAAATTCAGACGCATCACACACCAAAGCAGTGAGAAAAATGGCCGCTTTTAAAGATCAATACTGTTGGTATAAATGGGAAAAGGGCTTTTTCCTCAGCGGGACTCGTTTGAGTCAATCATGTCTGACAAACATCAGCTTCTGTTGCATTTGGTTCAACTTTGACTTATAAACACAAAGTAAGGTAATAATTTTCCAGTGACATTTTTGACCGTAATGTTGTGAGTTGTTTTAGACGACTAATGGCTGCTTAATTGATCCAACAGGGGAGAAAAACCATCATTAAAAAAGGGGAAAATGCAGCCAATAACATTGTTGTACAGAAATAGGAGAGAATTTCTCAGAAATTAATCATTATTTTTAGCAGTTTCCTCATCAGAAATGGGACACAGGGGACATGTCCCCCCCTTCAATAAGGTTGACCCCCCACCCCCCAAAAATTTCTTTTTTGAAAATAGAATTTATTGGTGTTGAATGAAAGCACCACACAAGCAGTGCAAATTTCAAACGTAAAACTAAGTGTTTTTTAAATTGTTGAAAGGTTTTGACACCCCTGCTCCCCAAAGTGGTTTGATCCACCTGCTCTCTTTCTAACGGGCGGGGCTACCGGCAGCTCTGTGTTTCAGCCGGTTCCGGTGAGCAAAGCCCGACACGGAGTCCACAGTAATGTGTCGAAGCCAGTCAGTCAGTTACAGTCCCACATGTTTAACAAGCGGGTGACTTTTCTCCTGCTTTGTCCAAAGTCTGCGTCTCTTTCTAAACATTTATGTGAGCAGCAGCTGGTCAAGTTAACATCCAAGCTGGATGGTTGACGAGCTCAAAGGAGAATGTAGCAGGAAGCACACACATGAAGGTGGGGGAGAAAATTACACTCAGGACAGAGGAAACATAAAGGACAGATAAAAAAAAAAGATCTGTCAGGATATGAATGTCAGCTTATATTTCACTGACACTTTAGGTTGGTGAAGAGATGTCCAGATTTAGAAATATATATGTGTATTTTTTATTGACTTTGATGCCAGATCTTTTTAATGGCTTGTAGATCAAAGAATCAAAGAAAATCTTGGATAATTATAAATATTAGCTTAGTTTAGTTTATTAGCTTTAGTTTAGTTGTGGGTGTGTGCTAATAACATCCCCTGTGTGTGTGGGCGCGTTTTTGCAACATTGTGGGGACCGTGTTCTGGATTTTTACCATCACCGTGGGGACGTCTTGCCCTCGTGGGGACATTTTCTCTGTCCCCACGGGTCCAAACCGGTTTGAGGGTCAAGATTAGGTTTTAGAGATTAAGTTACAATTAGGTTTTGGTTAGGTTTAGGACAAGGGTTAGGTTTAGGCAATCGGTTGTGGGCGTTAGGTTTCGGGTAAGGGGCTAAGGAATGCATTATGTCTATGGATGTACCCCCCAGGGATATAAAAACAAACGTGTGTGTCCAACTGACAGCCAATCAGGTCAAAAATGGCAAAGAAAAGAAAAAATACAGACATCTGGTCATTTTTCAGTGCACCAAAACACCACGTAAAAACACCCCAGTGATGTCAAGACATTTTGATGAAAATGTCCTTTTGAGAGGAACAAAATGCTCATGAAAATATTTCATTATATGTATTAATATATATATATATTTATATATGTATATATAATATATATCTGTGTATATATAGAATGTCAGGTCAGCTTGTTGAGCTTTTGCTTTTCAGTGTTATGAAATCAGGAAAACTCTCTTTTTCAGACATATAAAAGGCAATAGCCTTGTTATTGTGTGTAATTGTGTTTTGGGCATGTCTGATATTGGAAACACCTGATTTCTGCTTGAACGGACTGTTCAGAGTCAGCCAGAGTGGTGGAAGGCCCGAACAGAAAGCCTGACACTTCACATGAAAACTGGAATTTGATGCTGATTTCTGAAGATATTTCCTCCACAGTTTTGGAACTATGGTTTTGACCATAGTTTGGACATTAGAGCAAAGTGGGAAGAAATTCTGTCAGTCGTGGTGGTAGGAGTGAATCATAACCCCCCTCCACCTATGACATCGTGGATGTTGCTGGATGAACACAGAAAAACCTGCAAAGCTGCAGGTAGAATATGTACGAACAGAACAATCACAACTATGAACATGATTTAACACGAGCAGCTCAGCTCTGCAAGTGGCACGGGAGCAGGATAAAGAGAGACCCCCCCCCCCCCCCCCCCCCCCCCCAGAAGTTACTTTCTGAAATTTTACTGTTTGTTGCCGCCCCCCAAAAAATGAAGTGGGATTTTCGCCCCTGGGTGTGATGACATCATCAGCGAGTTATTACGCAATCGGCTTTATTATGTTTAAAATGGGCGCGGTTATGATGTCATTTGCCCTGACTCGTTGCCACGGAGACGAGGACGTGCCCCTGAAAGGCTTCAGCCTGGAACCATCCGGTCCTGCAGGACGGAGGATCCGGTCCTGCAGACGGAGGATCCGGTCTGGGCTGCACGATGGTCATTTCAGGAAGGTGGAGGATTCGGACAGCTGGTGTGAACTGGGAGGCCTCGCTGCCCGAGGCCATCCCTCTGTCTTCATGTCTTCGTTTTTCTGCAGGGAGGGGTGGTTGGGGGGGGGGATCCTCGGCTACTTCAGCATGAAAGCCAGTTTTTTCTTGCTTGTAAATGAGTGAGCCCCCCCCCCCCGTCCTCCGCCTCCCATCGACTCTGCTTTCTGTTCCTCCAGGATTATCAGGTGCTTGTTAAATGGGGGTTGTGGAAGGGGGGGGTCGTAATGAATTGAGAGATTTAAGGAACAACAGGGTTTATAAGTTGTGCTAACAAGTGCTGTTGTGCATAGAAAGCCTGCTCCCATTATGGGCTGAATGGAGTGGAGTGAATCTGAAGAGCTTTGCTGACGTTCTCGCACAAAGCGTGTTGACCTCCTGCCGCCTCCCAGCTCAATGCCCCCCCCCGGCACACAAGCTGGGAAACAAACTCATCAAGTTGTCATTTAGTGGGACGGCGTTTTATGGGACCTAGAAGATGTCGCTACGTTGACAACTAATAAGAGTTTTTATTATAATTCATCAGTTTTTTTTTTATCATTTTTTGTCGTGATGTTTTTGTTTTATGTTTCCTTTTTTGTTTAATGTTGTTTAATTAAATATTGTTGAATTTTAGTGGAGAAATAACATCTACTGCCTTTTTAAATTAACTGCTTAAATAAAATTTGAAATAAAGTAATAAAAATAAAACAAATACTTATTTAAATGAATAAATTAGTAATATTCCCCTTTTAAAATAGATATCCATCCATCCATTCATCAATGCATTCATCAGGGGTGCAACAAAAGAAAAAAAACTCACTGTTTAGTGTGATTCCTAAACTCAATGTGCTTTATTCCACAACAGCTAACCATCAGGGTCATACTGAACATGAAAAGCAAAGTAGTTCCAAAATCCAGATCTGAACGTAGTCCAACGCAACAGAGTCCTGGAAAGTTTCCATCCCCTCCCATTCGAATTAAAAAAATCAGCTGTCAATGAAATAAGTTGAAATTGAACAAAGGAATAAATATAGTTTTATAAAAATCATGTCACTGATTTGGAATTGTGGTTCAACAGAAATATAAACAAAAACAAACAATAAAATCAGATGCCTGCACTTGTTGACAGTTATGTTGGTCCATGTTCATGAGCAAGGTGCTTTAATGGGACTTTTTTTTGTCCTTTTTTTAAAACCACAATTCAAAATCAGTGTTTTATTTTACTAAATTATTATTTAGAATATTTTCATGTAAACCTCAAGCACAACTATATATATATATATATATATATATATATATATATATATATATATATATATATATACACACACACACACACACACACACACAGTGGGTACAGAAAGTATTCAGACACCTTTAAACTCTTCACTCTTTGTTTCATTGCAGCCATTTGCCAAAATCAAAAAAGTTCATGCTACTTCTCATTAATGTCACTCAGCTCCCATCTGGGCCCAAAAAAACAGAAGTGTAGAATTTTTTGCAAATTAACTAAAAAATAAAAAGTGAAATATGACATGGTGATAAGTATTGAGTACTTTGCTCAGTACTGAGTAGAAGTACTTCTGAGCTGGTACAGCCATGAGTCTTCTTGGGAATGATGCAACACGTGTTCCACACCTGGATTTGGGATCTTCTGGTTCTTCTTGCAGATCCTCTCCAGTTCTGACAGGTTGGATGGTGAACGGTGGTGTTCAGCCATTTTCAGGTCTCTCAGAGATGCTCAGTTGGGTTTATGTCAGGGTTCTGGCTGGGCCGGTCCAGAATGGTCCAGAGTGGTTCTGATCCACTCCTTTGTTATTTCAGCTGTGTGTGAGGGTCATTGTCTTGTTGGAAGGTGAACCTTCGGCCCAGTCTGAGCTCCTGAACTCTGGAAGAGCTTTTCTCCCAGGACTCTCTATACTTGGCTGCATTCATCTTTCCTTCAACTGCAACCAGTCGTCCTGTCCCTGCAGCTGAAAAACACCCTCATAGCATGATGCTGCCACCACCATGCTTCACTGTTGGGATGGTATTGGGCAGGTGGTGAGCAGTGCCTGGTTTTCTCCACACATACCGCTTAGAATTGACTCCAGAAAGTTCAGTCTTGGTCTCATCAGACCAGAGAATCTTATTTCTCTCAGTCTGGGAGTCCTTCATGTGTTTTTAGCAAACTCTATGCGGGCTTTCATATGTCTGCACTGAGGAGAGGCTTCCATCGGGCCACTCTGCCATAAAGCCCCGACTGGTGGAGGCTGCAGTGATAGTTGACTTTGTGGAACTTTCTCCATCTCTCTACTGCATCTCTGGAGCTCAGCCACAGTGATCTTTGGCTTCTTCTTTATCTCTCTCACCAAGGCTCTTCTCCCAACATTGCTCAGTTTGGCTGGACGGCCGGGTCTAGGAAGAGTTCTGCTCGTCCAAACTTCTTCCATGAAAGGACTATGGAGGCCACCGTGCTCTTAGGAACCTTTAGTGCTGCAGAAACTCTTTTGTAACCTTGTCCAGATCTGTGTCTCGCCACAATTCTGTCTCTGAGCTCCTTGGACAGTTCCTTCCACCTCATGATCCTCATTTGCTCTGACATGCACTGTGAGCTGGAAGCTCTTATATAGACAGGTGTGCTCTTTCCTAATCACGTCCAATCAGTTTATTTAAACACAGCTGGACTGCAATGAAGGAGTAGAACCATCTCAAGGAGGATCAGAAGAAATGGACAGAATATGAGTTAAATATGAGTCACTGCAAAGGCTCTGAATACTTATGACCATGTCATATTTCAGTTTTCTTTTTTAATAAATTTGCAAAAATGTCTACATTTCTGTTTTTATCCCGTCAAGATGAGGTGCTGAGTGACATTAATGAGAAATAAAATAAACTTTTTTTTCATTTTAGCAAATGTCTGCAATGAAACAGCATAAAAAGTTTAAACGTGGTCTCAGTACTTTCCGTACCCATATATGTATATATATTTACATATATACTGTATATACGCAAAGTCGCCACATAAAACTTGAAAAACTGGACTGATGTGGGTTGACGTGAACTCCATAAATCTGAGTCTGCTGTCAGTCCATAAGGATGATGAAGAAACTGATATGGGATCAGATCTGTGGAAACTAGAGATGATGCAACCCATGATGAGTTCAGGTTCACCTCAGTGAGATAAATGGATGACCTTGAATGCAGCAGGAACTGTGTGGACCTGGTTTTAGCCAGATAAAGTCAGACCAGGACATGTTTCCCTGTCTGAGCTGAGAACTGGTTTCCTCATACCAGGATATCCGGAGCTGGAGGTCATCAAGGAGGCATGAGATGAATATTTAACATTTCATTCTTACTAAATAACTGTTTCATTCATTAAATTAATAAATTTGTATAACTTGTAAAATGAGAAGAAAAAAGAAACTAAACTAGAAAAGCACTCGGAGAGCGCAGACCTCCGCCAAGCAGCTCAAATTCCTTGTTTTTGTGTGTTCTGGATCATAGTATCCTGAATTTTCTCTGGATCCGGATCAACTTTGGAAACATTCTAAAACTCACTCTAGAACAGCTCGTTCGCTCTTAGCACAATGTAAACAGCGAATTTCTTCTTCTGCGCTTGCATTATCAGCAGAGTAGGCGCTGAACGCCGCGGCTTACGTAGTGACATGATCTCTCATGGACGCGCTTCGCGGCAGCTACATGTTCTACTGTTAAAGCTATTAAAATCTACTAAATGATGTCGTTTAGAGCCTATTCCAGCGATTATCAGGCAAGAGGCAGGTACACCTGGACAGGTCGCCAGTCTGTCGTAGGACCAACACAGAGAGACGGAGCCATTCACACTCACATTTACTCCTGATAATGGCTGGGATAGGCTCCAGCAACCCCCCTGACCCTGAACTGGATGAGCGGTACAGAAAATGAATGAATGAATGATGTCGTTTGGAGTAAATTCTGGACACTGCCCACTCAGGACACTTGGATTCAGTGGCTGAGCAGTATGGAGGAACATTGACAAGTTTTTGTGGACTTTTATAAACTCCATTATATTGGGGGGGGGGGGGGGGGACGAAAACCTGTCCGATCTCCGGCTGCATTTGAGATATTAAAAAAGAGCTTCAGAGTCTTGCTCAGCATGAGGGTGAGGAGAAGATGAAGGACCATCATTCTGAGGCTTTACTATTCCTTTAAAGGCAACTAGTTACTTCCAGTTCTTCACAGTTCACCATCTTCACCTGCTAGAAGTCTGTCCAACAGTCGTCTCTCCTCGTGCTCACTGCTGCTCATAAGTTTCATTTCTGCATCCTGACATCATCATGTGCTCAGTAGCAGCTGCACACTTCTGCCACAAGGGGGCACTTACACCTCATCAACAGCCTTTCCAACATGGCCGACCTCACAATGATAAACAATCCTTCAGAGCATTCCTGGATCCAGAAGCTGATCCGGATCACCGCCGACGTTTACTGGGTTCATCCTTGGACTGAAACACACGGCTGGTGAAGATTTCAGGTCAATCTGTCCAGAACTTTTTCCGTAAAGTTGCTGACGGACGGACAAACCAACGTGACCGAAAATATTACCTCCTTGGAGGAGGTGAAAAAGGGAATTTTAGTTTGGATTATTGGAGACTGGATTGGACATTATAGTTTAGTTCTATTTCTTACCTCTTTAAATCCTTTATTTTTTATTATTATGAATATGTTTGTGTCATGAGAAAAATTGACCAACCAAATCAACAATAACTGCTAAATACAACTTTTTTCAAGCTACTGGACGAAAAGCCTCAAATTTCCTCCAGTGAATGACCTGTTTTGATTTCTTTTATGCTGTTAGTAACTACTGAAGATGAAAATTTAGTTATAACCATTAAAAATATATTCTATTGCAGCTAGAATTAGAATTTTTAGTGTAATTTAGTTTAGTTTTCTCACCATTAGTGTTTTTTTTTAACCATCTGCTATTAAATGGTGAGAAAAGTGAATTTATTTGAATACTGACATTTTTCCAGAGTTGTTCACGCTTCCCGCTGCTTTCTTTTCATGCTATTATTTACAAGTTTAGAGAGTTGAGGATGAGGGCGTGGGGAGCTGAGCGTGGTCGTGCAGCGGTCAGAGGCTGAACCAGCGAAGGCTTTTAGAAGAACAGCTCATTACCTCCTCACTTCTCCCCTCCAGCAGCCGCGAGTGCCGTTTGGAGAGCCTGCTTTTCTCCTTTCAGCTGCACAGAAAAAGCCCAGGAAGTCAAGGCTGGTTGCTCCGGGTGCTGATTGCATTTTCTCTCCCTTTTTTTCCCGGAGTGTCTATTCAGATGAAGGAGATGAGGAATGAAAGCTTTGAAAACATTAATGAAGCGTTCAGCTTACTTTTTTCTGATTCTCCTGCTGCCACGCAGATGAGTCGTGAGGAGAAGGACGAGCCGGAGAATCGCTGCGTCTGATTGGTTGACTCTGAGGTCACGCAGGAGGTTTGGCTTTGAGCTGCGACTGCTTGTTCACGTTTGTCTAAAAAAACAGCCTGGGAGGCTCGTTAAAGTGAGAGAGATGAGCGACAACAGAGCAGCAGCTTTCTCTGCCGTTTATATCACATTTTTATTCTTTTTTCCTTTTTCACGTTTACGTGGTTCCGATGACAAAGACGCTCTTTCCTCTTTGACTTTTCTGGCTTTGGAAGTCAAAGACAGTCTCCAGAGTTTCCACTCTTGAATCGAACATGCTGATGTACCGGCACAGGCCGAGGCGTTGAGGTTCGGGTCTGTGTCGGCCATACAGGGAGTGCAGAATTATTAGGCAAATGAGTATTTTGACCACATCATCCTCTTTATGCATGTTGTCTTACTCCAAGCTGTATCGGCCCAAAGTCTACTACCAATTAAGCATATCAGGTGATGTGCATCTCTGTAATGAGAAGGGGTGTGGTCTAATGACATCAACACCCTATATCAGGTGTATTAGGCAAACAGAATTATTAGGCAACTACCTTTCCTTTGGCAAAATGGGTCATAGAGGGACTTGACAGGCTCCGAAAAGTTAAAAATACTGCAGAGGGATGCAGCACTCTTAAAATTGCCAAGCTTCTGAAGCGTGATCATTGAACAATCAAGCGTTTCATTCAAAATAGTCAACAGGGTCGCAAGAAACGTGGAAAAACCAAGGCGCAAAATAACTGCCCATGAACTGAGAAAAGTCAAGCGTGCAGCTGCCAAGATGCCACTTGCCAGCAGTTTTTCCATATTTCAGAGCTGCAACATCACTGGAGTGCCCAAAAGCACAAGGTGTGCAATACTCAGAGACATGGCCAAGGTAAGAAAGGCTGAAAAACCACCACCACTGAACAAGACACACAAGCTGAAACGTCAAGACTGGGCCAAGAAATATCTCAGACTGATTTTTCTAAGCTTTTATGGACTGATGAAATGAGAGTGAGTCTGATGGGCCAGATGGATGGGCCCGTGGCTGGATCGGTAAAGGCCAGAGAGCTCCAGTCCCACTCAGATGCCAGCAAGGTGGAGGTGGGGTACTGGTATGGGCCAGATGAATGGGCCCGTGGCTGGATCGGTAAAGGCCAGAGAGCTCCAGTCCCACTAAGACGCCAGAAGGGGGGGGGGGGGGTAGGGGTAGGGGCGGGAGGGAGGGGCGGGGGGGGGGAGGGGAAAGGGAGGGGGGGTCCCGCCCCCCATAAAAGAAGGGGGGGGGGAAGTATGGGCTGCTATCATCAAAGATGAGCTTGTGGGGCCTTTTCGGGTTGAGGATGGAGACAAGCTCAACTCCCAGTCCTACTGCCAGTTTCTGGAAGATGCATGAATGAGAATTTTGTATCATTTTGTACATTTTCCCCGCAATATTTGATGTTTTAGAATAAAAACTACCTCTGAGGATGATCTATTTGTGTAACCGTTTAAGTTGTGGAGGAAAAAATACAAAAAAATCATAAAGAATGTTCATTTGCAGCGTAAAGCCCAGCTGACCTCTTCAGAACCGGAGTTTATGGACAGTCCTGTGCATTTTCAGCGTAGGGCTGGACGATAAGGCATAAAAATAAAATCTCTGATTTTCTTTTTTATTCCATTTACCCTTTTTTTTTTTTAACCCCCCCCCCCCCCCCCCCCCCCACACACACACACACACACACACACACACCTTTAATTCGATTCAATTCAAAGTTTATTTGTATAGCACATTTAAAACAACCACTGTTGACCAAAGTGCTTCAATATCATCTTGGCAAAACCACATATAAAGATTTGCAGTAAAATTAATCTAAGGGGAAAAAAAAGGGAAAAAAATACGTGTTAAATAAAATAAAGAAATAAAATGTAAAATATATAATATATACATACATATATATATATATATATATATATATATATATATATATATATATATATATATATACTTATTAAGGAAAATAAGTACAAACAGCAGAAGACTTAAAACAAGTTTTGCTTTTAATCAATCAACAAGATAAGTGATCCCCCATTTCTGGAATGAATGATAAATAAATGAACCCTTTTGGAGTCAAAGTCCCAGCTGAGTTTTAGGTCACCTTGTTTTCTCACCGGCAGCCATGTTGTCGCTTACTCCCGCTGTTTCACGTGTGCTATGATATTGTTGTCGCTTGCCATTCTGCAATGTAAAACTAACTCTACAGAAGCCCTGGGGTGCCAAAACAGAGCCGTTACACGAAGACTCGATTTAACTAATTTTTTTAATTGACCTCAACAAAAAGATGTTTATTAATTTATTCAATTAATTTTTCACCCAGGCGCATTTCAGCGAGTCACCAGCTTTATACCAGGTTTGAAAAACCACCACCACTGAACAAGACACACAAGCTGAAATGTCAAGACTGGGCCAAGAAATATCTCAGACTGATTTTTCTAAGGTTTTATGGACTGATGAGATGAGAGTGAGTCTGATGGGCCAGATGGATGGGCCCGTGGCTGGATCGTTAAAGGCCAGAGAGCTCTAGTCCCACTCAGACGCCAGCAAGGTGGAGGTGGGGTACTGGTATGGGCCAGATGGATGGGCCCGTGGCTGGATCGATAAAGGCCAGAGAGCTCTAGTCCCACTTAGACGCCAGCAAGGTGGAGGTGGGGTACTGGTATGGGCCAGATGGATGGACCCGTGGCTGGATCGGTAAAGGCCAGAGAGCTCCAGTCCCACTCAGACGCCAGCAAGGTGGAGGTGGGGTACTGGTATGGGCCAGATGGATGGGCCCGTGGCTGGATCGGTAAAGGCCAGAGAGCTCCAGTCCCACTCAGACGCCAGCAAGGTGGAGGTGGGGTACTGGTATGGGCTGGTATCATCAAAGATGAACTTGTGGGGCCTTTTCGGGTTGAGGATGGAGTCAAGCTCAACTCCCAGTCCTACTGCCAGTTTCTGGAAGACACCTTCTTCAAGCAGTGGTACAGGAAGAAGTCCGCATCCTTCAAGAAAAACCTGATTTTCATGCAGGACAATGCTCCATCACACGCATCCAAGTACTCCACAGCGTGGCTGCAAGTAAGGGTTTAAAAGAAGAAAAACTAATGACATGGCCTCCTTCTTCACCTGATCTGAACCCCATAGAGAATCTGTGGTCCCTCATCAAATGTGAGATTTACAAGGAGGGAAAACAGTGCACCTCTCTGAACAGTGTCTGGGAGGCTGTGGTTGCTGCTGCTGCAATGTTGATGGTGAACAGATCAAAACACTGACAGGATCCATGGATGGCAGCTTTTCAGTGTCCTTGCAGAGAAAGGTGGCTATATTGGTCACTGATTTGTTTTTGTTTTGTTTTTGAATGTCAGAAATGTATATTTGTGAATGTTGAGCTGTTATATTGGTTTCCCTGGTGAAAATAAATCATTGAAATGGGTATACGTTTGTTTTTTGTTAAGTTGCCTAATAATTTTGTTTGCCTAATAAACCTGATATAGGGTGATGATGTCATTAGACCACACCCCTTCTCATTACAGAGATGCACATCACCTGATATGCTTAATTGGTAGTAGGCTTTGGGCCGATACAGCTTGGAGTAAGACAACATAATTCTGAACTCCCTGTATTTTTAAAAAAGGAAACGATCATCACAATAATCAGGTTAGAAGTGGTGGTGTCTGGGCACATCCAGGACTGTCTGGGTTCCTGGGGCCAGAGGTTCATCGGTAAACTGCAGTAAAACAGAGGAGATATCAGATTTATGTCCTTACCTTTGTCATTTCTTCCTTCCTCATCATTTCTAAACATCATCGTTGGTATTGAAATAAACTTTTGGTCCCTGCAGGTTAAAATAAACACCACTGTCCTGTTTTCTGTCCGTTTTGTCAGGAAACAGTGGGGCTGAAAGGGTTAATATATGTATTTACCTTTACATTAAAGTGCTGATGACATGACCTGAACTGCAAGTAATTTAGCAATACAACAATACAGCCAAACAAAATCAGCAGTTCTGTGCAGTTAGAAGTCAGACTGAAATTTACGTAAATATCCGATGTTGAAAAGCCAAAACTCGTTAGCTGCTAGCATTTAAGCCTCCATGACACGACGTCACAGGATGAGACGGTCGCGGTCGGCTCATTGATTCACATGTAAAATCAAAACAGTGAAAAACATGAAAGATGCTCCAGAACAGCTGGACTGGAACTGGTCTGTGATGGATCATCACAGACCAGTTCAGAAGAATGATGATGATGATGATGATGATGAGGAAGATGGAGATATCAGACATGAGAGGTTAGATCCGGACTAGAACTGTAGTCAGCTCCTAAGACCTTCTCACAGAGCCGGTCCACTGGTTCAGCTCCAGCATGAAGACCCCCACAGAGCGGACTGAGAACTGAACAGAGACCCAGACCAGGACCAAGCGGACTGAGAACTGTAAGGAGACCCAGACCAGGACCAAGCGGACTGAGAACTGTAAGGAGACCCAGACCAGGACCAAGCGGACTGAGAACTGTATGGAGACCCAGACCAGGACCAAGCGGACTGAGAACTGTAAGGAGACCCAGACCAGGACCAAGCGGACTGAGAACTGTACAGAGACCCAGACCAGGACCAAGCGGACTGAGAACCGTAAGGAGACCCAGACCAGGACCAAGCGGACTGAGAACTGTACGGAGACCCAGACCAGGACCAAGCGCACTGAGAACTGTAAGGAGACCCAGACCAGGACCAAGTGGACTGAGAACTGTATGGAGAGACCAGAAGGAAAGGGGAGAAAGGAGACCCAGACCAGGACCAAGCAGACTGAGAACTGTAAGGAGACCCAGACCAGGACCAAGCGGACTGAAAACTGTACGGAGACCCAAACCAGGACCAAGCGGACTGAGAACTGTATGGAGGGAGACCCAGACCAGGACCAAGCAGACTGAGAACTGTAAGGAGACCCAGACCAGGACCAAGCGGACTGAGAACTGTACGGAGACCCAGACCAGGACCAAGCGCACTGAGAACTGTAAGGAGACCCAGATCAGGACCAAGTGGACTGAGAACTGTATGGAGGGAGACCCAGACCAGGACCAAGGGGAATGAAAATTGTGGGGGGGGGACCCAGACCAGGAAAAAAGAGAGAGAAGTAGGGAGACCCAGACCAGGACCAAGCGGACTGAGAACTGTATGGAGACCCAGACCAGGACCAAGCGGACTGAGAACTGTATGGAGGGAGACCCAGACCAGGACCAAGCAGAGCGAGAACTGTAAGGAGACCCAGACCAGGACCAAGCGGACTGAGAACTGTATGGAGACCCAAACCAGGACCAAGCGGACCCACAACTGTGAAAGAGCTGCTTAGACCTGCTCTAAGGGGACCAGGATCTGCATGGTACAAGGCAGAGTCAGGAGTAAGTGTGGAGAGGCAGCATGGCTATTAGTTCACGGCTAATGCTAGCCGCTAGTACGCTTTAAAAATGAGAAGATAACAACTTCCACGGTTCCAGTGGAGTTTTAGATGGTTCTGTTTCTAAAGATGAGGATGGAGGGAAGGATGCATCTTTGGAAGCAACTGGAGGAGATCTGATGACCGGAGAAGTCCCGTGAGGACCCGAAGACATGATGTCTCTGTCCACAGCTGGACATCACAACTTTGTGAAGCTAACACTGATAAATGAAGAATAATCCAGCAGACGTGACTGCAGCTCCATGTGTTAAAGTCTCATGTCCAGTAAACAGCGTCTGCAGACGGGACTTTTACCGACGGAGACTGCAGGAGGCTCCTACAGCGAGACACCGGTACGAGCCCCCATTTATCCTCTTCTAATGTATTTATGATCTGTAGGAAGCATAAACAAACTAATGCTGTCCTGATCAGCTTTTAAACATTAACTGGCAATAAAACAGAAGGCTGAGCCGTGACTGTCCGTCTGTAAAACTGGAAAAGGAATTTAAAACTACAATAAACGCATTAAAATGCACACTGACAGCGGTGTAGAGCTCCTACTCGCTCCCTCGGTTGGATTTTTTTGAAACCCCCCGTCTGGTCAGATGCTGAAATACAGTGATGGTTCCTAATAACCAGTCTTTGCAGGCGGGCCTGTTTCAGTTACATAGATCATCATGAAGAACGTTCTGGTCTATAAAACATGAAGAAAAATGTAAAAAACGTGTCATCAGACCTTTAAGCTTTTTATTTATATATTTATCTATAATTAGAAATCCTGCCGCGTGTGGGTTTTGGGGGTTTAGACTACTCCGGCCAAATGCCACAACTACACCGTCCGCCACTGCCACGGTGGCGTTTCTGTACAAGTTTAAGGAGAACAGATGAGAATCGGACTTTTTTCTTCACAACATGGAGGAAATTTGGAAGGACGTCACATTCCTGGTTGTTGGAACATCAGAGGAAAACTTTAATGTGGTAATACGTGAAGAAGAAGATCACGGACATTTATTTCATGAAGATTTCTGCTGTCTGTGACAGCAAAGTGGACGGTGCTGCTCAGTCCACTGATGTCAGTGTGTTCGTATCGGGGAGGAATATCGGACACAAGGTGGAGAAAACACTGGATTTAATCCCCAACAAAAGGCCTCAAAACACGGTAAATTATGGTGAACCCTCATTAATCTGACACTTTATTTCACGTTTCTATTAGGGCTGGGACGATGCGTCGACGTAACCGATTACGTTGACGCAAAAAATACGTCGACGCAAAATACGCGTACCGATGCGTCGTCAGACCAAAACAAAGATGGCGACGCCATGCGACTTCAGACTAAAACAAAGATGGCGGCGCAATCTCCGCGAGTGGCTCTTCCAAGTTTCCAAAGTGTAAGACAGTGAAGGCCCACACTCGTTTATCGAAGGTATAGGGATATAAGGGATGGGAAATCCAAAGCCCCATGACGCATGAGACAACTTCCGTGAAATGGACGCCATGTCTTCAGACACGTCAGGCCTGTTTGAGACGGTCAGTTTGAAGCACGAGCTCCATCTGCTGGCCGTGGGTGGAACTACAGCTGATGCCGGGAGCTGTCTCGTCTCTGACTGAATATAATTAAAGTCCCGTTCTCAACCTCATATTAGTGTTTCATCTGTTGGTAATAGTATTGTGTCGTCACTTCTGGGATAAATAAAGTAATTTTAATTTCATTTCCAAGTGATTGGTACCCGTATTTAGCATTAACGGAATGAAGATGAAGATGCACTTTTTCTGGAAGCTAGACCCATGTTCAATATAATGTTCAACTCTGAATGTTTACTTATCTTCATTATCTTTTGTTGGAAAATAATATCTGTCTTAGCTTAAAGTTGTACTTCCATGGTAATTTAATTAATATTTTTGTGTTTTTAATTATAATTGAATGAATTTTGAATCGTTTTTGTTTAAAAAACCTTTGGTTGCTTAATATCCAGCTGTATTTTAAACTAGAAGAGGGGTTGGGGGCAAAGGGAGTTTCGGGGTTCTAATAAAAAATCCTATAGGGCCCAAAGAAGGAAGACCCCCCTATGAAAAAGGAGGAAAAAGGGCAAAAAAGTTCATAAAAAAAAAAAGTAAATAATCCTACCCAAACAGGGTTTCTTGGGGGCCGAAGGGAAAAAAGGGGGGAAAAGAGGGGGGAGGGGCGCCCTTTATTGGGGAGGGGGGGGGGGGGAGGGAAAAGGGGAGGAAAAAAGGGGAACCCTTTCGAGGGGAGGGGGCGGGTTAAATCTTCCAAGTTTACATGACCATGTTATTTCAATAAGGACTTTTTTAAATTATTATTTTCATGTAAATGAAAGAATTAAAAGCCTGTTTTTCAGTCCGCTGTGTTTTCAACATAAATTTTTCATTCTGTTGGTTCATGAAAAACTCCATGACAGGCTGCTGCTCCCACTGCCTTTTTTATTCATGCTCTTTTTTGCATTTTAGATATCTATATCAGCATATATAAATTGCTGTCTGTCAATTTATGAGGAGATAATCAATTATCGAGTCAAATCGAACTAAAAAAGTGAATCGTTAGATTAATCGATGCATCGAAAAAATAATCGATAGATTAATCGTTTAAAAAATAATCGTTTAACCCAGCCCTAGTATCTATGCTCCCAAAAATGACGCATCGCATAACGTTATGCTAGCTAATGTTAACAGAGACAGCTGTGGTGTTGCTGAGAGTTTGTTTTTTTCTTTTTTTTTTTTGGTTATACTTTTGAGATCCCCGAGAGGAAATTAAGACTCTGCATTTTACCCATCTCTGTACATTAGTACCAGAGAGCAGTGGGCTGCTACTTAAAGCACCCGGGGAGCAGTTGATGGGGGTTGAGGACCTGGCTCAGGGGTCCACAGTGGTTCACCCTAATGTTGTGTCGGGGACTCGAACCCGGGTCTTCCACGCTAAAGCCCACGACACTACCACTAGGCTACCCACTCCCCTTAATGACTAATTGGTTAATGACTAATCGGGGAGATATTGTGAAATATCAGGTTATTTGCTCTGATCAGGGCAACGTTGGGACCAGAAAATAAAACCAGTTCAGTCAGAAACACAAACAGATCAGGAAGACGGCGTCCTGCAGCGGCTTTTTCGTGGAGATTCGTCCTTATTCACAGACATTTACTTGTTATGGTGTCGCATAATAGTTATGCCATCAGAGCCGCAGCAGTAAAAAAAAGTCTGGACCCCTTTGGCTGGGGTCTGGGCCTCTGGGTGGCTGCTGGGGGCCCGGGTCTCGGGCTTTGCGGGCTTCCTCCTCCTTGCAGAGACGAGGCTGCATCTGCATGACTGTATCACCATAGAGCACCCTTTATTATGCATGTTGACACTGTGACACTGCTTCCCGTCGCGCTAACTAGGTTGTACCTCTTCTCTGCGTAGTTCTGCGTGTGTTTGTATGATCTGAGGATATTTAAGCCACCTGCATGTCCTCCTGTGGGGGATTGTTAGTTTTGTTTTCAAGCAGAGACCTTGGAATGTTGTTTAGGGATTGCTGTACAGATGTACCAGTGAACTGTTGACGTGTATCCTTTTTTCTCTGTCTTTCTCTCTCGCTCTCTCTCTCTTTTTCTTACTCCTTTCTCTCTGTTCCACTTTGTATCATTGCTTCTGTTAACTTTCTTTTCTTTCATTTTTCTCCTGTCAAGCCCAGCAATATGATGTAAAATACTGCTGTAAACGAATGGTTAAAGAAATAAAATGAATAAGCAGGATATCAAGGGGAGCCTTATGTTCATAAAGCTCCCCTTGGCAAAGCAAAACTGTTCAACACAATAAAACAACCAGATCATGATTCTGCTGCTATGATGCTGGACAGGACAAGTAGAAGAGAAAAAAAGAAAGAGAAAAAAAAGAGGAAAAAAGACATAAAGGAAAATGAGAAAAAAAAGCTAGAAAAGAGAAAAGAAAAAAAAATCCTGGTGTTTTGCAAACTGCTCCTGGTCTCTGCATGGCTGCTTTTTATGCGGCCGGCCGCTGAAATGAAACTAAATCCTCATAATATTCCTTCATGATTTTCACTTTCATTAACTTCACAGCCCAAGTGTTTCCTTTGTTTTTCTGTGATGAACCGGGCTAAAGCCGGCGGTCTGTGGCGACCGATGATGATGATGATGTCCTGTCCCTTTTCTCAGGCCTGATGGGATGGGAACAGTGACCGTGGAGGAGAAGGAGCAGTTCGAGGCGGTCAGGAGCTGCCTCATGACGCTGCTGGAGAACCAGATCACACATTTCAGGTATGAACGCCTCTGGTTCTTCTCCACTTGGTCCCACGCGATCTTGGCTAAATAATGTGGCCATCGCCATCATTGGCCTCATCACTGGTTGGATTTTTGATTTGAGAGTTTATTTGAATGAAGAGGCAAAAAATGGGAAAATGAAGCCAAAAAAACAACATAATTAAAATGCACCACCTCACCATAACCCCATGAATTATGACAAAACCATCTATATTATCATCACTATAAACATTGCAGTCACTTTCATAATCAGAAGTAGACATACAGTTGTGGGAGAATGTGTTTGCCCCCTTCCTAATTTCTTATTTTGTTTGTTACACTAAAAGTTTCAGATCATCAAAAAAAATGTATATTTAACAAAGATAACACAAGTAAACAGAAAATGTAGTTTTTGAAGAAGATTGTTATTCGTAGGAGGGTAAAAAAAAAATCCAAACCTCCATGGCTCCATGTGAAAAAGTGATTGCCCCGTCTGTTAAAACATAAATTAACTGTGGTTTATCATCTTTGGAAAGCTGAGTTCAGTTTCTCTATCCACATCCAGGCCTGATTACTGCCACACCTGTTCTCCATCAGAAATCCCTTAAATAGGACCTGCCTGACAAAGTGAAGTAGACCAAAAGATCCTCCAAAGCTAGACATCATGCTGCCATCCAAAGAAATTCAGGAACAAATGAGAAACAAAGTCATTGAGATCTATCAGTCTGGAAAAGGTTCCAAAGCCATTTCTAAAGCTTTGGGACTCCAGAGAACCACAGTGAGAACCATTATCCACAAATGGTGAAAACATGGAACAGTGGTGAACCTTCCCAGGAGGGGCCGACCGACCAAAATGACCCCAAGAGCACAGCGACGACTCATCCAAGAGGTCACAAAAGACCCCAGAACAACATCCAAGAACTGCAGGCCTCACTTGCCTCAATGAAGGTCAGTGTTCATGACTCCCCCATCAGAAAGAGACTGGGGGGCAAAAATGGCTGCATGGCAGAGTTCCAAGACCAAAACCACTGCTGAGCAAAAAGAACATAAAGGCTCGTCTCAGTTTAGCCAGAAAGCATCTTGATGATCCCCAAGACTTTTGGGAAAATACTCTGTGGACTGACGAGACAAAAGTGGAACTTTCTGGAAGGTGGAGGTCCCATTACATCTGGCGTAAAAGTAACACGGCATTTCAGAAAAGGAACATCATAGCAACAGTAAAATATGGTGGTGGTAGTGTGATGGTCTGGGGCTGTTTTGCTGCTTCAGGACCTGGAAGACTTGCTGTGGTAAATGGAACCATGAATTCTGCTTCTACCAAAAAATCCTGAAGGAGAATGTCCGGCCATCTGTTGGTGACCTCAAGCTGAAGCGCACTTGGGTTCTGCAGCAGAACAATGATCCAGAACACACCAGCAAGTCCACCTCTGAATGGCTTAAGAACAACAACATGAAGACTTTGGAGTGGCCTAGTCAAAGCCCCCACCTGAATCCCATTGAGATGCTGTGGTATGACCTTAAAAAGGCGGTTCATGCTGGAAAAGCCTCCAATGTGGCTGAATTACAACAATTCTGCAAAGATGAGTGGAACAAAATTCCTCCACAGCGCTGTAGAAGACTCACTGCCAGTTATCACAAACGCTTGATGCAGTTGTTGCTGCTAAGGTGGAACAACCAGTTATTAGGTTTAGGGGAAGATCACTTTTTCACACAGGGACATGGAGGGTTGGATGTTTTCCCCCTTAAAAATAAAAATCTTCATTTAAAAACTGCATTTTGTGTTATTTTTTTTTCTCATATTTAAATGTTTATATTTATTTGGGACTGATCCTGCATTTCACTCTCAAATTAATATAATTATGGATACAATGAAGAGCAATTCTACATCTATTTTAATATAAACAAGAACAAAGCAGCTCAAATAAATGCATAAAAAAAGAAACACTTGTTAATAAATGTTAGATAGAAACATTAATCTTTTAATAAATGCAAGTGGGGATATTGACTGATGTTGATACCAACAAAGAACACAAATACTGACCTAAAATATCATCCAAAGTATCATCACTGATACTTTGGATCAACTTAGAAAAATTTCTGTACTCTGTTACAACTACATTTATTAGTTTTCTCAAACTAAATTTATGATTTGCTTGAAACGATAAATTTTGATTTACTGGAAATGTATCTTTTACCTTTTAAACAAACAAACAAACTGTTTTGATACAAAGTAAAATTATTATTCATAACAAAGAAACTTTTTTTTCACTTTGTTACAACTTAATTTTTCATCTTGGAATAAACTAATCAAATTAGTAATTCTGTAACATGCATTTATTTTCTCAGTTTTTCTCAAGTTATATTTCCTGATTCTGGACTAAGTAATATTTATATTTAAATGTTACTCAATACAGTATATTTATTACCGAGCCTAAGTGGTACTTAATGTATGAATCTGTGACTGAACAACAACATAAACAGTATTTATGTAATGTTGGTTTTGAGCCATGACCACAACAAACTTGATATTGGGTTGGGAGTTTATCTCCTTGTACTGTCCTTCACACTCATGGTGCAACTTTAAAGTCCAAAGTGAACAGAATTGCAAAAGAACTTCCTCTGAATGTGAACATAACAAAGGCATTGAACACTTAACTCAAATTTATAAGATAACGACCATAAAAGGTTAAATTCCTGCTGAATTTGCATTTCCCATGAGCCTTTGTGGTCTGGATATGTTGAGTTTTGAAAAAAGCTCCGCCTCCTTTGTTGTTCGCATTCTAAAGCTGAAACAACTTCAAAAATTTACTTTGAGTGAAAGTAAAAACTTATTTTGGACTAAAGAGAGTGATTTTTAAGTTGATTTAACTAATAAACATTAGATTTCATCACCAAACCAAAATAATTAAATTAGATCATTAAAATAAGTTCTTTATATCAACTGCAGCCCAGATACTCTTTTTACAGTGATGTATCTGTCTGTCCTTAAAGACTGCTTTTAACTAATAAAGCAGTTACTTCAGATATCAGAGATGACCAGAATCACTGTCTCTGGTATTCCAGATGATATCTTACTGTTACATTCTTACAGTCTCTGAAGCTGACGGATCATGTGATCATGTGATCACGTGATCATGTGTCAGTGCTGCCGTGTATCAACCATCATTACTGGATTTTATTCAGCGTTTGGCAGACTTTTGTCAAAGTTTGGACCTGACGGGGTTTTTTTTCTTTTCAAGTTCCTGCGTGGTCTGCGTGGACCCATGTGGTCCTGCAGAGTCCTGGTCCGCGTGGTCCTGCAGAGTCCTGATCTGTGTGGTCCTGCAGAGTCCTGGTCCTCGTGGACCTGCAGAGTCCTGGTCTTTGTGGTCCTGCAGAGTCCTGGTCTTTGTGGTCCTGCAGAGTCCTGGTCTTTGTGGTCCTGCAGAGTCCTGATCTGTGTGGTCCTGCAGAGTCCTGGTCCTCTTGGACCTGCAGAGTCCTGGTCCTCGTGGTCCTGCAGAGTCCTGGTCCTTGTGGTCCTGCAGAGTCCTGGTCCTCTTGGACCTGCAGAGTCCTGGTCCTCGTGGTCCTGCAGAGTCCTGGTCCTCGTGGTCCTGCAGAGTCCTGGTCCTCGTGGTCCTGCAGAGTCCTGGTCCTCGTGGTCCTGCAGAGTCCTGATCTGTGTGGTCCTGCAGAGTCCTGGTTCTTGTGGTCCTGCAGAGTCTGAAATTTGGCGTCTTGACAAAGGGCATCAACCAATCAGAGCAACTTAATGTCATGACGCAGACACACATTTTATGACAGGACGGAAACACCCAGAAGAACCAGGGTCTCTCCTCTCTCTCTGAAGACAGAGGAAGATAAACTGATCTGTGTCCGGTCCCGGTGTCTGAATGGTGGTTTGATGACCTGCTGTCCTGATGGAACGTATTGGGGTTATAATGCTGCCCTGCATCGGGACATCGGGACGTTAAACTGGGCTGGATCAGACGGCTGAAAGTGCCCCTGCAGCGCAGCTTCTGGAGTAAATAATGAAACTCATCACACTCAGAACACCTGGAATCATCTGGTGAACCGGAGACGGAGCAGAGACGCCCAACAACAACGTTCCCCAGTTTTCTTTATCACATAAAGCCGAGCCGCTCTCTATCCTGCATCTGCCATGGTGCAGACAGACCGGTGACAGGAAAAAAAGGAGAAGCTCCTCCCGACGTGCGTCGAGCACGCCTTGGCTGGACATCCCTCAATGCGCGTGGGGGCATCAAGACACTGGAAATCAGGGTTTGACTTTTTGGTGACATAGCGTTCAACTTTGGGCGTCAGGCGTGTTTTTGACCCAAATCATGTTTGGTGTGTACGCAGGGTTATTTCTTTCACCCATGACCTGAATTCAGTTAATCGTTAATACCGTACCGTCTTCTTCTGCTTATCTGGGATCAGGTTGCGGGGGCAGCTGCCTAAGCAGGGAAGCCCAGACTTCCCTCACCCCGGCCACAGCCGCCAGCTCATCCGGGGGATCCCAAGGCGTTCCCAGGCCAGCCAGGAGACGTAGTCCCTCCATCGTGTCCTGGGTCTCCCCCGGGGTCTCGTCCCGGCGGGACGTGCCTGGAACACCTCACCAGGGAGGCGTCCAGGAGGCATCCTGACCAGATGCCCGAGCTTCCTCATCTGGCTCCCTCTATACGGAGGAGCAGCGGCTCTACTTTGAGCCCCTCCCGGATGACCGAGCTCCTATCTTTAACCCTGGCTTTACACCTGGTCCGTGAGGTGAGCGTAGCGCAGCGGTGCGCCATGCGCACCGGATCGCGCCCATGTAATCAATGGTTTGAAACATATTGATCACACCGCGGCACGTGAACGGTCCGTTGTCGCTTCGGCATGCTGCGCCGCTGCGCTCCAGATACGCGCCAGCTCTATTTTTGACGCTCCACGCACCGACACCGCGTTAATATCAGCAGTTCAGATCGAACCAGACAGGAAGTCAGACACAGGTTCAGTGTAAAATATCCGGTAACTTCCTAAACAAAAGCCACCGTGCAGCTTTTAAACTGCTGAACTACCTGAACATGACAGCATCTCTGTGTCCACAAGGTTACAGTGAAGTAAGAAACCATGACGCATGAACATGTGGACAAAATGAACCATTTGGATGAGAATCACAGGCGATCTAGCAGTCCTCTCGTGATTTCGTGATGTCACGAATCTAACAACAGCTGGTGCACTCGCGGGTGCGCTGCGCGGCCGCACAGTGAACGGTGTAAATGCTCGCGCCGAGGAAGTCGCAGCAAAGCTCCTGCGCGGCGCTGCGGTCACGGACCATGTGTAAAGCCGGGGGAAGGGAGATCCCAGCCACCCTGCGGAGGAAACACATTTCGGCCGCTTGTATCCGTGATCTCGTTCTTTCAGTCATGACCCACAGCTCATGGCCATCGGTGAGGGTAGGAACATAGATGGACCAGTAAATCGAGAGCTTCGCCTTCTGGCTCAGCTCCTTCTTCACCACGACGGACCGATGCAGCGTCCGCATCACTGCAGACGCCCCACCGATCCGTCTGTCCATCTCCCGCTCCATTTTTCCCTCACTCGTAAACAAGACCAGAGATACTTGAGCTCCTCCACCTGGGGCAGGACCTCACTCCCGACCCGAAGAGGACACTCCACCCTTTTCCGGGCGAGGACCATGATCTCGGATTTGGAGGTGCTGATTCTCATCCCGGCCGCTTCACACTCTGCTTCAAACCGCTCCAGTGAGAGTTGGAGATCACGGCCCGACGACGCCAACAGAACCACATCAGTGGCAAACAGCAGAGACTTGATCCTGAGACCATCAAACCGGATCCCCTCAACACCTCGGCTGTTCCTAGAAATCCTGTCCATAAAGGTTATGAACAGGATCGGTGACAAAGGGCAGCCTTGGTGGAGTCCAACTCTCACCGGGAATGGATTCGACCTACAGCCAGAAATGTGGACCAAGCTCTGGCACCAATCATACAGGGACCGGACAGCTCGAACAAGGGGGCACCCCGTACTCTCGGAGCACCCCCCACATGTAGATTGGTTGGAGAACTCCCATGCCCCCTTCAGGATCCTGGGAAAAGTGAAGAGCTGGTCCACTGTTCCACGACTAGGACGAAAACCACACTGCTCCTCCTCAATCCGAGGTTCGACTATCCGACGGACCCTCCTCTCCAGGACCCCTGAATAGACTTTACCAGGGAGCCTGAGAAGTGTGATCCGCCTGCACTCGCGCACAACCGGAAGAATTATAAACTGGAATCATCACAAACATCAGTTTCCCTTAGAGATAAAAGACACGAACATGATGAGAAACCATCATTAGAAACTTCGTGTTTCTTCGTGGTGGCTGGAAGCTGTTATAACCTCCTGAGAAGGAGACGGAGCTGCAGGGAGATTTTTTGTTCGTTTGGTCGAACAAAAAAATTTCCTGCAAAAATGAAATCATCGACAAGCTTTTCAGTGGGGAGGACAGAAAGATTGCTGTTGTCACCTTCTTCCATAATCACACCTGATTCCATTACACACCTGCTTTCATAAACGCACCTGCTTCCCTAAACACACCTGCTTCCCTAAACACACCTGCTTCCCTAAACACACCTGCTTCCCTTAATGCACCTGCTTCCCTAAACACACCTGCTTCCCTAAACACACCTGCTTCCCTAAACACACCTGCTTCCCTAAACACACCTGCTTCCCTAAACACACCTGCTTCCCTAAACACACCAGCTTCCCTAAACACACCTGCTTCCCTTAATGCACCTGCTTCCCTAAACACACCTGCTTCCCTAAACACACCAGCTTCCCTAAACACACCTGCTTCCCTAAACACACCTGCTTCCCTAAACACACCAGCTTCCCTAAACACACCTGCTTCCCTAAACACACCTGCTTCCCTAAACACACCTGCTTCCCTTATCACACCAGCTTCCCTAAACACACCAGCTTCCCTAAACACACCTGCTTCCCTAAACACACCTGCTTCCCTTAATGCACCGCTTCCCTAAACACACCTGCTTCCCTAAACACACCAGCTTCCCTAAACACACCTGCTTCCCTAAACACACCTGCTTCCCTAAACACACCTGCTTCCCTAAACACACCTGCTTCCCTTATCACACCAGCTTCCCTAAACACACCAGCTTCCCCTAAACACACCTGCTTCCCTAAACACACCTGCTTCCCTAAACACACCAGCTTCCCTAAACACACCTGCTTCCCTAAACACACCTGCTTCCCTAAACACACCAGCTTCCCTAAACACACCAGCTTCCCTAAACACACCTGCTTCCCTAAACACACCTGCTTCCCTTAATGCACCTGCTTCCCTAAACACACCAGCTTCCCTAAACACACCTGCTTCCCTAAACACACCAGCTTCCCTTAACACACCTGCTTCCCTAAACACACCTGCTTCCCTAAACACACCTGCTTCCCTTAATGCACCTGCTTCCCTAAACACACCTGCTTCCCTAAACACACCTGCTTCCCTTATCACACCAGCTTCCCTAAACACACCTGCTTCCCTAAACACACCTGCTTCCCTAAACACACCTGCTTCCATAATCGCACCTGCTTCCTTAATCATACCTGTTTCCCTAAACTCACCTGCTTCCCTTAATGCACCTGCTTCCGTAATCACACCTGTTTCCCTGAAAGCACCTGCTTCCATAAAACGCACCTGCTTCCTCAGACAGGTAAAGCATGACTGGCCTGGATGGGGGTAACAGGAGGTTGCAGTAGATCAGTGTTTCTCAAACTTTTTTTTGCAGGGCCCCTCTTTCATTGGAAATTATGTCAAGTCCCCCCATCCCACCACCGCCACCATATACACCCAAACCTTTACCATGAGATACAATACAAAATGCACTGCATTTTGGGTGGGGAGCAATGCCCTTTGAGTCATCATTTGTTCATGAGTACTTTAAAGAATATGCCCATTTTTTGTTAGAAGTAAAGAAACTATAGGCCTGCCCCCCCCCCCCCCCCCCCCCCCCCCCTGACAGAGCCCTGAGCCCCCCCGCCCCCCAGTTTGAGAACCACTGCAGTAGATCAACTGACCTCTCACCGGTTCCTCTGACTTCCAGCTGTCGGTCCTGAATCTGCAGACCAGCAGCTGCTTCATCTCACAGTCTGGGGAAATGCTTCTTCATCTTCAGTATGTACGAGACCAAAGTGATGCGAGCGTGTTTGAGGAGGAGAGGAGTGGCGGAGGACCGCCAGCACCTGGAAGCTCGTCTGTACAACTACTGGACAAGAAGTGCAATACTGACTGTTCACAAGAAAACAGCTAATTCTTTTGTTTTGAAGGAGTTTGGATGCTGAACGGCGGCAGCAGGATGCTGCATGTCTTAAGAATGTGGCCGTTATCTTTACTGGCTCAAAGAAAATAAACAATCAAGGAAAGAAAAGCTCCTGGGGCTGATTGTAAACAGGAGAATGCTGCAGCAGATTTCTGAATAGCAGGATGATGTAAAATCTCTCTGCTGATGGGTAGGTTTGTTATCATGCAGCTGAAGTTGTTTAGCAACGTGCTGAAGCTCCAGTACATCCCACCGCCATGGCCATGATGAAACAAGTTGGTCCAGGCATTTTCAGACCCCATCAGTGGAGCACAACAGGTGCACGACGTGCATGGAAGGCGGCTGAGACCTCCCTGCATCTGTGCGCTGCTATTCAGCGCCGCCGTTTGAACTCATTGTGAGCGTTGTGTGAAAGCAGAGACCTTGAGCAACACTAATTTGAATGGACCTGTGCCATTAACTGTGCTGAAGCAGGGCTCTTTAGACCCTTCACGCCTGAAAGGGGCCCTCCATCTGGCTCCAGGGCAGAGAGGAGGGGCCTGCCAGCCCTGGCCAGGGGGGTGATCAGCGGGAGAACTTTCTAACTCACCTCAGAAAGAACCTAATGCTTGTAAACAATGAGCTAACAATGCTGGGATTATGTTAATGTCCCCAGACAGGAACACCATTTCCACAGTTTGGTCTCAAGTTAAGATGAGCGGAGGAATAATTAGTTAAACTAGCTACAGCTGCCCATCGTTACTGCACTTAATAGAGATCATTCTTCTTCTAGGAAGACGCTGTGAGATTACATAATCTCATTTGGTTTCAGTTGCTTGTCTGAACTTGCACTTGCCAAGAATCTTTCTGAAGCTAAAGACGGAAGCAGCAAGCTAAAGCTCGGCATACACTGTGCGATTTTTGGCCGTTTTTGAGCCGATTTTTTTCAGTTGTGCATCAGTTTTGGAGATCGGGCCAACTCTTGGCCGAATTGTGTGCCGTGTGTCGAGGCAACTCAGCACGGCAATCCCCCCCCCCCTCCTTCTCCTTCGCCTAACAAAGCTGGCATATGCTCTCCAAGAGGTAAAGCTGATTAGGTGGTACTAAAGAAGGTAGTTAGAAGCTCGAGCCCTCTAGGGGGAGAGAAATAAATGGCGTCTGTGGAGAGGCGCTCGTGGCGACTGGTGAGAGAGAGCCCGCACTTAAAGGAAGTCCTTTCCCTCTCTGGGTTCTGGCACGTTTACTGAGGTCTGCCAGCGTTTCGGAAAAGGGGTTCCGGGGTGCTCCTTTAAAGGAATAGTTCACCCACAGAAGAGTGTATTTTCCACTTTCCCTATGGTGAGAAGCTCTGGAGCACTTTTTAGTCAACGAGCCGGAGAAGGAGGCTTTTTGTTTTCCACAATGGAGTTGCTGGGGTCAAGCCAAAAAGACCATAAAAGTCCACAAAAACTTGTCAATATTCCTCCATACTGCTGTCATGTTCCAAGGCCTGAGTGGGTAGGCAGCTGGAAACCACACCTAGATTTTCAGAGACTAAACAGTCTACATCACATCTCCGCAGCACGCCGAGCACGTACGAAACTACACCCCTTCTCAAAGGGACAAGGTGCTATGGTGTGGCTTGGACCTTCAGCTCGGAGAAGAAAAGATAAAGAGGGGGGAAATACTAAATTGCCAATAATTCTGCACTCCCGTACTGTAAAAAGACATGAAGTTTTCCGTTTGCAAAGATGCCATTTCATTTCACATAAACAGAATGTTAAACATTTTCACAGTATTTTCTGATAATATGTCTTCATAGCAAATGAAAAATGTTTTTGGTAATTTCATCTAACTCACTATAAAAAGAGTATCTGGGCTGTAGTTCATATTAAAGACTTTAGATTGATCTTACTTGATTATTTTGGTTTGGTCATTAATGTTTTTAAGTCAAATCAACTTAAAGCCCCTCTCTCTAATATGAAACAAGTTTTTACTTTCACTCAAAGGAAATTTATTAAGTTGTTTCAGCTTAGCATGCATGAACAACAAAGGGGGCAGAGCTGTTTTCAAAACTATCTGGACCACAAGGGCTCAAGGGAAAAGCAAAATTAACGGGAAATGATCCTCTATGCATGTTGTCTTACTCCAAGCTGTTATCGGTCCAAAGCCTACTACCAATTAAGCACATCAGGAGTATTAGGGAAACAGAATTATTAGGCAACTTAACAATGAACAAATGTATACCCATTTCATTGATTTATTTTCACCAGGGAAACCAATATAACAGCTCAACATTCACAAATATACATTTCTGACATTCAAAAACCAAACAAAAACAAATCAGTGACCAATATAGCCACCTTTCTTTGCAAAGACACTGAAAAGCTGCCATCCATGGAGCCTGTCAGTGTTTTGATCTGTTCAGCATCAACATTGCGTGCAGCAGCAACCACAGCCTCCCAGACACTGTTCAGAGAGGTGGACTGTTTTCCCTCCTTGTAAATCTCACATTTGATGAGGGACCACAGGTTCTCTATGGGGTTCAGATCAGGTGAACAAGGAGGCCATGTCATTAGTTTTTCTTCTTTTAGACCCTTTCTTGCAGCCACGCTGTGGAGTACTTGGATGCGTGTGATGGAGCGTTGTCCTGCATGAAAATCAGGTTTTTCTTGAAGGATGCGGACTTCTTCCTGTACCACTGCTTGAAGAAGGTGTCTTCCAGAAACTGGCAGTAGGACTGGGAGTTGAGCTTGACTCCATCCTCAACCCGAAAAGGCCCCACAAGCTCATCTTTGATAATACCAGCCCATACCAGTACCCCACCTCCACCTTGCTGGCGTCTGAGTGGGACTGGATCTCTCTGGCCTTTACCGATCCAGCCACGGGCCCATCCATCTGGCCCATACCAGTACCCCACCTCCACCTTGCTGGCGTCTGAGTGGGACTGGAGCTCTCTGGCCTTTACCGATCTTGCCACGGGTCCATCCATCTGGCCCATACCAGTACCCCACCTCCACCTTGCTGGCTTCTGAGTGGGACTGGAGCTCTCTGGCCTTTACCGATCCAGCCACGGGTCCATCCATCTGGCCCATACCAGTACCCCACCTCCACCTTGCTGGCGTCTGAGTGGGACTGGAGCTCTCTGGCCTTTACCGATCCAGCCACGGGTCCATCCATCTGGCCCATCAGACTCACTCTCATCTCATCAGTCCATAAAACCTTAGAAAAATCAGTCTGAGATATTTCTTGGCCCAGTCTTGACGTTTCAGCTTGTGTGTCTTGTTCAGTGGTGGTGGTTTTTCAAACCTGGTATAAACCTGGTGACACGCTGAAATGCGCCTGGGTGAAAAATTAATTGAATAAATTAATAAACATCTTTTTGTTGAGGTCAGTTTACAAAAATTAGTGAAATCGAGTCTTCGTGTAACGGCTCTGTTTTGGCACCCCAGGGCTTCCGTAGAGTTAGTTTTACATTGCAGAATGGCAAGCGACAACAATATCATAGCACACGTGAAACAGCGGGAGTAAGCGACAACATGGCTGCCATGTATATATATATATATATATATATATATATATATTATATATATTTACATATTTATTTTTTTTTTCTTTAACTATCTTAATTAACACATATTTTTTTCCCTTTTTTTCCCCTTAGATTCATTTTACTGTAAATCTTTATGTGTGGTTTTGCCAAGATGATGTATTGAAGCACTTTGGTCAACAGTGGTTGTTTTAAATGTGCTATACAAATAAACTTTGAATTGAATCGAATTAAAGGGGGGGGGGGGGGGGGTGTTTAAAAAAAGGGTAAATGGAATTTAAAAAAGAAAATCAGAGATTTTATTTTTAGGCCACATCGTCCAGCCCTACGCTGAAAGTGCACAGGACTGTCCATAAACTCCGGTTCTAAAGAGGTCAGCTGGGCTTTACGCTGCAAATGAACATTCTTTATGATTTATTTGTATTTTTTCCTCCACAACTTAAACGGGTAAACAAATAGATCATCCTCAGAGGTAGTTTTTATTCTAAAACATCAAATATTGCAGGAAAAATGTACAAAATGATACAAAATTCTCATTCATGCAACTGAAATATTAGAAGTTTGGTGCCATTTTTAGCCTGCGATGGCAGTAATTACATTTTTACACCAATACTGACAGAAAATAATCATTTTAACTAATTTAGATTTTCTGCTCAGATGTTTTCAGATCACATCTTAGTTTCTAAATGTTCTTTTATCACTGATGGTTAATTTTTATTCGACGCCCACGTTCTTTCACCACACTTAAACGTGCATTCATCGTCTTTGCTCTTTCATGGATTTTTTCATTTTCCTTTTAAATGAACATCATGAACTTCTGACTTTACGAATGTGGTGAATTTTCAAACCGAGTCTGATCGTGTGGATGTTTCTTCTTTTTAATCCGCTCAGTTTTATGGCTTCGCCTCTTTTCACGTGATGGAACAGAACATCTGCTTGGAGGGTTTTGTCTCAGAAATGGCTGACTTGTGTGGCTGCTTCCTTTGTTTATTAAGTACTGTTCACTTGTCAATTAGCAACGTGAAACCTCGGTGAACTGCCTCGTCTGCGCTCAGATGGAGCTGGAGGTGAGAAAAGCTTTCTTCATCAGAGTAATTAGATGAAAGAAGGCAGCCATCTGTTGACGCTCAGCAACGTGTGCAGCTTTGCTCCCATCTTCCCATTATTCTTTTTTCTTTTCTTTTCTGTGTTGTTGTCCTTGAGATTGCTTTTAAATGTGATGCTCGCCCACGTTTTGCATCTGCAGGTATTGCTTTCCCTTTGGACGACCAGATGGGGCCTTGAAAGCAACTCTCTCCCTGCAGGAGCGGGTAAGGAAACACTCCAGACTAGTTTGTGCATCTCTAATACGATTCTGCCGCGTGCAGCCTGGTCTGCAGAGGTGCTTCAACATTCAGCCGTGTCCGCTCGGCTCACGAACAGATTCACTGAATTTCTCTCCTGTTTTCATGCTCTGATACCGCATTTTTTCAAAGTACAAGTACTTACATTTGGATACTTGCTGAGAGCGAGTACCAGTATAAGCACTAATAAATCCCACTGCAGTTGACTGGACCAGGCCACCGGGTGCCATGAGTCAGGGGTTGATTGTGAGATATACTGTAACAGAAGGGATGGGTCCCGGTAAGGATTTATCGATACGACTAATCTAATCTAATCTTTAAAAAAAAAAAGATTAAAACAAAAAGAAAAAACAAATTATGAACATTATTGGTTTATTTTTACATTAAAACTTAATCAAATTGAAACAAACAGAGCCATTTTTACCTTAACTCTTTAGATTCCACAGTTGAAAAGGGGTGGAGGCCTTTGACAACTAATTTTGTCACAGTTTGTGGCACTTATTCACTCTTTCATCAGACATTCTGCCACCAGCAGCAAGAGTGAAAGGATTCACTCCATCTGTGAACGACTTCCAGTTCTTCACAGATGCACACAGTTCACCATCTTCACCTGCTAGAAGTCTGTCCAACAGTCGTCTCTCCTCGTGCTCACTGCTGCTCACAAGTTTCATTTCTGCATCCTGACATCATGTGCTCAGTAGCAACTGCACACTTCTGCCACAAGGGGGCGCTCACGCCTCATCAACAGCCTTTCCAACATGGTTGACCTCACAATGACAAAGAATCCTTCAGAACATTCCTGGATCCAGATCATTTAATGGGTTCATCCTTGGACTGAGACACACGGCTGGTGAAGATTTCAGGTCGATCCGTCCAGAACTTTTTCCGCAAAGTTGCTGACAGACAGACGGACGGACAAACCAACGCTACTGAAAACATTAGCCCTGGCGGAAGTAAAAAAGAAATAAAAGAAAAAAGGTTGAATTTAGGTTGGTAAGTATTAGATGTTGGAATCAAGGTTACAGGTTCCATAAAGTGAAATTCATAAAACAATGAACCTTATTACTTTTTTTATATTAATAATATAGCCTAATGCACTCTATTTTCTCTCTGATGGGTTATTGGCTGTTGGAAGTGTGTCCATAATCATTCCAACGTTTCTGAGCAGCTTGGTTGATGCTGCCTCACCTGCAAGTCTGACCGCAGGTGTGTTCATATGTGCACCAGAGTCCTGCAGCAGTTCGGCTACCCGACAGGTAACCCGCAAAAACGCTGATTAGCAGCTAAAAAAAGTCACGGTTCAGGTGGGGGCGGATATTTATGTAGTCCGGGGAGGTCGCGGTGAGAATAGTGTTTTTTATTATTATTGGGGACATGACGTGTTTTAAACATCAGGCGCAGGGATCATTTCCAGCGCAGGCAGAGACGCTGCTGGTGATGTGAACCAGGAACGGAGAACGAAGTTAAAACCAGGATGATGATCTTTTACGCAGGAATCTCTGACTCAAAGAAATAAAGACCCTTCGTGGCAAAATGACAGAGACTGCTGTAAATGAATACATTTAGGAATGTAATGTGTTGACGTGCGGGTCAGGTTTGACAGGGAGAGCTGCGGTAAGTGCAGGGTTCCCACACATCCTGGAAAACCTGGAAAATGATTGAACATTGTTCCAGTCATGGAAAACGCATGGAAAATGAGAAAAAGCGTAAAATGTCCTGGAAAAGCTTGAGTTGTCCTGACAATAATTTTTCCTCCCACTGATCTGTCACTTCTTCGTCTCTGCTTCGTCTCTGCTTCGTCTCTGATTCGTCTCTGCTTCGTCTCTGCTTCGTCGCTGCTTCGTCTCTGCTTCGTCTCTGCTTCGTCGCTGCTTCGTCGCCGCTTCGTCTCCGCTTCGTCTCTGCTTCGTCTCTGCTTCGTCTCTGCTTCGTCTCTGCTTCGTCTCTGCTTCGTCGCTGCTTCGTCTCTGCTTCGTCTCTGCTTCGTCGCTGCTTCGTCTCTGCTTCGTCTCTGCTTCGTCGCTGCTTCGTCTCTGCTTCGTCGCTGCTTCGTCGCCACTTCGTCGCGGCTTCGTCACTTCTCTGTCTTTGATTCGTTTCTTCTTTGTCTCTGATCGTTGCTTCTTCGTTGCTTCTTCATCTCTGATTCGTTGTTTCTTCGTCGCTTCTTCGTCATTTCTTCGTCACCCCCTCTGTCCACTGCGTCCGCTATGACGCAGCAAATCTGTTGCTATTTTAATCAGTGAGCAGCAGTCCACAACTCCGTCAGCGCTCCGTGACGACACGTCCGCTCAGGTCCGTCGGCCTCCGCCAGAAATACGGATCACCTCTATTTTCTGGTCCGCTCCAGTCCGCCCCATTCCGTTTGGAGGAAGTTGCAAAGCTGAAACATCCGGTTTATAAAGTTTTTTTTTGCATCCACTACAGAAGAAATTGATTGCTGTGTATAAAACTTACTGGGCATATTGTAGCAGCTCAATAAAAACTGTTACATGAAATAATATTGCGTCTTGTGTGACTTGAAAATGGGCAAATTGGGCAATGTGTGGTTCAATGTGCCGTATACATACTCCCTACAAAAAACCTGGCATGTATGACGCAATGTCTCCTTCGAAGTTGCAATGAATGAAAAGTTTGTTGTTGCTGCTGTTCATCTACACCATTTACCGCGTGAAGTTGGAAATTTTGCGCATGCTCCTTTGCCTGCTTTGTGACTGTACAGAGAGGGCATTGGCGGAGTATGTGAGCGAGGGTTTTTGCAGCCGGCTGGAAAAGATGTACTGGAGCGGAGGCAGTGGACGGGAGGTGGCACTTCTTCATCTTTGATTCGTAGCTTCTTTGTCTTTGATTTGTTGCTTCTTTGTCTGATTCATCGCTTCTTCGCCACTTCTTCGTTTCTGATTTGCCGCTTCTTCATCTCTGCTGCTTCATCACTTCTTTGTCTCCGTTTCATTGCTTCTTCGTCTCCGTTTCGTCACTCCTGTTTGCTTCTTCTCTGCTTTGTTGCTTATTCATCGCTTCTTCGCCACTTATTCCTCTTTGCTTCCTCGTCTATGCTGCTTCTCTGCTTCGTCGCTTCTTCGTCTCCGTTTTGTTGCTTCTTTGTCACCGTTTCGTCGCTTCGTCTCTGCTGCTTCTCTGCATTGTTGCTTATTCATCGCTTCTTCGTCACTTCTTCGTCTTTGACTAGTTGCTTTTTTCGTGTTTGATTTGTCGCTTCTTTGTCTCTGTTTTGTCGCTTCTTCGTCTCTACTGCTTCTCTGCCTCGTTGCTTCTTCGTTGCTGATTCGTCGCGTCTTCGTCGCTACTTCATTGCTTCTTCATTGCTGCTTCATCGCTGTACAAAATCTAAGCTACGATTGTAAAAACAGCAAGTGCAGACTGGGAACCCTGTAGTGGGCCTCTGTTCAGGTTCGGGCGGATGCAGGTCGGTAAAACCTGTGCAGATCTGTGATGTACACGCAGCTGCACGCCAGGTGGTGGTCAATGTCATGAAACAAAAAGAGGTTGCAGCTACTTTTTATTTTATTTATTTATATTTATTTTATGATTAACGCACAACAGGCAGAAATTTCCTGCATTGTGAACGTCTGACAGACCAGACACTGACATTTTCCTCCAGTCTCGTCTCCTCAACGAAAATTCACACACATTTCTTCATGTTTAAGTCATCACAGAGCCTTATTTAGCTCGTCATCGTCATTAAAAAAAAGGGCATCAACGAAATGATTTTGTCATCGTTGATGAAAACAGCACTGCCTCAGAGCTCTGACATGATGTGACAACTCGGACTTGGAGCAGAGCCATCAAAGCCGTAAAGGAGTGACGACAGAGCAGTATGAACTATGTCATGTCGCTGATATTCCTGCATACGTCAGTTCTCAAAGGAAAACAACGTCACTTTTTTTCGGGGGGAGGTGCACATGGCATATGGGTGGGAACAAACCCTTTGTTTATCAAGATGAAAATATTACAATTTGAGGCTCTGGTTAATCTCAAAACTCTTATAATCATGTGCAGGGTAAAAAACAAACAAGTGCCATTTAGTATCCAAAAGCTTTTCCAATTGAAAGAGAGCAAATTCTGCCTGAGAGGAACATAAATATTCAATAAACCAGCAATAAGAACTAACGCCAAACTCCACTGCATTTCTTCTGGAGGTGTTCAGTTATGGAACAGCTGCAAACATGTCAAGCTAGGAAAATTTTAACAAATAATGAAATACAATATGATAAAAGGATATGTGGAAATTAATAAGAACTAATGAAGACCATGTATTATGTATATTGTAGTTCATTATTAGAGTATTATCAAAGCTATGGTCTACGATTTCAGAATCAGTTGAGAAATTTTGAAAAAAAGCAACCTGCCCCCCCACAAAGTCCTCCCCTCTCTGCTCGTTGATCCCTCCCACCGAGTACGTACAGCCCTCCTCCTCAACCACAGTCAGCTTTATCACAACAGCTTCACAGTGTGATATTTATGCCACATTTAGAACAACATCTGCTCACATATTTAACATCTGCCTTTCTCAACCACCGGGAAGTTTACGTGTGTTTTAGCTGGAGTTTCTGCATCAGTAAGAGACCGCGACGTTCCAGCAGCTTCCTGACTTCATTGATGCATTCAGGACGACACTGATGACAACGACGCTAGCTTACAATGCTGAAAATAACCAGGTGACGTTCCGACGCCGTCTGTCCACACAGAGAAAACCAGCAGCAGCGTTTCCAGTCATCAGCAGCATCGTCATAGACTTATACATTTATGTCCAACTCACACATAAAAGTAAAAAAACAAACTGCCTTCCTGTTCAACAACCGTCTGCTGTAGCAGCATCAGTTTCACTCCCAGTTCTCCCGGAGCTTCCTCCAGCCGGTGACCCGCCATTCATACTCCACTTTCAGTCCGTCCTGGTCTCTGCTGCTGCAGATTTTCCCTCCTGGAGCTTCGTCAGCATCACCCGATAATTCCCCGGCCTTCCGTCCTGCATTGGTCACGTTTTCCTCTTCGTCTGCCTTTCTTTCACAGACTTTATCCACCTGTAGTTTCCTCCAGCGGTGAACGTAACCCCTGCGGCCTTCCCTCCGTCCTGTTGCTCACATTCCGTCTGCCTTTTCTTTTCTCTCTACTTCTGCCGGTGAGCAGAGGCGCTTCCTGCTTCCTGCTGCTGCTGCCTTTCTGTTCCATTCTCCTCTTGTTGTTAAGCTGCTACTCAGCTACTTACTTACTGCAGAAAGTTTAGAACGCAAAATAAAAATGAATAAATATATGAATAAAATGTTTAAACGCGGAAGAGGATGGGGACGATGCGGAACGCGGGACAAGGGGGAGCCAGCTGTCGGGGAAGTGTCAGCTTGAGCAGGGATTGGATGAGAGCAGAGAGAAGCGAGACGAACAGCTACGTTGACCAATGTAAGCCATGCGGCCGGATGGCTCCTATTGGTTAACGTCTTTGCAGCCCAGCAGCCACAGAGTGGATAGATTTTTTCTTTTATTTGCTCTTCACATTGTGTAGATTGTACTATAGGACCATTACCACCATCTACATGAGCTTATTAATAGTGATGGTCGTAGACCATAGCTTTAAGTTTATGTTGTACATTGTGATTTATTATGATTATTGTTTTTTCAGTTGTTGGTTTCAGTAAGGATTACATGGTGATAATGAGGATTATGATTTATTTATTTATTTATAGTGAAAACTTTGTTTTATTGTGATTTACAATACTATTATTGTGGATTATATCCTTTTGAGAGTTTTGTTCTTATTAAGTACGGTGTATTGTGTCAAGTGGCCCTCATTTATCAAACGATCGTAGAAATGGTCGCACATCTGATCGTAAAAATGGTTGTACGATTGGACCCACGTGTGATTTATTAAAACGTTCGTATCGGTCCAATCTTGTCGTACGAACAGAAGAGTCTTGATAAATTCCACGGCTGAAATCCATCATCATTTAAATGTCACGCCCACGGTTACGCCCTTAAACATGCATAATGCATTCAACATCCTTAAACATTCACCCGCGAGGTTGAACCACGGAGAGGAGAGATTCTGCCAAAAAAGAAACTTTTGGAGGGATCAAGACAGAATTCCTCATTTATGAGGTGGGAAAGATTAAAGAGGTGTTTGGCAGCTTTAAGACCGAAGGCAGAGACGTGCACAAAAACGCTGCACGGAAGAGGATCAGTCAGCCTCACCGGTGTGAACGACCGGCTAAGATATTAATAAAAGTCTCAATCAAGGCCTGGATTATATGGTTTATTGGTTTCATTAGTTATGAAATTTAATAATAGCCCACATCCGATGGCAACGTCACAATTCTTTAGCCAATGGGTCAAGAAAAAGTGGTCCAATATGAAACTTACCACCAAAAGAATTCACCATGCACCGTCCACCCCCCCACCCCCCCACATCCGAGCCTGACCCAGACAGGGACGGAAAAAAGATAACTTGCATTAGCAAAGCTAAGGGACAGTCTACTGACTGAGCACTTATGCAACTTTAAAGTATTGATTACTTATTAGAAATGGATCAGCTCCGGTCTCCTCCATATAGCCCAGGGGGGCTGCAGGGCGGCTCCCGCTGCATCTTCTCCGACTGCGCATCAAAACTCTCCAGCGGTCCGAGCGATGTGCAGCACTGCACAGGACAGGATTGTTTTGTAGATTTTCTCAGAGTCTAAAGCAGCGTTTCATCCCGCCGGGTCCGAGTCGGACCGTCCGACCCCCACCTGCCTTCCTGCAGCCGAAGCAGCCTCCACCTGGCACCTGCGCGTGTGTGCGTACTGATGACTACTTCCTCCTATGTGGCAGGTTTACCAGCGGGATGAGGAGATGCACGAAGAGTGAAAAGCACTCGTCTCCTAGAACTATATGTTAATGATTTTAATAATTTGTTGAGATAAATGAGGAATTAAATTCAGTCACAGCTATTTTTGCAATTTTTGGGAATACATTCTACATTCCCTTTTTTCCTTTTTCTTTGCAAATGGGTTCATTCTTAATGCTGATATGTGAATACTTATGTTTAAATGACAGTTTGCGGTTTGGTTAATAAATATTTTCATGTTCTACTGCGCTGCTGCAAACCCTCACTGACACGAACTCAGAGCTGTCGTGAGATTTGATCGTATCCTACGCTCACGTTCAAATTGATAAATGCCGAGTCTTGCGTGGAAATGGTCGTACGCACAGATTTTCGTCGTAAGATTGTTTGATAAATGAGGGCCAGTAAGTGTTAAATTTGACTGTCTGACTAAAGGGTTCTGGACCTGATAAGTTTTTCTAAACTTTTTCCAAAACTCCTTTCGAACTGTTTTTTTTTATGACTTACACCAAGTGTGAGCGTTGTTTTTAATTTCAGTTCAAAATAAAATGAAAATGAAAATAAAAACGTTCAGTTGCTGAACATGTTTATGATATGATTGGATGTAATGAATACACATGCTTATTCTAATGCTCCACAGAGGACTCATGACTTATTACCTCCACCATGAGGTACTGGTTTTGGTAGCGTTGGTTTGTCTGTCTGTCTGTCAGCAACTTTACGGAAAAGATTGACCTGAAATTTTCACCAGCCGCGTGTCTCAGCCGAAGGATGAAACCATTAAAGTTTGGTGGTGATCCGGATCACCTTCTGGATCCAGGAATGTTTTGAGATTGGCCACATTTTGGAATTTTTGCATATAACTCCAGACAAATGGCCCGAGTGTTTGGTAAAAAATTACAAGAAAGGATCTCAGTGAGTTCTATAATGTACCAGGTACATCATGAACTGTGAACTTTCCAGTTTAAACTTTATAAACAAAAACAAAATTTAATAAAAGACGTGTAGCAATAAAAGTTTAGGTTTGAATCACAATATGAGCTGCCTGGTGGAGGTCTGCGCTCTCCGAGTGCTTTTCTAGTTTTTATTATTTTTGTTGTTAAGCTGTAAATGAACTCATGAACAGCAGCGTCCGTATGCTGGCGTATTCTCTGCATCGGCGTTTTCAGCATTTTCCAGCAGCCCCTACTGGAGCGGGTAACCTCTGGGGGGCATGAGCAGAAATGGGACTCGGCTCCTGAGTTGGAAAGTTGAGAGCAAAAAGCCTTCGTTCTTTTTTTGTGCTGCTGAGTGTACGCAGACTGGCTCACCGGGGAAAACGTCTGTTCCCAGGTTTTGATGAAAGATATCACCACGCCTGTTCCCTCGGACGACATGAGGAAGTTGGTCCAACGGTGTCTGGAGAAGGCAGCTCAGATCAACTACAGGCAGCTGATGGATTACGCTCAGATCAAGGGTGAGATGTTTACCGTCCACCTCCTGCCGATCAGGAGGAGGGAAGCTGCTGCAGCTCAGCAACATTTGAAGGTTTTATCACAGATTTAAAAAAAGATTAAAGAGTTCTTTCAATTATCAAATAGATTAAGTAAAAGTTAAACATATTATTAACATTTATTCTAAATTTATTACATACTGTATATTATAAAACTATACAATGAAACTTTTTTCCTCTCTGAAACCCTCAGTGGACCCCCACGAAGCCCCAGAGAAAAGGCTGGAGGACATGATGAGGTTGGGGGAGCTCTGCATCGAAGTCCTGCAGCAGAACGATGAACATCACTCTGAGGTATTTGCTTCTTTTCTTATTCTGAAACAATTTCCTGGTTAAAGTTGGGAGAGTTGTTTGAATGGTTTTTAATGCGCACACACAAGAACAAAAAAAGGAGGAAAAAACATGTTGCTGCAGTGAAAGTACTGAAAGAAAAGCCGAACTCTTTAGCCAACGCTGTGGGATGGAAACTATAGTCGTGCTCAAAGTTCTTCATCCCCTCCGATTACAGAAGGAAACAAATCAGCTGTCAGTGAAATCAGATGAAACTGACAAAAGTAATAATAAATAAAAATTCAATGAAAATCATGACTTTGATTTTGAATTGTGGTTCAACAGAAATATTAAAAACAAACACATAAAAATAAAACAAGTATAGAAGCATGATGGGACTCTGAAGCGAAAATGTTGAGCAACACTTTGAGACAAGTCAGAAGTAATATTTGATTTCACTAAATTATAATTTTGTCAATTTCTTATTTATTACTAGTTTCTTTAGTTTCTTGTTATTTGAATTATAATTGTGAATTTAGGCTTTTCTTTACTTGGAGGGTGTGAATAACTTTGAAACGACAGCGGTCAGACTCCAGTTTGGTTCTCTTTGTCCCAACACCGGTGCAGCAAGACGAACGAGAACACGCAGCTCGTCCCCCCCACAAGCCCCCCCTTCAGGCTTCCATTGTTGCCAACTTAGCGACTTTGTCGCTATATTTAGCGACTTTACAGTCCCCTCTAGCGACTTATTTTCAAAAAAGCACAGAGCGACAAATCTAGCGACTTTTCCTGGTAATCATGGAGACAGATAAAGTTTATATCGCTCCACCCGTTCATCAGGAGCTGCCTGTCGACCCCTACCTCCCTGTTTCCCGACACACACTCACTGCTCCTGCTGTTCCTTTGCAGACAGCAGCCCCCCTGAGCTGCTGTGAGATGACCACGCCTCATCTACATTATTTCCCATGATGCCTTGTGGGCACAACTGGGTCT
>JALJCO010005370.1:0-202974 GCA_023101725.1 Atherinomorus stipes
CACGCCCACCTGGCTTCACATTTCTCTATTCAGAAGAGACCGGAAGCTACGTCCAGTAATTATATACAGTCTATGGCCGTGACACAAGTAGAAAAGAGACGGCAAACTCAGTCTCATCGCGTCTCCACCTGTTGAGCGCGATGTCTGTCACTAATAGACAATCTCTGCACGTACGCCAAGGGGAGCTGACGGAGATTCCCAGAAACGCGTCCTGTGTCTTATTACTCCGTGTGTCTATTCGGAAGAAGTGTCGGCAGGGAGCTTCGGTGAGAGACAACCAACCACTGCCAGAGATCCAACACCATCACCGCAACCCCCGACCCCCCTGCGTCAAACACTCCAGTCTTTCCAATCCTGCAGACGGCTTCCTCCAACCGCTCCGTTCTGATAACTGTTCCAGACTTTTGGCGCAGTTCCATGGTGCATAAAATACCGATCTAATCGCTTTTCTGGACTTGACAACGTTTTAATCGTGACAAAAGTGTCCATGTGACCCCCCCCCTCAACTTCAGTGTGACCGATGGCAGCAGCACGGTGCCCTGGCCCACCTCGGAAAGTGGTCTGTGACGGTTGCTGGCTAAACGATTACGTTCGTCACCCACATGACAAAGATGTACATGTAGCCCTGTCCCCGCTAAAAAAGACGAAGAAGAGGAGAAACAACGTCTTCAACAGCATGATCAGCGGCTCCTGTTGCGTCTGTCGCTACACGAGCTCACGTCAGAAAACTGAAGGTACAAAGCTTTATCAGCGTGTTTGAAGGACGTCAAACAACACAAATGGCTGTTAGCGCCCCCCGCTGGACTGGAGTGAAGCCGGCACCGACGCAAATGCAGTCACATGACGTGGAGACACACTGGCACGTCTCCAACGGAGGCCGTCTGGACCAGACGGGGACACCCGGTGAGTCCAAACGGGATTAAACAGCCGTGCCAAGTGTGAATCTGCCCAATGTCCAGATCCAGGTTCAGGTCCATGTCCATGTCCATGTCCAGGTCCATGTCCAGGTCCATGTCCATGTCCAAGTCCATGTCCAAGTCCATGTCCAGGTTCAGGTTCAGGTCCAGGTCCATGTCCAGATCCATGTCCAAGTACAGGTCCATGTCCAGGTTCAGATCCAGATCCAGGTTCAGGTCCAGGTCCATGTCCAGATCCATGTCCAGGTTCAGATCCAGGTCCAGGTCCAGGTTCAGATCCAGGTCCAGGCCCAGGCCCAGGTTCAGGTCCAGGTTCAGGTCCAGGTCCAGGTCCATGTCCAGATCCATGTCCAGGTTCAGATCCAGGTCCAGGTCCAGGTCCAGGCCCAGGGCCAGGCCCAGGTTCTGTGTCCAGGTCCAGGTCCAGGTCCAGGTCCAGGTTCAGGTCCAGGTCCATGTCCAGGTTCAGGTTCAGATCCAGGTCCAGGTCCAGGCCCAGGTTCAGGTCCAGGTCCAGGTCCAGGTCCAGGTTCAGGTCCATGTCCAGGTTCAGATCCATGTCCATGTCCAGGTTCAGGTTCAGGTTCAGGTTCAGGTTCAGGCCCAAATCAATGTTCAAATCCAGGTCCAGGTCCAGGTCCCTGTCCCTGTCCAAGTCCATGTCCAAGTCTAAACCCAGACGCAGGTCTATGTCCAGGTCCAGGTCTCATATTGAGTCTTGTTGACAAAGTCCCGTAGGCGGGTGGAGACGGTGAAAGTATCAGGAGCCTCAGACAGATTAAAGATCAGGAACTCGAACAGGATGATGAAGTCCTGCACGCACGTGTGCGTGTGTGTGCTTGTGTGTGTGTGTGTGTGTGTGTGTGCGTGTGTGCGTGTGTGTGTGTTTGTGCGTGCGCGTGTGTGTGTGTGTCTGGTGTGTGCGTGCGTGTGTGCGTGTGTGTGTGTGTGTGCGTGCGCGTGTGTGTGTGTGTCTGGTGTGTGCGTGCGTGTATGCGTGCGCTCACCTTGGTGTGTGCTCGTGTGTGTGTGTGTGTGTGTGTGTGTGTGTGTGCTGTGTGTGTGTGTGTGCCAGACGGGAGCTCTAATTAATCTTGTTGGGTGTGATGGGGGGAACCAAAGCTCCTGTCACCCCCACACACACACACACACACACACACACACACACACACACACACACACACACTGAAGAGTTTCTTGGAAAGAGACTTTCGTCTTGCTACAGACACAAATTTGTGTGTGTGTGTGTGTGTGGGTGGTGGGTGGGGGGGGGGGGGGGGGGGGTGTATGTGTGTCTGTGTATGTGTGTGTGTGTGTGTGTGTGTGTGTGTGTGTGTGTGTGTGTGTGTGTGTGTGTGTGTGTACGGGGACATAAACAACACAGCATACAGGCAAACATCAGAACCAGACTGTGACGCAACATTTCCTCCAACAGGAACCAACACCTCCAGCAACAACCCCAACAGAGGACGGAGACACAGGAGGACACAGAGGAGACACAATGGAGAGACACAATGGAGAGACAGAGGAGACACGATGGACACACAGAGGAGACATGATGGAGACACATAGGAGGCATGATGGAAAGAAGGAGGAGACACGATGGACACACAGAGGGGACATGATGGACACACAGAGGGGACACGATAGACAGCAGCATGTAGGGCAGAGTTAAACCTCGGAGACTCGTCTCCTGGCCGCCGTCCACCTGCTTTTGTTCAGAAACAGAGCGGCAGCGTTGCTGGCGCTGGTCGGGTCTGCGTGGGCCGAGGCTGGTAAATAATTAACGACGGTGCTGCGTGGAGGCTAATTGAGAATTAGGAAACAGATCAGAGATAATGGCAACTTGTGAACAGAAAGGAGGCTCGCGGTGGAGACGAGGAGCTGTGCAGCAGAAACTCATCTTACAAAGCACTTTTTCTCATTTCTAATCAAATACCTCATCACACTCACAATTACACAAAATTACTTGGAGAAACATTTCAGTGAGATATAAGATCTTGTTTTAAAGGGGAATTTCGCTTTTTTTTCCTTTTTTTTTAACCTGGGGTCTGTTTTCATGTCCTTTCATTTATGTGAATGATGGAGGAATGTTCCAGATACTCCAGTATTAATCAGGCAGCAGCTAGCAGCAGCTAGCAGCCCTGCTAATGGTAAGTATGGGGCAACTGGCCCCTCGTCTAAATTCACCCTAAAAACCTGCTTTTTTCCCACCCTGAAGGGCTCGGATAGTCTCAACGAGTGTCCGACATCATACTAGAGGAGACATGAACCAAAGTATCTACATTACCTGCCGATCGCTGTTTGTTTTGTGTTTGTGTCCAAATCTCGGGACGCTGGAAATCAAATCTCGTTCCAAAATCACGACATAACTCACATCCTCCACCGGTGTGTTGACGCAAGTTATCGCGCGATTTTGGTAACTGCTCAATAAATTGCGTACCCCACCGGATATTTGATGGCAGTAATCGCGTGATTTTGGAATCTGCGCAATAACTCGCGTCCCCCACCAGAGTTTTGACACGAGTTATTGTACGATTTCGGAAACCACGCAATAACTCGCGTCCCCCACCAGAGTTTTGACACGAGTTATTGTACGATTTCGGAAACCACGCAATAACTCGCGTCCCCCACCGGAGTTCTGACACGAGTTATTGTACGATTCCGGAAACCACGCAATAACTTGTGTCCCCCACCGGAATTATGACACGAGTTATCGTACGATTTCGGAAACAACGCAATAACTCGCGTCCCCCACCGGAGTTATGACACGAGTTATCGTACGATTCCGGAAACCACGCAATAACTTGTGTCCCCCACCGGAGTCCTGACACAAGTTATTGTACGATTCCGGAAACCACGCAATAACTTGTGTCCCCCACCGGAATTATGACACGAGTTATCGTACGATTCCGGAAACCACGCAATAACTGTGTCCCCTACTGGAATTATGACACAAGTTATCGTACGATTCCGGAAACCACGCAATAACTTGTGTCCCCCACCGGAGTTATGACACAAGTTATTGTACGATTCCGGAAACCACGCAATAACTTGTGTCCTACACTGGAATTATGACCAAGTTATCGTACGATTTCGGAAACCACGCAATAACTTGTGTCCTACACTGGAATTATGACCAAGTTATCGTACGATTCCGGAAACCACGCAATAACTTGTGTCCCCCCATCGGAGTCCTGACACAAGTTATTGTACGATTCCGGAAACCACGCAATAACTTGTGTCCCCCACCGGAATTATGACACAAGTTATCGTACGATTCCGGAAACCACGCAATAACTTGTGTCCCCCACCGGAATTATGACACAAGTTATCGTACGATTCCGGAAACCACGCAATAACTTGTGTCCCCCACCGGAATTATGACACAAGTTATCGTACGATTCCGGAAACCACGCAATAACTTGTGTCCCCCACCGGAATTATGACACAAGTTATCGTACGATTCCGGAAACCACGCAATAACTCGCGTCCCCCATCAGAGTTTTGACACGAGTTATTGTACAATTTCGAAACCACGCAATAACTCGTGTCCCCCACCGGAGTTATGACACGAGTTATCGTACGATTTCGGAAACCACACAATAACTCGTGTCCCCCACCGGAATTATGACACGAGTCATCGTACCATTTCGAATACCACGCAATAACTCGCGTCCCCCACCGGAGTCCTGACACAAGTTATTGTACGATTCCGGAAACCACGCAATAACTTGTGTCCCCCACCGGAATTATGACACAAGTTATCGTACGATTCCGGAAACCACGCAATAACTTGTGTCCCCCACCGGAATTATGACACAAGTTATCGTACGATTCCGGAAACCACGCAATAACTTGTGTCCCCCACCGGAATTATGACACAAGTTATCGTACGATTCCGGAAACCACGCAATAACTCGTGTCCCCCACCGGAGTTATGACACAAGTTATCGTACGATTCCGGAAACCACGCAATAACTTGTGTCCCCCACCGGAGTTATGACACAAGTTATCGTACGATTCCGGAAACCACGCAATAACTTGTGTCCCCCACCGGAGTTATGACACAAGTTATCGTACGATTCCGGAAACCACGCAATAACTCGCGTCCCCCACCGGAGTTATGACACAAGTTATCGTACAATTCCGGAAACCACGCAATAACTTGTGTCCCCCACCGGAATTATGACACGAGTTATCGTACGATTTCGGGATCCAAGCGATACCTCACATACCCCACTGGAGTTATAACACGAGTTATCGTACGATTTCAGAAACTGTACGATAACCCGCGTCCCCCACCAGAGTTTTGACACAAGTTATTGTACGATTCCGGAAACCACGCAATAACTTGTGTCCCCCACTGGAATTATGACCAAGTTATCGTACGATTTCGGATACCACGCAATAACTCGCGTCCCCCACCAGAGTTATGACACAAGTTATCGTACGATTCCGGAAACCACGCAATAACTCGTGTCCCCCACCGGAGTTATGACACAAGTTATCGTACGATTCCGGAAACCATGCAATAACTTGTGTCCCCCACCGGAGTTATGACACAAGTTATCGTACGATTCCGGAAACCACGCAATAACTCGCGTCCCCCACCGGAGTTATGACACAAGTTATCGTACAATTCCGGAAACCACGCAATAACTCGCGTCCCCCACCGGAGTTATGCACACAAGTTATCGTACAATTCCGGAAACCACGCAATAACTTGTGTCCCCCACCGGAATTATGACACGAGTTATCGTACGATTTCGGGATCCAAGCGATACCTCACATACCCCACTGGAGTTATAACACGAGTTACTGTACGATTTCAGAAACTGTACGATAACCCGAGTCCCCCACCAGAGTTATGACACGAGTTATCGTGCGATTTCACAACAAGATTTGATGTCCAGCGTCCCGAGATTTGGACACAAACACAAAACAAACAGCGATCGGCAGGTAATGTAGATACTTTGGTTCATGTCTCCTCTAGTATGATGTCGGACACTCGTTGAGACTATCCGAGCCCTTCAGGGTGGAAAAAAAGCAGGTTTGTAGGGTGAACTTAGACGCGGGGGCCAGTTGCCCCATACTTACCATTAGCTGGGCTGCTAGCTGCTGCCGGATAAATACTGGAGTATCTGGAAAATAAAATCTTTATTTTACTTTTTTAAGAGTGGCCAAGATTTTTTGTTTGTAATAAGCATAAAAATTCTGCCAATGGAACAAGCAAAAAAATTCCTTGATAAGCTTTTTTAAATAAGATGCGTTGCCTTTAAACAAGTTCCTATATCTCACTGAAATCTTTCTCTTTACAGTTTTTCTCAATTGCTAAAACACAATTTTTGAAACGTCCCCTCAGTTTTTCACAACTTTAAACACTAAACCCCAAACTCAAACTACTTTCCCAAAACCTCTTTTTCTTGCTGCAAAAGGAAGTTTTTGACTCAAAACAGCATCAGGCCTCAAAAAGAGACACTATTGTCAAATCATGGCCCCAAACACAGCAACATGTAGAACACTACAGAGCAATCAGGAAACACTACAAGGAAAAAAGGAAAACAGAGTTCTCAGAACATCATGCTGTCAAAATGTGTGTTTTTTTTATTTACATCAGGCCAAATGCATCATGTCACAACACAGAGAACTCATAACATAAAGAACTAGAGCGCAGACCTCTGCCAAGCAGAACTCGCAATGATAAAGAATCCTTCAAAAAATTCATGGATCCAGAAGGTGATCTGAATCACCACCAAAATATAATGGGTTCGTTTTTGGGCTGAGGCTCATGACTGGTGAAAATTTCAGGTCAATCCGTTTAGAACTTTTTCCGTAAAGTTGCTGACAGACAGATAAACAAACCAACGCATCAAAAACATCACCTCCTTGGTGGAGGTAATGCTGTAACATGGCAGAGCACAGTTGCACGGATTTCACCTGAAATGAATGCTCTGCGTCGGACCGATTTTGTCCCCTTATGTCCTCACCCTTGACCACCTCTTATGCGTTACTCTTCCTCTCTGATTTCCTCTATCTGTTGCAAAATCTTGACCTCCACAGCTTCCTCATCTGGTTTATATTGGTTCCCTCATCAGCCAAAAGTGAAATCAATTTTGAGTCACTGTGTTTACCTGCTGACAACTGTGTCTTAGTTGTGATCAAAGTGTGCAACATGTGTTTACCATTTTGCACAGCAAGTGCATCACAATGCAAATGTGTTTGCAAGCAGTGTCTAGTGATGTGAAAGGTGCTTTCGGTTTTGATCACAAGAGGACCGATTTGATACCTCGGTTTAGGCTTCTGAAAAATTGGCTTTGAGAATGAGATTTAGTGTTTTAGCAACTGAGAAAAACTGTAAGTAATTTTGTCTCATTTTGAGTGTGATGACATATTTTGTACTTGGTAAGATTTGAGTTTTTGCAGTGTGCAGGAGAGGAGCTCAGAGGAAGACGAGGAGGCTGTTAAAGGAAGAGCACGAAGAGCGTGAAATAAGCAGGATAACAGAGAGAGAGAGGAGCGGTAAGAGCTGCAGAAGGGAAAAGAGCGAGAATGAAGCCTCTCATATTCATATTGTAACATTTAGAGAGGAAGAGTGATCATTTTCACACTCTTTGGAGAGCTTGTGTGTGCGCGCTCGTGAGACAAGTGTGTTATTAAAGGCAAGAAAAAGTCCTGGCGTCGACACGTTTTTCCCATTCCAGGTAGTAAGTCGGAGTGTGATGACAAATTTCCCAACACAAGCAGAAAAAATGCACCGTCAGGCCGTTGAGCTCTGGCTGCTTCTCACAAGCACTTTTCTGTTTTTGAAGAAAGTGGTGAAGGTGAAGCTGCTCCTTCCTTTGTGTTTGAGTCGGTAAAGAGCTGCGAGGAATGATGCGCGATATCATCCGATCCATATCAGTAATTTTATTGTTTATTATTGGATCTCCATTACCGAAGTAAAGACTATTCTTCCTGGAGTCCATAAAATACATGTTCACAACATTGCAGTTAATTCATATACATGTACAGTGTTGGCCAATATTTTCTCTAAAACTGACAATCGATATCGGCCCAATATTGGCCGATATATATATAGATAGATAGATCTATATATATATACACATATACATATATGAGAAAGAGAGACACACAATTGTCTTCAAAATTATTCATCCCCTCCAGTTAAAGAAGGAAAAAAAAATCAGCTGTCAATAAAATAAGATGAAATTGACAAAAATAATAATAATAAAAAATTCTTTGAAAATCATGACATTGATTTTTAATTGTGGTTCAATAGTCAGAACATACATTAAGAAAAAAAAACAAGTAAACAAGCATGATGGAGCTCCTGAACTAAAATGTTGTTGAGCAACACTTTGAGCCAATCACTGCAATCAGGTGTTTTCTGTAACGTCCAATCAGACGTCTGCACCTGCTGACAGGTATGTTGGTCCATGTTCATGGGAAAAGGTGCTCTAATTTGTTTGGGACAGTTTTGTTTTTTAAAATAATTATTTTCAACCAAAATTCAAAAGTAATATTTAATTTCACTAAATTATAATTTTGTAAATTTTGATTAATTAGTTTATTTTTTTCTTGTTATTTGATCTATTGTGAATTTGGCTTTTTCTTTAATTGGAGGGTATTAATAATTTTAAGGACGACTGTATATATATATATACACACACACACACGTGTGTGTTTACAGTGTATATACATATATATATATATATATATATATATATATATATATATATATATATATATCATACATGCATACACACACACATTTTTCATATATACATATATATGAATGAATGGCTGAAAGGAATGCTGGGATACGAAGTTCTTCTGCAATAACAGGGACTTTTCTCCATGCTGGACCAACGCTGATGGAACAAGATCTCGCCAGATTTCGTAATGGAAGGATTAGATATCGGAAAAATTTCGGAACTGAACAATGACATATTATGCGATATTACTGTATTGTTAAAAATATTGTGCTAAAAATTTTGGTCTGAAAAACACGATACTGATATTTTCCAATATCACATTTTAATGCAGATATTGTCCGACGATATCGAACATCTCTAGTAAAATCAACTCTAGAGCTAAAAAGGGAAACTATCAGTACAATACTTCGTGAAAGTAATCATTACTTTCAGTATAACTATAATTATACTACTGTTTAGAAGTACTGCTATTTATAGTTATTGTACAAGATACACATTTTTCAATGCTGCAGGTACCCTTAGGGTTGAAATGGTACAAATTTGTACTTTATATTACTTTGGAGCCTTTTTCATAGTATATAGGTACTTCTGGCCTCATAAAGACCAATATTGTACTTTTGAGAGAACATTTGTAAAAAATGTACGTACAGGTACAGAAATGTTCCTGTCTCGTACCCGTTTCTGAGTGTGTACGACGGCTCTTCCTTCCTCCTCTTTGCAACTGAAATCGATCCTTTGTGTGTTTGTGTTTTTGGTTTTTTTTTCTTGTCAGGTTAAGAAATTCATACCACAATTCTGGGATCGTCACACTGCAGTTAAAAAATGCGGCAAGTTGAAGCTTTGAGATGATGCAACGAGCAGACAACCGGCGGTGCGGATGTCCCTGTTACCAGGGCTGCACACAGTTCCTTCACAGCATCTCAGCGTTGCCACGGCGTCTTCCTGGAAAGCTCCTCACAGAGGACGAAGCGGGGCAACTTTCCCCACAAACACGAGAGCCCGAAGACTCAATCCAACAAAGTGCAACTTTAAAAATGCTTTTCTCTGCTAAAGAATGTGACTTTTGTGACGGTTGAAGTCTGAACTGGATTGATTTCACTCTTTGTGGTTCTCAGGGAAGTTATTGAGACTGAGTCGATGGTGTAAAGAATAACAGAAGCAGATTAGAAAAGAGAGAGAGAGAGAGAGAGAGCAGAGAACGGCATGATTATGCCCCAGATCTGCTTACACCATATTTCATCATTACTATGGAGAAAAAACACTCAACTATTGATCTGCCCAACTGCTTCCTCCTCTTCCTCACCACGTTTTCCTCTTTTCCCCTCTGTTTACATCTTCCATTTCACTTCCCACTACGTTTCTGAAATTTACAAGCATAACCATACTTTAGCTGGATCCCAGTAGTAAACAAGACCATAAACATGCAGATGATAATTATGTGCAGAAACACAGAATCTTCACACAAACAGCAAAAGGAGGAGGTGGACGGAACATGACGCACACCTGTGCAATCTCCTGCAATCCGGAGCCGGAACGCTGCAATAAGCGCTGCCTTTACAGCAACGCGGAGCGATAACAGAGACACGATCAGGACGGTTTCATGCCGCATTCGTGCCAGAACAGCGTCCCGCAGACGTGGACGCCTCATCTGAACATCGTCCCGCAGACGTGGACGCCTCATCTGAACATCGTCCCGCAGACGTGGACGCCTCATTCAGTCACAAGCATAGACTGTATATAATTACTGGACGTAGCTTCCGGTCTCTTCTGAATAGGGGATTATCACGCTTCCGCGTTCCGGTTTCCGGAAGTTGAAACATTTGGCACTTCCTCTTCCGGGCCATGTTAACGACAGCCGTTCCTGCTCTGTTATACTGTTTAAATCGGATAAACTCCAAACATACTCAAGTTTTCATTCTAGACTGAAGTGATACTGGATCAAAAGCTGGATCAAAGCGATCAATTTGCCGCGGTGAAGGGCCGAACTTTATAATAAAACACACGTTTGTTTGTCCCCGGGGCACAACACCGGCACTTCACAACATGCTAGCATTAGCCAGCTAACGTTTACTGACGTGCTTAACATTGTACGTCTTAAAACACACAAACATCTGAAAATCGGGTCTGTACCCCCCCCCGTTTCCAGTGGAACAACTGGGGGGGACTGCCAAGAAAGGAGACGCTTTCAGATGCTTGTGTGTTTTCAGCCGCACAAAGTTAGGCACGTTATCGAGCTGGCTAATGCTAACCTGCTAACAGTAGTCCGCCAGCTACTACTCTGTTAAACTTTGTAAATCGGATAAACGCCAACGCCAAGTTTTCATTCCAGACTGAAGTGATGCTGAGGAAGAAGTGGATTAAAACGACCGATTCGCCGCGGTGAAGGACCGAACTTTATAATAAAACGACACACGTTTGTTTGTGGCCGGCAGACTGCGCAGTCGTGTTAGCAGGTTAGCATTAGCCAGCTCGATAACGTGCCTAACTTTGTGCGGCTGAAAACACACAAGCAGGGGCGGTGATTAGCTCAGTTGGTTGAGCAGCCGCCCCATGAACAGAGGCTACAGTTCCTCAGCGCAGTCGGCCCCGGTTCGATTCCCGGTCCAGGTCCCTTTGCTGCATGTCGTTCCCCACTCTCTCTGCCCCTTTCCTGTCGCTATACTGTCGTATAAAGGCCACTAGTGCCCAAAAAATCCTTTAAAAAAAAAAAAAAAAAAAAAAAAAAAAACACACAAGCATCTGAAAGCGTCTCCTTTCTTGGCAGTCCCCAGTTGTTCCACTGGAAACGGGGGGGTACAGACCCGATTTTCAGATGTTTGTGTGTTTTAAGACTTGCCCAATGTTAAGCACGTCAGTAAACGCTAGCTGGCTAATGCTAGCATGCTGTGAAGTGCCGGTGTTGTGCCCCACCGGGGACAAACAAACGTGTGTTTTATTATAAAGTTCGGCCCTTCACCGCGGCAAATCGATCGCTTTGATCCAGCTTTTGATCCAATATCACTTCAGTCTAGAATGAAAACTTAAATATGTTTGGAGTTTATCCGATTTAAACAGTATAACAGAGCAGGAACGGCTGATGTTAACATGGCCCGGAAGAGGAAGTGTCAAAAGCCGGCAACTTCCGGTAAGCGTGATAATCCCCTATAGAGAAATGTGAAGCCAGGTGGGCGTGTCTTACCGTCGCCATCTTGCCGTGTCACGTACGTCGTCACTCCAGGAAAATACTAAAATGGGCCCAGCGCGGCCGCGGGGCAAATGATTGACAGCTGACGTACTGTGGGCTAAACGCTAACTGAGCTAACACGAAACTAAGAGGAGCTAACAAAGATAAGCCCCCTAAGCGGCATGGTTAAGGTAAGACGTGCTTAGACTTGCAATTCGCTGACTAAACACCGCCATTGTGCGACTCTGTAACAAACTGAGACCTTATTAAGAGCAAAGAAGGAGCTAACTAGGAGCCTCCGGTCGGCAGGTGGAGCTTCCGGTCTGCCGCATGTCAATCATAAGGACACGCCCTTAATTATGTGTAATTTGAAGAATAAATAACATCTAAACGAATGAGTTATAAAAAAAATTCACCCCCCTCACAGTTGACATGAAGGTAAACGTGACCTAATAAACCTAAATGATTTTTTGAACCAGGCTGTAAACCTGTTTATTTCTGCTGTGAAGTTGGCGTTTTTAACATGGGAGTCTATGGGGATTTGCTCGCTCTTGGAGCCCCTAGCGGATGAAGGGAGGATTACAGAAAATGTCAAGTTCCGGGTGGCATCACTGCTGGCCACCGGAGGTCGCCGCTTGGTCACAAGGCTGATCAACGTCATGCTTTCAGAGAAAAGCAAAACACGAACGAGGAGAGATATAAAAGTTTAAAAGAAATGATTTATGTCCCATTCTGCTTCCCGTAGGTCGTCCTGTCCGGGAAACGTTTGAGCTGGACGACAGAAATTCTGTCATCCAGCTTCATATCTTCCCTCGTCTTGAATCAACATCTGGTATCGATAACCAACCAATGCTGGTATCGGTAATATCAATGCCAACACTGGTATTGATATTGATCGATATTGGCGCAATTGATATTTTCATCAATCCACCCATTACGAGTGTTGACAAAATAGCGATACCAGTGTTGGTATGAATATTACTGAAAACCAATGTTGGTATCAATAATACCGATATCAAAAGGTATCAATATCGATAATACCAATGTTGGTATTGATATCAATACCAATGCTGGTATACACACTAGCACAATCGATATTTGCATCACTCTGCCTGTCCCCCAATGTTGATAACAATAACAGCGATACCAGTGTTGGTATCAGTACAACACTGGTGTCACTATTATTGATAGTTGGCATCAATAATACCAATACCAATGTTGGTATCAATATTATTGATACCAATGCTGGTATCGATAAAATCAATACCAATGTTGGCATCAGTAATATCAATACCAATGCTGATAGTGATAGATACTAGCGCAATCAATATTTGCATAATGTTGATATCGATATTATCAATACCAATGTTGGTATACCAATTACAATGTTGGTATCAACAATGTTAGTATTGATATTATCGATACCAATGTTGGTATCAATAAAACCAATGCCAACGTTGGTATCAATAATACCAATTACAATGTTGGTATCAATAATACTGATACCGATGTTGGCATCAATTATACCAATACCAATGTTGGTATCAATAATACCAATTACAATGTTGGTATCAATAATACCGATACCAATGTTGGTATCAATAATACCAGGACCAATGTTGCATCAATATTTTTGATACCAATGTTGATATCAATAATACAGATACCAACGTTGGTATCAATATTATTAATACCAACGTTGGTATCAATAATACCAGTACCAATGTTGGTATCAATAATACCGACACCAATGTTGGTATCAATAATACCGATACCAATGTTGGTATCAATAATACCGACACCAATGTTGGTATCAATAATACCGATACCAATGTTGGTATCAATAATACCGACACCAATGTTGGTATCAATAATACCGATATCAATGTTGCATCAATATTTTTGACACCAATGTTGATATCAATAATACCGATACCAATGTTGGTATCAATATCATCGATACACTTTGTAAACTTTGGTGGCCACTGGCCTTTTAAAAATGTGCTATATAAATAAAGCTGACATTGACATTGATACTTGAGCAGTTATATCAATACTTCAGTGGAAGTCTTGAAAACTATCAGACTCTTCATAAATATGGAGGATAAAGTGGTTTCTGGTGGATCCGGTTCTCCTTGGTGACCAGGTATCTACATACCAGATATCAGGGTGCTTTCCCACCCGTTTGTCCGCTAGATGGTTCGGTTGGGCCCAGAAGTTGTAACAACTACCACAAATTCCACAGAATCAAGCATTGTAAAAATCTGTTAATATGATAGCCCTATCAAAAAGTATCGGTATCTATATCGGTATCAATTATACCAGCTGTTTATAGAAATGGTATCAGATCCGACAAAAAATCTTGACATATCACACATCCCTGGTCAATAGTCCACCAGTCCTTCAAAAAATTACAGCCCTATAAAAAAGTATTGGTATCTATATCGGTATAAACAATACTAGGCGTTTATTGACTTGGTATCCAATCAATAAATCTTGCAGTATCGCACACCCTTGGTATTTTGTATTTTTTGTATTTGTATTAATTGTGGATCCCCATTAGCTACAGCAAGATGCTGTTGCTATTTTTCATGGGGTCCAAATAAAGATTCATACAAAACATGAAAGAAAATTACTCTTCAGAAATCAGAAATATGCGTAAAATAGAAAATAAAATGAAATAAAACTAAAGATACAGCAAGCTTAGTCCATGACATTTTTCGAAAATCACCAAAACTATCTGACCTTGAGATTAATAATATTCCATCTCTCCACCAACAAATGACAGCCTTATCAAAAAAAGTATTGTAGTACAGTAGTATCGTGATACTACTGTACAGATACAAAACATGCAATTTGTTTCTACTTCTGAGAGTTTTAGGCAATGAAATGATGAAAACAGACAGATTCTAGCTTCTGTGTCACAGGATGGTGGTAGCCTATCAGATTCTAGCTTCTGTGTCACATGATGGTGGTAGCCTATCAGATTCTAGCTTCTGTACCACATGATGGTGGTAGCCTATCAGATTCTAGCTTCTGTACCACATGATGGTGGTAGCCTATCAGATTCTAGCTTCTGTATCACATGATGGTGGTAGCCTATCAGATTCTAGCTTCTGTACCACATGATGGTGGTAGCCTATCAGATTCTAGCTTCTGTATCACATGATGGTGGTAGCCTATCAGATTCTAGCTTCTGTACCACATGATGGTGGTAGCCTATCAGATTCTAGCTTCTGTGTCACATGACGGTGGTAGCCTATCAGATTCTAGTTTCTGTGTCCCATGACGGTGGTAGCCTATCAGATTCTAGCTTCTGTGTCACATGACGGTGGTAGCCTATCAGATTCTAGTTTCTGTATCACATGATGATGGTAGCCTATCAGATTCTAGCTTCTGTATCACATGATGGTGGTAGCCTATCAGATTCTAGCTTCTGTACCACATGATGGTGGTAGCCTATCAGATTCTAGCTTCTGTGTCACATGACGGTGGTAGCCTATCAGATTCTAGTTTCTGTGTCCCATGACGGTGGTAGCCTATCAGATTCTAGCTTCTGTATCACATGATGGTGGTAGCCTATCAGATTCTAGTTTCTGTATCACATGATGGTGGTAGCCTATCAGATTCTAGCTTCTGTACCACATGATGGTGGTAGCCTATCAGATGTCATGATGATGCTGCTACTGTTAGTGATGATGTTTTGTTGTCTTTCAGTGGTTTAATGCAGGTTATTGTATTATGTTTTGGTAAATTTGTAAGATAACTACTACATTTTCCATTTTAACATTTTCCACTTAATAAATTTGATTATTTCAGTGAGTATATATTATGTTATTTGATAACTGAAAGAAGTTTAATCTATTTTTGTTTAATTTTATCATCACTATAATTTATTATTGTTTTAAAAGTGTTACTTTCCAGTACTTCTGTTCTCAGGTTTTACTTATAGGCTATCTAATATTGCCCTTGCATTCAAGATATGAATGCAAATTGTACAATCATGTGATTTTCTTTTAAAGGACAAAAAGTATCGGTATCGCTGAAAAAGTGCCATAAACTACTGGTATCATATCGACATGAAAAATTTCGGTATCGCCCATCCTTCCCTCTGCAAAAGAGAACACACTCCCAGCTTTACCTCGGCTGCACACACACACACACACACACACACCTCAGCATCATGTAGGCCTAGGTGTTTAATATCTCTGTCTGTGCCTCTCACGCGCGCACAAAACAAGGCAGAGAAAGTAGCTGCGCTAAGTAACAAGTGAAAACGCCATCTGTCAGGCGAGAGCGCGTTTGCTTCGCCTCAGCATTTTCAGGGGAATGCCTTGAAGACAAAAAGGTCCTTGTTCTCAATCTCTCTGCAAATCCCATCTCTCATTCTTCCTCCCTCTTCCTTCATCCCCCTCGCTCCGCGCGCCTCGCCGCTCCGCCACCATCAGCAAAGTTGCACACATAAGCACTGGTCAGCGTTCAATTACCGCGAACACCAGGGAGGGATGGCAGAGTACTTGACAGAGAAATGCACTTCAAGCACTGATTAAATACCGATACCGAGAATAAAAAGCTAAGCCCCTGGGTTGTGTGCGCGCATGCAACGAGAGGAGGAAATGGGGAAAGTGTGTCTGGGTGGGGGGGGGGGGGGGTGCCTTTCCCTCCAATACTGATACAACTGTTTCATCATTATGACCCTCTATTACAGTACTCGCCAACTTGCTTACTACATACTTTTGATCCACTCTGCAGAGTGCTGACTCCGACTAAAGCTGCTGATGTGGAGTCATTAGGGGGTTTCGGTTTTTCTTGTGCCCACAGTGCTTCCCTGTTACTCCTCAGTGTTTAGGAGCTGCAGCTAGCAGGCAGCAGATAATGGGCAACCCACCAGAGATCAATCAGGAGATTCAGTTGCAGGCGTTAAAGTTTCCTTTTATAGCGCCGGTGTCTGCGTGGGTTCATTAACTACCGCGGGAAGGAATAAATAAATCCTCCTCCTGAGTTTCCATTTGTTTTCTACGGAAGAGGATTAGGGCCACTGAAGAAAAAAAATCTGAGAAAAAAAGTCTAAATTCTGACTTTTTCAGAAATAATAATAATAAAATAATAATAATGTTCTTGAAAAAAGTCAGAATTCTAAGTTTAAATGTATTTTTTTTTTCTTCAGTGGCCCTCATCCTCTTCCGTAGTTTTCCTACATTTAATCATTATAAAGATATTTTTATTATTTTCGTTTTAAGGAGATTTCCTGAAAAAGTCAGCTGTCCGAATTCAAAGCAGGTCAGCTAAATGATTTATTCACATCTTTCACGCCTGTGTGCACGTGCCTGAACAAACAAACTTCACTGGAAACGTTTCACAAATTTAGCACAAACGCCGTTTATAAACAGCGGCCATCAGCCCCCGCGCGCGAGCTTTAATTATCCCAAAACACGCCGACATCCGTGAGCAGGCCTATATTTATTCCAGAGCGCCCCCCCCCCCCCCCCCCCCCCCTCACGCTCGCGCGCGCCAGACCTTTGTCCGCCCGGTGCCATGTTGCCATGGCTCCCTCATGCCTTCGCTCCGCTCGCGCAAACGTTGAGAAATAACAACGTTGTGATGAATCAGCATCTCCGCCGCGCGCGCAGCCCGCTCGCAGGCGGCGGAAAGCGACACGTTCCCGACGTTTAAACGGCAGCACAAGTAGCTCACGCGCCACAACACCTAAAAATCCACCACAGATGATGAGGCACGCGAGCTGCAGGCCTGTCGGAGGTGGCTGACACAAAGCAAATGTCACAGGAGGCGCTCGCGCGGTGCCGCGCGGCGCCGGGACGCCTGACAGCCGCCGGCCGGGACGGCAGCCCGGAGGCGACTCTTGCCGGCCACAGCAGCAGTCTGGCGGGGGGGGGAGCTGGACCACAGGCTGGTTCTACAGCCTGGAACACAAATACAATCCGAGCCGAGCCGTCTTACCTGAGCGAGCGCGTGAACGTGTCCAGCTTGTGTCCGCCGCTTCCAGGCGCGGAGCGTCGGCGAGCCAACGGGGGGTGGGGGGTCCGTGTATTCACTGCGGGGTTTTAACCGCCTCTTAGACCCCGCTCTTCTCAGTTTCAGCTGGAAAACAAGGGAATCCCGAGCCTCCCCCCCACCCCCACCCCCACCCCCCCTCACGCGCCTCTAATTCCGACACATGGCATTTAAACTGACAGCCTGCCGCCTTTGTCTCTGTTATTATGAAAGCGCCGCTTGATCGGTCGCGCGTGGCGGTCCGACCGGGTCTCGACAGTGCGCGTGGCGAGACCCGCTAGTGATGATTCAGCAAAACCGAACTGCTGCCCTTTAAACGGCAGCGGGGACGGGACGGGACGGGGCGCCGCAGCGGCAGGAGCGGCGGCGGCAACGCGACAGCGGCGGCGGCAGCGGCCGTGCGCACTCAGCAAAACACCGCTACATTCAGCACTTTCTGAGCAATTTCCGCCGTGATTTGCGCGAGCCGGACTCACCTGAAGTCGAAGCGGCGCCTTTCACCCGCCGCAGGTCGGAGTTCAGCGGTGTTTGTTGCCGCGCGGTGGAGAAATGTTTTTCCGCTCGCGCGTCCTCGCAGCTCTTCATGTATCCACTCCTTCCTCGCTTGTTTAAGTCTGTGGTCGGAGGCGCCAGACGTCAAATGATGTTTGATCACATGGTTTCATTCATGAAGGATCTACGCAAGCCGCATTTAAAGGGACACAAGACGCTACTACAGATCTAACAACAGGCGGCGCGGAAAGTGTGAGCAGACAGCTGTGCGCGTCTAAACTTAGAATGAACCGCTCATCCAACAAAAGGACAAAGAGGGACGGAAAAGGAGACAAATCAGCCTTGTGGTTCCGCACAGGATCTGGAAACTTTAAACGGAACACAGCAGATATTAAAGGGAGACTTTTATGGGGGAAAAGTGCTAAATATTGGTTAAATGGGCCAAAATATCACAGTTATCGGTATCACCAGCAGGGTAAATCCAGTTGTGATGTTTTTATTCCTTTATATTAGGTGTTCATTTGGCCAGACCTGCTGACTCAGCTTTACAGCATTTTTACACCTCAGAAATGAAGAATATCCTTCCGTGGATGTCACCTTCATTTACTTCAAGCATAAATTAGGTTATACATAAATATTTAAACATTTCTGTTTTATTTATGTGTTTGTTGGAATATTTCTGTTGAACCACAATTCAAAATCAATGTCATGATTTTCAAAGAATTTTTTATTTACGATTCCTTTTGTCATTTTCATTTTATTTCAATGGCAGCTGATTTTTTCCTTTTTTTAATGGAAGGGTATAAAAAATGACATATTTACAGACGTCCTATTCAGGCTAAATTCACAGTAATAATTCAAACAAAGGAAACTAAAGAACATGATGATAAATAAAAATTTACAAAATTATAATTTAGTGAAATGAATAGTTGTTTTTGAGTTGTGGTTGAAAATGATAATAAGAAAAAAAAAAAACTGTCCCGGACACATTAGAGCATCTTTCCCATGAACATGGACCAACATACCTGTTACCAGGTGCAGACGTCTGATTGGACGTTACAGAAACACCTGATTGCAGTGATTGGCTCAAAGTGTTGATCAACATAATGACTGTTTACTTGTTAAATTTGTTGTGTTTGTGTTTGTTTTTAATATTTCTGTTGAACCACAATTCAAAGTCAAAGTCATGATTTTTATAGAATTTTTATTTATTATTATTTTGTCGATTTCATTCAGCTGATTTTTTTTCCTTCTATGCACACTCAGAAATAGAGGTACGAGACAGGATCATTTCTGTACCTGTAGGTACATTTTTTTACAAATGTTCTCTCAAAAGTACATTATTGGTCTTTATGAGGCCAGAAGTACCTATATACTATGAAAAAGGCTCCAAAGTGATAGAAAGTACACATTTGTACCATTTCAACACTAAGGGTACCTGCAGCATTGAAAAATGTGTGTAGCTTGTACAATAACTATAAATAGCAGTACTTCTAAACAGTAGTATAATTATAGTTTGTCATATTGTGTCTGAATTTCCCGCGCTGCCCTGCAGACGTGACGTCAAATGACGCTACATCCGCAGTTTTGATCCAGGAAGAAGACGTCACGTTAAATTCAAACACTGTAAGCGATAGTTATGGATTCTTCTGCCGTCAGCAAACGATCCAGATCAACTGAAAGACGCTAAAAAGTGGAACTACGAAGAAAAAGCGTTTAAACAACATCATAGCTTCAGTTCGTGCTCCGTGACGGCTTGGCTCGTGGCTGCAGTTACCTGAAGCGCCAGTCGCGAGTTTCATTTCTTAATCTTGCCTCAAATCCCTTTAAGTTGCTGCATTTCAGATATCGAATAGTTTTGATATCTTTTAGAAAAAGTTTGAGGCTTTCTGATAGTTTTTAACTGGAAAAAATAAATATTTCTTCATTTAAAAAGTAAAAGTTCTTTTTGGTTTTGTTAACAGTATTGATGTCATGATTGGGTACGAATGTGTGTTATCAGTTATCAGTTATCGTATCGGTGTTTAGGAGCTGGACTTTATCGGTCATTGGTATTGGTTTTGAAAAAAAGGTTATTGTGCATCCCTAATCTGTATAAACCAAAACTACGACTGATTTAATGCTACATAATATGAGTTAGAAGTGTTAATAAATGCAACGTTCAGGAGCTTCTAAAACTGCTAAACTGGGCGCCGCCATCTTTAAATCTGAACTCGGAGCTGTGAAGATTGTCCAACTTTCGAGTGGGAAATACGACTTTGTATAATAGTATACTACTATTACTAATGTAGTATACTACAGTGTACTACAGTAGTTTCAGTGTAGTACGACAGAACAACAGCAGCTTTTTTTTTTCTTTTTACATTTACATTCTCCAGTCTGCACCTGCAGATTGGGTCGTTTTAGATTTAAGCCTCATGATGGGATCATTTCCATCATATTCCACCAGAACAAAAAGATAATATCTTCATAAACAAACGCGCCATTAGTCTTCATTCGTGCAAGCGAAACCAAACCCACTCTTCGTGCTGATGTGCCATTACTATCCATTTCCATTTCCAGGGAATTAATGACTTTGTATACGAGACAAGAAAGCACTCAGCCGATATTAGCAGCCTGTTTCCTGACGATACCACGGAAATAGCCCGAACACGTTCATGTACTGATGCAGGAGTGGATCTCCACCAGCAACAGATCCATTTTGCCCCGTCACATCCCTGCCAAAGGGAAGCAACGTCCCTGTGTTTTCCCTCTTTTTTAAAGTATTACATCATCTAAAGTTTACATGATGCAATACTTTTAAAAAGAGGGAAAACACAGAACCGGAACAATGCTTTCATTTGTGATACAACCTGTAGGAAGCAGTTCTGAAACCTCATATCTCTGATATCTTGCTGCAAAAAAAGACCTTCAAACTGTTACTTTTTGGTCTTTTTCTGCCTGTAAAAAATATTTTCACCTGAATATATGAGTAGTTTAATACAACATAGTTACTAATTTATAAGTGAAATTTTAATAAAATACAGTTGTTGCCACTCAGCTGTACGGGAACAGAAGCATGAGATTTTGGTTGTGTATGTTTGAATATGCAACATGTTAAAATAAAAAAACAGCATTTATCATTTTGTTTTGATCTTTACATTATATTACATTGTTTTATCTTATATTACACGATGCTACTATACAGCTGTGTAAAAAATGTGTTGCCTCCTTCCTGATTTCTTTTTTTTTTTTTTGCATGTTTGTCACACTGAAATGTTTCAGATCATCAAACAAATTTAAATATTAGACAAAGATAACGCAAGTAAACACAAAATGCAGTTTTTAAATGAAGGTTTTTATTAGTAAGGGAAGAAAAAAATCCAAACCTCCATGGTCCTGCGTAACCTGATAACTAGTTGTTCCACCCTGAGCAGCAACAACTGCAATCAAGCGTCACAAAGTGTCACGGACAGATGGCCGGACGTTCTCCTTCAGGATTTTTTGGTAGAAGCAGAATTCATGGTTCCATTTACCACAGCAAGTCTTCCAGGTCCTGAAGCAGCAAAACAGCCCCAGACCATCACACTACCACCACCATATTTTCCTGTTGCTATGATGTTCCTTTTCTGAAATGCCGTGTTACTTTTACGCCAGATGTAATGGGACCTCCACCTTCCAGAAAGTTCCACTTTTGTCTCGTCAGTCCACAGAGTATTTTCCCAAAAGTCTTGGGGATCACCTTGGCCTTCATCCTGCAGGTCTTCCTCTTGTCCTTGCTCCTGTGCAGAACCTGATTGGCTGTTAGATCCATTTGATTTGAATCAGGTGTGCTGGAGTGGGGAGAAACGGAAAGCCTGAAGGGACAGCAGCCCCTGAGGACCAGGGTTCCCCAACTTGGACCGCTTTCCTCTTATAGAACTATATGTACACTGTAAAAAAAAAAAAAAAATCGGTGTAGTTTATGGTGAAAAACTGGCAGCTGTGGTTGCCATTTTTTCACCATAAAGTTTAAAGTGAGAATGTAGAGTAGGGGTGCCCAAGTCTGGTCCTCGAGAGCTGCTATCCTGCAATAGGGGATTATCACATTTCCGCGTTCCGGTTTCCGGAAGTTGAAACATTTGGACACTTCCTCTTCCGGGCCATGTTAACATCAGCCGTTCCTGCTCTGTTATACTGTTTAAATCGGATAAACTCCAAACATATATAAGTTTTCATTCTAGACTGAAGTGATACTGGATCAAAAGCGATCGATTCGCCGCGGTGAAGGGCCGAACTTTATCATAAAACACACGTTTGTTTGTCGCCGGTGGGGCACGACACCGGCACTTCACAGCATGCTAGCATTAGCCAGCTAGCGTTTACTGACGTGCTTATCATTGTGCATCTTAAAACACACAAACATCTGAAAATCGGGTCTGTGCCCCCCCATTTCCAGTGGAACAACTGGGGACTGCCAAGAAGGAGGGAGACGCTTTCAGATGCTTGTGTGTTTTCAGCCGCACAAAGTTAGGCACGTCATCAAGCTGGCGAATGCTAACCTGCTAACAAAAAGTCCGCCAGCTACTACTCTGTTAAACTTTGTAAATCGGATAAACGCCAATGCCAAGTTTCATTCCAGACTGAAGTGATGCTGAGGAAGAAGTGGATCAAAACGACCGATTCACCGCGGTGAAGGACCGAACTTTATAATAAAACGACACGTTTGTTTGTGGCCGGCAGACTGCACAGTCGTGTTAGCCTGTAAGCATTAGCCAGCTTGATAACGTGCCTAACTTTGTGCGGCTGAAAACACACAAGCATCTGAAAGCGTCTCTTTCTGGCAGTCCCCAGTTGTTCCACTGGAAACGGGGGGTACAGACCCGATTTTCAGATGCTTGTGTGTTTTAAGACGCACAATGTTAAGCACGTCAGTAAACGGCCAGCTGGCTAATGCTAGCATGCTGTGAAGTGCCGGTGTCGTGCCCCACCGGCGACAAACAAACGTGTGTTTTTATCATAAAGTTCGGTCCTTCACCGCGGCGAATAGATCGCTTTGATCCAGCTTTTGATCCAGTATCACTTCAGTCTGGAATGAAAACTTCAATATGTTTGGAGTTTATCCGATTTAAAACAGTATAACAGAGCAGGAACGGCTGTCGTTCAACATGGCCCGGAAGAGGAAGTGTCAAAAGCCGGCAACTTCCGGTAAGCGTGATAATCCCCTATTTTCAGAACATCCCCTCCCCAGCACACCTGAATCAAACGACTACTTCCCTCATGCAGGTCATTCAGCTCTGCAGAGGCTGGTAACGAGCCACTCATTTGATTCAGGTTTGTTGGAGAAGCGATGCAAAACAATATAATGCAGGATAGTAGCCCTGCACACTCACAAACAGAGGTACCAGTTTGTCCTTAAAAGGGTACAAAGCTTGTTGCTGGGGGGGGGGTTCCTTTCTGAAAGACATTTCTGTACCTTCATGGTCCATTTTTGTACCTTATCAAGCTGTATGAGTTAATAAAGTACAATTAAACCAATTAAAGATGATGAATAAAAGTCAATAAAATAGAGATTATGACAACAATCAAAGATGCTAATAATAAATGAATAATTATTATAGAAATATTAGGCCAAACACATATATAATTATTGCTGATTATTATGAAAATCATAATATAATAACTATAATTATACTACTGTTTAGAAGTACTGCTATTTATAGTTATTGTACAAGCTACACACATGTTTCAATGCTGCAGGTACCCTTAGGCCCCGTTTCCACCCGCGGGTCTGGGTCAGGTCGGGCCGGGCCAGGCCGGATCGGGTGGGTTTGGGTACGGATGTGTTGATTTCACGCTGTGTCCCCACAGCAACCTGTACCCTTATTCTGGAGGCGGAGAAATGCTGGACAGCACTGCTACGTGATTGTGTGACATCATCGCCGTGTAACGCCGTTTAACCAAAACACCGGCGCCACACGTGACAGAAACAGAAAGGAGTCACCCCAGCTTTGTTTTAACGCTGGGTCACGCGGGAAGTGGCGGATTTTTCAATGAATCAGCTGATTGCTGTGTATTAGCTCCACCTCTTTGGTCCGGATCGGTTAGATCAGTACCCCTACCGAAGGGTGCCAAAAAAGTAGGCCGGGTCGGGTCGGATATAAGGGTACCCGTCCCAGTTTTTATCTGTGGAGACGCAAAAAAACGTGGACCGATCCGGCCCGACCCGACCCAGACCCGCTGGTGGAAACGGGGCTTTAGGGTTGGAATGGTACAAATGTGTACTTTATATTACTTTGGAGCCTTTTTCATAGTATATAGGTACTTCTGGCCTCATAAAGACCAATATTGTACTTTTGAGAGAACGTTTGTAAAAAATGTACCTACAGGTACAGAAATGTTCCTGTCTTGTACCTCTGTTTTTGAGTGTGTGGAGGACTGGACTTGGGCACCTCTGACGTGGACAGAGGTCCCAGAACCCCCCCCCCTGGGTATTCCCGGACAGCCATGAAGGAATCCAGCAATCATTTTGCTGCCTGACCTGCAGGCTGGTGTCAGAGGGAAGCCCGCGTGCAGAGTCACCCTCCGCGTGGTGACCCATCATCCGTTCCTCTTTCTGCAACCGTTTCACCAGACAGCTGATGGTATAAGCCCCAGATCATCTATCACACACACGCGCACACGCACACACGCGCACGCTGCTGACAGCATCGTCGTATGTGGGATGTGGGAAGTAAACGCCCCCCTCCTCTCGTCTTTCACAGCAGAGTGAGTATGTAGTGGAAAGTATCTCTCCTGCTCTCTGCTGCCCCCCCAGCCTGGATGCGTGCTCTCTGCTGCCCCCCCAGCCTGGATGCGTGCTCTCTGCTGCCCCCCCCAGCCTGGATGCGTGCTCTCTGCTGCTCCCCCAGCCTGGATGCATGCTCTCTGCTGCCCCCCCAGCCTGGATGCATGCTCTCTGCTGCTCCCCCAGCCTGGATTCATGCTCTCTGCTGCCCCCCCAGCCTGGATGCATGCTCTCTGCTGCTCCCCCAGCCTGGATGCATGCTCTCTGCTGCCCCCCCAGCCTGGATGCATGCTCTCTGCTGCTCCCCCCAGCCTGGATGCGTGCTCTCTGCTGCCCCCCAGCCTGGATGCATGCTCTCTGCTGCTCCCCCAGCATGGATGCATGCTCTCTGCTGCCCCCCCAGCCTGGATTCATGCTCTCTGCTGCTCCCCCAGCATGGATGCATGCTCTCTGCTGCCCCCCCAGCCTGGATTCATGCTCTCTGCTGCTCCCCCAGCCTGGATGCATGCTCTCTGCTGCTCCCCCAGCCTGGATTCATGCTCTCTGCTGCCCCCCCAGCCTGGATACGTGCTCTCTGCTGCCCCCCAGCCTGGATGCGTGCTCTCTGCTGCTCCCCCAGCCTGGATGCATGCTCTCTGCTGCCCCCCAGCCTGGATGCGTGCCTCTCTGCTGCTCCCCCCAGCCTGGATTCATGCTCTCTGCTGCTCCCCCAGCCTGGATGCGTGCTCTCTGCTGCCCCCCAGCCTGGATACGTGCTCTCTGCTGCCCCCCCAGCCTGGATGCGTGCTCTCTGCTGCTCCCCCAGCCTGGATGCATGCTCTCTGCTGCCCCCCCAGCCTGGATGCGTGCTCTCTGCTGCCCCCCCAGCCTGGATACGTGCTCTCTGCTGCCCCCCCAGCCTGGATGCGTGCTCTCTGCTGCTCCCCCAGCCTGGATGCATGCTCTCTGCTGCCCCCCAGCCTGGATGCGTGCTCTCTGCTGCCCCCCCAGCCTGGATGCATGCTCTCTGCTGCCCCCCCAGCCTGGATGCGTGCTCTCTGCTGCTCCCCCAGCCTGGATGCGTGCTCTCTGCTGCCCCCCCAGCCTGGATGCATGCTCTCTGCTGCTCCCCCAGCCTGGATGCATGCTCTCTGCTGCTCCCCCAGCCTGGATTCATGCTCTCTGCTGCTCCCCCAGCCTGGATGCATGCTCTCTGCTGCTCCCCCAGCCTGGATGCGTGCTCTCTGCTGCCCCCCCAGCCTGGATGCATGCTCTCTGCTGCTCCCCCAGCCTGGATGCATGCTCTCTGCTGCTCCCCCAGCCTGGATGCGTGCTCTCTGCTGCCCCCCCAGCCTGGATGCATGCTCTCTGCTGCTCCCCCAGCCTGGATGCATGCTCTCTGCTGCCCCCCCAGCCTGGATGCATGCTCTCTGCTGCTCCCCAGCCTGGATGCATGCTCTCTGCTGCCCCCCCAGCCTGGATACATGCAAACAAGCGCGTTACTGCAAAGGTCAGTGACTACATTGATTGAACGGAGATGACAGGCAGCATCTGGCCTACCTGTGGACAGAAATCTCACGCTGCGCTGGTCTCGCACACCCCAGCCCTGATTCCCCACCGCTGAACCGGCTCAGACCCTCCGCTGATGAGTCACGTGCAGCACATCCTTCTCACCTTTGCAGGAAGAAAGGCGCTCAGAGCTGAGGAAGGTGACAGAAGTCCAATAATGAGACGCAAATGGAAGTCTCTGGCTAATCTTAGCAGACAGCAGCAGGCGTTGAAGAACAGAGGGATTAACCAGACACTTCTCCGGCGGAGGGAAAATCACTGCACGCACAAATAAACAGCCAGATTGCAGCGCGAGCGCGCCAGACGCAATTTCATCAGGGGACGCTGGCGCGTGTTAGTTCAAGGGAAAATAAACTAATCCTACAACAACTATAAATTGTTCAATTATAATGAGGACATGGCTCTTCACAAACCGCCGCTCCTCTTCCATCACCGCTGCTTTGCCTTTATGCACCTGTGTACTGCCTGAATACGTCCCCAGCCTATCTCGTTCCGACACAAAGCTGCACGTGCTAATCCTAAATGTGGCAGCCTGCGGCGCCAGAACGGGACCAGATATATAAAAGTACTGGAGTCTCCTAATAACACCCTGGATGTGACTGAACGTCCCCCACCGCACTAATCCTGGACTCACGGATGGTTCTGAAGCAGGAAACATTATGTGACAGTGCAGGGTAGTCCGATATACTGATATGATATCGCCATATGATATTTACATGAGAGAGATATGATATTTACACTTAACGTTATATCGCGGTATTAGTTGTGCACATTTTTTTGCTTAATTTTTTCGTGATGACCCGGCTGCACCTCCACACCTGATTATTTAATAACACTGAAATATTGTGATATTTTAACATGCCGATACCATATCGATATTTAAAAACCCGGTATCGATCTATCTTACTAATGAAATATTGCGAGATATCATCGTTTTGTTACGAAATCTCATGAGTTCTCACAAAATACTGCAAGATTTTCTAACAGAATGATGAAATCTCGCGGTATTTCATGACATCTCATGAGATTTTGTAACAAAATGATGATATCTTGCGAGATTTCATTAGTAAAATAGATCAATACCAGGTTTTTAAATATCGATAATGGTATCAGCATTAAAATTAGGGCTGGGCGATATGGACCAAATATCATATCACGATAAATTTATTTTAGATGACGATCTACGATATATACCAGTATTTTTACCCTAATTTGTCTGAAAGTTTCATTTCATGTAAAACATTGTTTTTTAGTATTGAAACATGTTTATCATAAAAGTATCATCCACTGCAGTGATGGAACTGATGAAACACTGGTTAGAAATGTTTGTTAAATCAAAGTAATTAAAGATAGTTGCTGGTTTCTATGATTTCTTTGCAAAAGTCTTGGGGAGGATTGTCTTCAAATCCTACCCGGGCCCTCTTTAGCGTTCTCGGCAGGATCTATGCCGAGAACGCTGGTAAACAGTCCAACGATTCATAATTGGTATCACAGTTCCACGCTGGAATTCACTGAGCTCCTGAGAGCAACACATTCTTCCACAAATCACAGTCTGCATGCCGAGCTGCTTCATTTAAACACTGTGACCATGGAAGTGATGGAACACCGGATTCCATCATTTGGATGGTGAGCAAATACTTTTGGCAATAAATTGCATCATTTCAATACAGTGGATAACGATTTGATGCTTGCCGATATCTCAAATTCAGTCACAATACGATTTAGATTAGATTTGATTCAGGTTTCACAAATCGATATAAAATGATCTAAAATAAAATTACAAGTAAAAAACAAAGTTATTGTTATTGTTGCTACTTACTTGGAAGTACATTTGCAGTACAATGTCCCTGCACAATATCTATTAGGGCTGGGGAAAAATAATCGATACTAGGGCTGCACGATTCTGGTAAAAATGTGAATCGTGATTTTTTTGCTTAAAATTAAGATCACGATTCTCTGAAACGATTTTTTTTCCCCAAGGGGGGGCGGGGGGGGCCCCGGGCCCGGGGGGGGGGGGGGGACCGCGCCGGGGGGGGGGGCCGGGGGCCGGAGGCGCGGAGGGGGCCGGGGAAAGGGGGGGCGGCGGGGCGGGGGGGGGGGGGGGGGGGGGGGGGGGAGGGGGGAAAGGGCCCGAGGGGGGGGGGGGCGAAAGAGAAAGGGGGGGGGGGGGGGGAGAGAGGAAAGGAAGAGAGAAAGAAAAGAAGGAAGGGAGGAGAAAAAAAAAAAAGGAAAACAAAGAAAGGAAAAGAAAAAGAAAAAAAAAAAAAAAAAAAAAAAAAAAAAAAAAAAAAAAAAAAAAAAAAAAAAAAAAAAAAAAAAAAAAAAAAGAAAAAAAAAAAGAAAAAAAAAAAAAAAAAAAAAAAAGTATTTATTGCACAAATAAACTTTAACAAAACAAACAAAACAACCGATTCAAAAGGTAATTCAAAATAAAGCATGTGTTTGCACAAGAGCTTTGTTGGAGCATTTCTTTGGCAGATGCATAGTTGTAATTCTTTAACATTGGTTAGGGGGTGGGGAGGCAACGGCAGTGTTGCATTTGAGGGCGCTTGAAAAAAATCTGGGAAGAATGGAAACTTATTTGTGATAAGCTCATGATTAAAAATGTTTCAGAATTGTTGTGGGTAGAATTGAGATTGCATGTGTGAATTGTGATCACGATCTTAACGATTAATTGTGCAGCCTAATCGATACACTGAAATATTGCGATATTTTCATATGCTGATATCATATCGATATGTAAAAATGTGGTATCGATCTATTTTACTCATGAAATCTCGCAAGATTTTGTTGTTCAGTCAAGAAATCTCGCGGGTTTTCGTAAAATCTCGCGAGATTTCACCGTTATCTTATGAAATCTCACGAGATTTTGTCGGTAAAATAGATCAATATTACATTTTTGAATCTCCATATGAAATCTGCATATATCGCGATATTTCAGTGTATCGATTTTTCTTCCCAGCCCTAATATCTATCTCTGCACAAATATAAACATGGATTTGTTGTGATAAAGCCGTTACAGGGGAACTTCAAAATGAAGCCATTTTCATAACAAAAGTGGGTTTGATATCCATTTTTGGCCAGTTTTGTGATTTTGTTGTTACACCCCGGGATGTGACAGCGTGGGGTCCTGTCACTGAGTGATCATGCGCCTGCAGGATATCCCTTTGGCTGACTGGTAAGTGTGCAGGACTCTCACCTGGGAGTCTATGGCGTCAAATCCTACCCGGGCTGTTTTTGCGTAACTTGCCACATTTGGCGTTGTCGGCAGGATCCATGCGCGATACTGGTAAACAGTCCATGGATTCATGATTGGTAGCACCCTGCGTGAAGCATGAGGACGTGCTTGTGGAAAGAGGGGGGGGGATGTGACTATCAAAGACAAAATCTGTTGGGTGAACATAAAAAATTATGGAAAGCATTTCCACCCAATCATAACACGTTAATGTAGCAAGAAATTGTTTTATTGATTGACATAAATGTAAATATGCTGGTACAACGTAAGGTGTTGCTGTTACTATTACTCAATTACAAGTGGTGAGTCCAACATAATAATAATTTCTTTGGGTGAACATAAAAAAATTATGGAAAATATTTCCACTCAATTATGATACGCTCAATTAACAAGAGACAGTTTTGTTGAGTGAACTTAACGTAAACATGCCGAATAAACAAAGTGTTGGCGTCACTGTTACTTAATTACAAGGGGAAAATTCAACATAACTTCTAAAGGTGGAATGATCCAATCAAAATGACATGTGGGAGGAGCTGGACATCCAACCCCACCCAACATCCATCGCCATGTTGTCCTGAAAATGGAACGTACCACTTCAAGACTTTTTACATTATTCTTTCATAGTCGTAATGACTTTATTTGACACACTGTTAGACAATCTCACATGATCACATCGAGTGTGATTTGCAAGGTACAGCTGTGTGAAAAAGTGTTTGCGCCCCCCACCCCGTTAAAAACATAGATTAACTGTGGTTTATCATCTTTGGAAAGCTGAGTTCAGTTTCTCTGTCCACATCCAGGCCTGATTACTGCCACACCTGTTCTCCATCAGAAATCACTTAAATAGGACCTGCCTGACAAAGTGAAGTAGACCAAAAGATCCTCCAAAGCTAGACATCATGCTGCCATCCAAAGAAATTCAGGAACAAATGAGAAACAAAGTCATTGAGATCTATCAGTCTGGAAAAGGTTCCAAAGCCATTTCTAAAGCTTTGGGACTCCAGAGAACCACAGTGAGAACCATTATCCACAAATGGTGAAAACATGGAACAGTGGTGAACCTTCCCAGGAGGGGCCGGCCGACCAAAATGACCCCAAGAGCACAGCGACGACTCATCCAAGAGGTCACAAAAGACCCCAGAACAACATCCAAGAACTGCAGGCCTCACTTGCCTCAATGAAGGTCAGTGTTCATGACTCCCCCATCAGAAAGAGACTGGGGGGCAAAAATGGCTGCATGGCAGAGTTCCAAGACCAAAACCACTGCTGAGCAAAAAGAACATAAAGGCTCGTCTCAGTTTAGCCAGAAAGCATCTTGATGATCCCCAAGACTTTTGGGAAAATACTCTGTGGACTGACGAGACAAAAGTGGAACTTTCTGGAAGGTGGAGGTCCCATTACATCTGGCGTAAAAGTAACACGGCATTTCAGAAAAGGAACATCATAGCAACAGTAAAACATGGTGGTGGTAGTGTGATGGTCTGGGGCTGTTTTGCTGCTTCAGGACCTGGAAGACTTGCTGTGGTAAATGGAACCATGAATTCTGCTTCTACCAAAAATCCTGAAGGAGAACGTCCGGCCATCTGTTGGTGACCTCAAGCTGAAGCGCACTTGGGTTCTGCAGCAGAACAATGATCCAGAACACACCAGCAAGTCCACCTCTGAATGGCTTAAGAACAACAACATGAAGACTTTGGAGTGGCCTAGTCAAAGCCCCCACCTGAATCCCATTGAGATGCTGTGGCATGACCTTAAAAAGGCGGTTCATGCTGGAAAAGCCTCCAATGTGGCTGAATTACAACAATTCTGCAAAGATGAGTGGAACAAAATTCCTCCACAGCGCTGTAGAAGACTCACTGCCAGTTATCACAAACACTTGATGCAGTTGTTGCTGCTAAGGTGGAACAACCAGTTATTAGGTTTAGGGGAAGATCACTTTTTCACACAGGGACATGGAGGTTTGGATATTTTCCCCCTTAATAGTAAAAACCTTCATTTAAAAACTTCATTTTGTGTTTACTTGTGTTATCTTTGTGTCACATTTAAATTTGTTTGATGATCTGAAACATTTAAATGTGACAAACATGCAAAAAAGTCAGAAATCAGGAAGGAGGCAAAAACTTTTTCATACAGCTGTATACTCACACACGCAAGACCAACCAGACTGGGAGAAACTTATGGGACGACATGGACATTTAAGTCATGGTGCAGAAAAGAGCACAGGGTGCTGCAATGCATGATGGGAAATATGTAAATAAGCCCAACTATCAGCTCCAATCACAACAACCGCTACAATATCAACTTGAAAAAATAAGACTTTCAAAAAGGAACAGTGTTATGACTCATTTCATATTTATGTTTTCTATTTTTTAGCATTTCTCTTATTTGTATAAGTATTATCAATATAAATATTTACTAATATAAGTCCAGATCAGAGGTACCTTGTTGTTGGTGGTGGTTGCAGTAATTGTCTGCTGTCTTTCTCACTGTGCCTTTATTGCCATATTTTTTATTTGCACTGATGGAAAATGCATTTGTTTATAATTAATGATGATATATAATTAGATAATTAAAACAAACTTCTCTTCACATTGAATTAAGTTTCAACCTTAAAGTCTACCTGGCCCGTGGCTCTGCAGCACATTTCACAGTTTAGAGGCGAAACGTTTGGGCTCCCTGCCATGGAAAATAAGTTTGATTCACCCAAACACATTTTATTAAACTAAACTGAGGAAATTTAGTTTAAACAACTCAATCGATTTATGTTGAGAAAACACTGTAATCTTACAATTCTGACAGTTATTGAACATGATTCCTTCATGTTACCTCAACATGAATTTATTAGGTAAATACTGATTTGTAAGGTTTGAAGTTAAAAGTACATAAAATAATTATGTACATCTTGTTAACATATTTTATTTAAGTAGAACCTTAGAAAGTAGAAATTTGAGGAACTTTAACACAATATATCATTTTGATATTTCATCTCTCAAATTCAGTCACAATAGATTTAGATTTGATTTGATTTACAATCCAATCGATATAAAACAAAATAAAACAAAATCCCAGTTTTTCCCGTTGGGAATGTGCAGCTTCTACCGGCGTTGGATATCAGGCCGATATTGGTTTAAAAAAACGTGGATCGGACCAGAATGTGTCAAAAAATGCCAATCAAAGAAATCCATTCCAGCACTTTTCCTGACCGGGTCTTCATTTATGCAACATCTTATTTATTATCATGTTTTTACGTTTAAAATGAATCATTCTCGCTGGTAAATAATAAACGGGTCAGTTTTTCCTGCTGTTGGACTCGTTTCATCAACCCGGTAAACCCGGTTAACGTCTGATTGGACGTTACAGAAAACACCTCAAAGTGTTGCTCAACAACATTTAAGTTCAGGAGCCCCATCATGTTTGTTTGTTTGTTTTATTTATTTATTTTTAAATGTATTTCTGTTATGGTGTTACTGACCCACAATTCAAAATAAATGTGATTTTTCTGGAATTTTTAAAATTATTATTACTTTTGTTAATTACAACTTATTTCACTGACAGCTGATTTTTCTCCCTTATTTAACGGGACGGGATGAAAAATGTTCATGAAAAATGTTCCCAAAATATCCAAGAACCATCTTCACTGATTACAACGGTTTTTATTATTGTTTTTTGTCTTTTAATGCTCTGTCTCCTCCTTTATAACACACTTATACTGCTCATTCTATCTTTTTTTTTGTCTGTAAAGTGACCTTGGGTTTTGCGAAAGGCACTTTAAATTAAATTTATTATTATTATTATATGATTATTAAGAATAAAATCAGTCATCAGGTCAATATGCGTAACTGTAGGTTTAAAACAGATCGATATCAGGCCGCATCAGCCGATACTCGACCTGTGGGATTGGTATCAGAAGTGAAAAGTTGGGGTTGGGACGGCCCTGATCTCAGATTTCAAAGTGCAGGAGGAATGCGTTCCTGCATTTCCTCCTCCAGTTGTCGTGTCTGGGAAGGTTAAACTGGTGGCTGTGGTGTCCCAGTGAACCCAACGACCTCCCGCGCTCCACTTCAACCATCAGCACCAGCGATCTCTAAACGTGCACACGGTTGTTAAGAAATAGCACTTTTATAAATTATTTCACTGGAAATACGTTTAATAATTATGACTTTTTTCCTGTTTCAGTATTTTCCTGTAATATGAAATGAAATGAAAAATACTTTATTTATCCCAGAAGGGAAATTCTGTAATTATTAAAATTCAATAATGTAAAAATAATTAAATAAAAATAATTAAAAATAATGTAAAAAAATATATATAAAATATATATATATAATATCTTCTGTTTTATTTTCCATTATTCAATATGCAGCACCTGCTCACCCAAATTCATTGTTTATATTCTAAATATCGGCACTTTATTATTTAATCACTGACCTTATTTTGCAGTATTAATTACAGCCTTGGAAATACCCGTTCAAATGTTTACTTTTATGTACATGTGTGCATACGTGTGCATGTCTATGTGCATGTGTGTGTATGTACGGTCGTCCTCAAAGTTATTCATACAATTAAAAAAAAGGCTAAATTCACAACAGTAATTTAAATAACAAGAAACTAATAATAAATTAAAATTTACTAAATTATGATTTAGTGAAATAAAATATTGCTTTAGAATTGTGGTTTAAAATGATAATTAAAAATAAATAATTAAACAAAACTGTCCCAAATCCATTAGAGCACCATGCTGATGAACATGGACCAACATACCTGTTAACAGGTGCAGACGTCTGATTGGACGTTACAGAAAACACCTGATTGCAGTGATTGTCACATTTTAGCTTTGTTTTTAATATTTCTTTCAAACCACAATTCAAAATCAATGTCAAGATTTTCATAGAAGTCTTATTTATTACTTTTGTCAAATTTCATCTTAATTCATTGACGGCTGATTTTTCCCTTTTTAATTTCAATTTATTTAATTCATTCAGTGATTATTAATAATTCATATTAAAACTAAAAGAAATCATGAATGAGGAGCAGAAAGAAGTAAAAACTCATATCTGCCTGTTGTTCACATAAAATATTAGTTGTTCAGCTTAGAAACTATTACAGCCACAAATCACACTAAAGAAAATAACACAAAATATAAAAAAAAAAATATTACACAACAAAATATCGGCTGATACAGCACCATATCGCTTCATCAATATTACTTTAAAAAATTTTTAAAATACAGAAACACATTTAGATTGTTTTATCTAATTGGGGGGTATGGATCATTTTAAAATGAATCCCCTCCCATTAAAGAAAAGGATAAATTCTCAAGTTATTCAAACTACAAGAAACTAAAATAATAAATAAAAATTCACTAAGTTATAATTTACTGAAATAAAATATTAATTTTGATTTGTGGTTGAAAAGAATTATTAGAAAAAAACAAAACTGTCCCAGATAAATTAGAGCATCTTCCCCATGAACATGGACCAACATACCTGTGAGCAGGTGCAGACGTCTGATTGGACGTTACAGAAAACACCTGATTGTCTCAAAATGATGCTCAACATTTTAGCTTCGGAGCCCCATCATGCTTGTTTTTTTTTATTTCTTTTGAACCACAATTTAAAATCAATGTCATGATTTTCATAAAGTTTTGATTTATTGTTATTTTAATAAACTTCAACTTCTTTTGACAGCCAATTTTTTTTACATTATCTTTTAGTACTTTATTTTTTCCATTATTCAGTATTAATAATTTTGAGGACTGCATGTCCTTTAGCTTTTGACAGTGCAAATTTAGTCTCTTTCTCTTCTATTATTTATTTTTTACCATGTTCGCATGTGCTGCTCCCTGAACTTTTCTTGAATCTTGAATCGGGGATCACTTATTTCATGACGCATCGTCGCGCAGCAGCAGGAATCCTGATCGCCACAATCGTTGTTGCAGCTCTGATCTGCAGGCGTGATCAGAGCTGCTGTATCTGTGGAGAAACCCCACAGTGCCCCCCCCCCCCACCACCGGTCACCCGCTCGGCTGACTGACACTTTCTAAAACTGGCTGTTTCCTCTTAGAACAGCCAATCACAATGCAGCTGGAGGTCGGCGAGGAAAAACACATTTACCTGCGGATGGCGTCTTATTTTAGCTGGGGGAGGATCTGGACCGGAGGAGACCCACCAATTTAACGTTTACAGACGAGCTTACATCAACTCAGCTGGCAGCAATGTGAGGAGGGTCATTTAATCCTCACACTGAGCAGAGAGCGCCATCTGGAGGCGAGAGTGAATACACACAATAAAAAACAGGAAAACAAACAGAAATGTCAACAAAAGAGGAACAAAACAACCTGATTCAGCTTTTTTAATATCGACTTTTTGACTAGAATACCGGTTTATTGTGCTGAACGCAGCCGAACATGACACGCTGAATTACAGGAATACAAGAATAAAGTAGAGCACTTCCTACACAGACGGTCCGTGGCTGGCCAGAAGCCGCGGCGTCGCGTCACTGCGTAGGTCTGAGCTTCATCTGAGCACTTACAGGTAATGACATCACATTTCCTGATGAGGGAAACATGTCAAAGGTGCCTTTGGGGTTTTAATCAGACACAATAACCACGTTTTAAAGCTTCAGAATGACCTGCAGATGAGAAGAAAAGGCACAAACGCCCGAAAACAGCAAACACTGATTTCATATGATGAAAAACAAACAAAAAAAGTTAGAAAATCTTTGTTCAATGTTTCATATTCGCTCCGTTTGCAGATTAAAACTGCTGACTAAGCACAAATATGCAGAAAGTAAAGGGTTAACTGCTGAAAACACGGAGGTTTCCACCGTTTAGAGACAAACACTGAACACATCACGGACAGCTTGACATCCCAGCAGCCATGGTGTGCACCAGGACCCCAAGGCCCACCTGGAGATTCTGAAGCCCAGACGCGTACAGGCGGTGCATCGGTGACACGCCTGTGCTTGTGTGGTGACATCACCACCAGGTCCGAGTCGGCGTGTGACTCAATAAATAACTTGGCAAATGAATGTGGGTGAGATGGAAATCAGTCCTGAGTCCGTTTTTACTTCCGAAAGTTCGGCGAGAACCTGCGACATGCTGGTCCCCGCCGTGGCTTCAGTTCTTCTTCTTCACCCCGGAGGTGCGATTGTTGAATAAGTTGAGGCTGGATCTGCCGTTGCCGTTGGCGACGCCGCTGACGGTGACCCCGGGCTGCTGCAGCACTTTGTCCAGGGTGGTTTTCTTAATGGCTGCTGGAGAGATGCGTTCCTGGTCCGCCAGAGACTGCAGCTCCCTGCCAACATGAAGAGGAAAGCGTCAACGAAGGCGTCAGTTTGCTCGTCGCTGCAGCTGGAAGGCTGAAAGACGAACGCTAAAGCAGAGTCAGCTCAGCACGTGAACATGCCGTAGATTTTCTACAACGCAGTATGAGGACCACATTACTAAAAAAAATGCACAGACTGAGAATCAAGTCACAATATCACAAGAAAGTCATTTTACGAGAATTAATTTGTAAATTTACAGGAATAAAGTTACTAGAAGTTGCAATTTTATGATAAGGTCGTAAATTTACAAGAAGGTTTTATTGAAGTCAGAATCACAAGTGTTGCAGTTTTCGAAATGGTTAAATTTACAAGAATTAGAGTCATAAATTTACAAGAAGTTGCAGTTTTATGAGAGTAAAGTCAAATTTACAGGAATAAAGCTGTAAATTAACAAGAAGTTGCAGTTTTATGAGAATAAAGTCAAATTTACAGTAATAAAGTCGTAAATTTACAAGAAGTTGCAGTTTTATGAGAATAAAGTCAAATTTACAGGAATAAAGTCGTAAATTTACAAGAAGTTGCAGTTTTACGAGAATAAAGTCAAATTAACAGGAATAAAGCTGTAAATTAACAAGAAGTTGCAGATTTACAAGAATAAAGTCAAATTTACAGGAATAAAGTCGTAAATTTACAAGAAGTTGCAGTTTTATGAGAATAAAGTCAAATTTACAGGAATAAAGTCATAAATTTACAAGAAGTTGCAGTTTTACGAGAATAAAGTCAAATTTACAGGAATAAAGCTGTAAATTAACAAGAAGTTGCAGTTTTATGAGAATAAAGTCAAATTTACAGGAATAAAGTCATAAATTTACAAGTAGCAGCAATTTTATGAGAATAACGCAATTTTACAGGAATAGTCAAATACACAAGAGGTTGCAATTTTATGAGAGTAAAACCATAAATTTACAGGAATAAAGTTCTAAATTTACAAAAAAGTTGCAATTTTACAAGAATGAAGTCCTAAATTACAGGAAGTTTCAATTTCATGAGAATTAAGTCGTAAATTTATGAAAACGAATTCATTAATATACAGAAAAAGTAGTCATTTGTAAAAGTAAGGTTATATATTTACAAGAAGTTGCAATTTTATGAGAGTAAAGTCAAATTTACAGGAATAAAGCTGTAAATTAACAAGAAGTTGCAGTTTTATGAGAATAAAGTCAAATTTACAGTAATAAAGTCGTAAATTTACAAGAAGTTGCAGTTTTATGAGAATAAAGTCAAATTTACAGGAATAAAGTCGTAAATTTACAAGAAGTTGCAGTTTTACGAGAATAAAGTCAAATTAACAGGAATAAAGCTGTAAATTAACAAGAAGTTGCAGATTTACAAGAATAAAGTCAAATTTACAGGAATAAAGTCGTAAATTTACAAGAAGTTGCAGTTTTATGAGAATAAAGTCAAATTTACAGGAATAAAGTCATAAATTTACAAGAAGTTGCAGTTTTACGAGAATAAAGTCAAATTTACAGGAATAAAGCTGTAAATTAACAAGAAGTTGCAGTTTTATGAGAATAAAGTCAAATTTACAGGAATAAAGTCGTAAATTTACAAGAAGTTGCAGTTTTACGAGAATAAAGTCAAATTAACAGGAATAAAGCTGTAAATTAACAAGAAGTTGCAGATTTACAAGAATAAAGTCAAATTTACAGGAATAAAGTCGTAAATTTACAAGAAGTTGCAGTTTTATGAGAATAAAGTCAAATTTACAGTAATAAAGTCGTAAATTTACAAGAAGTTGCAGTTTTATGAGAATAAAGTCAAATTTACAGGAATAAAGTCGTAAATTTACAAGAAGTTGCAGTTTTACGAGAATAAAGTCAAATTAACAGGAATAAAGCTGTAAATTAACAAGAAGTTGCAGATTTACAAGAATAAAGTCAAATTTACAGGAATAAAGTCGTAAATTTACAAGAAGTTGCAGTTTTATGAGAATAAAGTCAAATTTACAGGAATAAAGTCATAAATTTACAAGAAGTTGCAGTTTTACGAGAATAAAGTCAAATTTACAGGAATAAAGCTGTAAATTAACAAGAAGTTGCAGTTTTATGAGAATAAAGTCAAATTTACAGGAATAAAGTCGTAAATTTACAAGAAGTTGCAGTTTTACGAGAATAAAGTCAAATTAACAGGAATAAAGCTGTAAATTAACAAGAAGTTGCAGATTTACAAGAATAAAGTCAAATTTACAGGAATAAAGTCGTAAATTTACAAGAAGTTGCAGTTTTATGAGAATAAAGTCAAATTTACAGGAATAAAGTCATAAATTTACAAGAAGTTGCAGTTTTACGAGAATAAAGTCAAATTTACAGGAATAAAGCTGTAAATTAACAAGAAGTTGCAGTTTTATGAGAATAAAGTCAAATTTACAGGAATAAAGTCATAAATTTACAAGTAGCAGCAATTTTATGAGAATAACGCAATTTTACAGGAATAGTCAAATACACAAGAGGTTGCAATTTTATGAGAGTAAAACCATAAATTTACAGGAATAAAGTTCTAAATTTACAAAAAAGTTGCAATTTTACAAGAATGAAGTCCTAAATTACAGGAAGTTTCAATTTCATGAGAATTAAGTCGTAAATTTATGAAAACGAATTCATTAATATACAGAAAAAGTAGTCATTTGTAAAAGTAAGGTTATATATTTACAAGAAGTTGCAATTTTATGAGAGTAAAGTCAAATTTACAGGAATAAAGCTGTAAATTAACAAGAAGTTGCAGTTTTATGAGAATAAAGTCAAATTTACAGTAATAAAGTCGTAAATTTACAAGAAGTTGCAGTTTTATGAGAATAAAGTCAAATTTACAGGAATAAAGTCGTAAATTTACAAGAAGTTGCAGTTTTACGAGAATAAAGTCAAATTAACAGGAATAAAGCTGTAAATTAACAAGAAGTTGCAGATTTACAAGAATAAAGTCAAATTTACAGGAATAAAGTCGTAAATTTACAAGAAGTTGCAGTTTTATGAGAATAAAGTCAAATTTACAGGAATAAAGTCATAAATTTACAAGAAGTTGCAGTTTTACGAGAATAAAGTCAAATTTACAGGAATAAAGCTGTAAATTAACAAGAAGTTGCAGTTTTATGAGAATAAAGTCAAATTTACAGGAATAAAGTCATAAATTTACAAGTAGCAGCAATTTTATGAGAATAACGCAATTTTACAGGAATAGTCAAATACACAAGAGGTTGCAATTTTATGAGAGTAAAACCATAAATTTACAGGAATAAAGTTCTAAATTTACAAAAAAGTTGCAATTTTACAAGAATGAAGTCCTAAATTACAGGAAGTTTCAATTTCATGAGAATTAAGTCGTAAATTTATGAAAACGAATTCATTAATATACAGAAAAAGTAGTCATTTGTAAAAGTATGGTTATATATTTACAAGAAGTTGCAATTTTAAGAATAAAAGTAATAAATTTACAGGAATAAAGTCGATAGTTATATAAGTTGATATTTTATGAGAATATTCTCATTACAACTAAAAGTCCTGATATGTTAAATGTAGAAGAGGAAAACTATAAAATAAATCATATAAAATGAGGGAGGTGGAGCGTTTGGTGCAGATGTAGTTCAGCAGAGGTTTTACAAACCAGGAGATCCTCAATCTCTCTGCACATCAGCACCACGTCGGCATCAGTATCAGGACTGAAAAGAATCTGCAGGAAAATGAACGTAGAAAGAAGCAGACGGACTTGGAGGAGACGTCTGCTTTAGTGGAGGAGAACCGGCTGGAACCGGTCGACTGCAGGGTTCTTCATGGACGCATCAGCAGCAGTTCAGACGGCTTTTCTGCTCCTTCTTTAACTCACACCTGAAAACGGCTTCATGCTTCCAGACGTTTGCAGGACATTTACTTACCTGTGTTGCACTCTCGCATGTTTCCATCGCCCCCTTACGAGGACAATTAACACTTTATTCTCATAAAATTACTTTATTCTCCGTGCTAGAAAACATTTTCTTAACGTGGCTCTAATACTGTCATAATTTTCATTTTTGTTTGATTTTAAAAACTTGTTTTAAACATAGTATCTGCTTGCTACCAAAAATAATAGAATTGGAAAAGAAATAGGAAATAAAACATGTTGGTAATTAAATATCAATATCGTGATCTCATTTATTTTCACCGTATGAATGTGTGAAAGTACATTATCAACGGATTTAAACTTCACGCATGCTTAAAAGTCATTTTAATAAACGTGAATTCATTATTACACACTAAGTTTGATGTGTGTGTGATTCGAGTGTTATATCGCGGCATGGGAAAACAGACGTCTGTATCATGTAGTTTATGGTTTCCTAGGATTTCGGGCGGTTTACACTTCCCAACATGAATAATAGCTGCTGTCGCTCCTGACGCACAATAACATCATGATTATGTCATTCATGAGTTTCAAACTCAACCGCAGCACGGGAGTCTCACCGTGTCCGGATGCAGGAAGCCTCCACCGCGTTGATCAGGAGGCTGCGGAAGCCGCCGCTCTCCAGGAAGTGCAGGGCGTGGATGGTGGCGCCCCCTGGTGAGCACACGTTGTCCTTCAGCTGGCCCGGGTGCTGCTCCGAGTCCAGCAGCATCTTAGCTGCTCCCTGGAGGGAAGCAGGAGCACGAGAATGGGAACATAAACAAGTAAATGAACAGGAATAAAGTGGTAAATTTACAAGAAGTTTCAATTTTACGAGAATAAAGTCGCAATTTAACAAGAATAAAGTGGTAAATTTACAAGAAGTTTCAATTTTACAAGAATAAAGTGGCAAATTCACAAGAAGTTTCAATATTACAAGAATAAAGTGGCAAATTTACAAGAAGTTGCAATATTACAAAAATAAAGTGGTGAATTCACAAGTTGCAATTTTACGAGAATAAAGTCGCAAATTTACAATAAATTGGAATTTTACAAGGATAAAATCACAAATTTACAGGACTAAAGTGGTAAATTTTCAAGAAGTTGCAATATTACGAGAATAAAGTTGTAAATTTACAAGAAGTTGCAATTTTATGAAAATAAAGTAAATTTACAAGAAGTTGCAATATTACAAGAATAAAGTGGTGAATTCACAAGTTGCAATTTTACGAGAATAAAGGCACAAATTTACAGGAATAAATTTGTAAATTTACAAGAAGTTGCAATTTTACGAGAATAAAATGGTAAATTTACAATAAATTGGAATTTTACGAGGATAAAGTCACAAATTTACAGGACTAAAGTGGTAAATTTTCAAGAAGTTGCAATATTATGAGAATAAAGTTGTTAATTTACAAGAAGTTGCAATTTTACAAGAATAAAATTGCATATTTACAAGACTTAAGTGGCAAATTTAAAAGAGAACCACTGACGGTGAGTTCTAGGAGGAAAACCTCCTGTTCCAGCTTCTGCATGACAGATCTGCGCACCGTTAACTTCTAGAGGATTTCTTCATTTTCCACGTCCATTACTCACATTTCATCTTTAATTGTTTCAGGATTCATGTCACAGGTCGACTTTTGAAAGGATTTCTGATGTAATACTAATTACATCACAGTTACATCAGAGAGGCTGCTACCAGAATGTTACTGGACCAGTCAGACGTCATCACCTGGGGTCTGACAAATGTCTGGAAAATGAAAACAGCTTTATCGTCATTTATCTCTAACAGGCAGCAGAGGAAGAACTGACCAGCAGGGCCTGAGCTCCCAGTCTGACGGCGAGCCTCCGGGGCAGACCCATCTTCACGCCTCCGTCTGCGAGAGCGTCCAGCGCCGTGAACGCCTGGTGAACACAAACATGTCGTTTACACGGATTTCTGTCAAGTTTCTCCTTTAATAACTACGCTTGAAGTCGAGCTGCGGTTCAGACGGGAAGCAGAGGAGAATCTCAGACACTTAAAATGTTTTTAAATGAAAGCACCTGCACGAAGTCCTGCGCTCCACACAGATAAAACCACGACAGCTTCATTTTAACCTCCTCAGGCTGCTTAAAGCAGGTCTGACTGGAGATTAATGCCAGCGGTTACCACGGCGGTGGCAGCTCAGCTTTTCTAACAGAAGCTTCACACACACGTTTGTTTTTATATCCCTGTGGGGTACATACATTGACATAATGCATTCTAGCCCCTTACCCTAAACCTAACGCCCATAACTGATTGCCTAAACCTAACCCTTGTCCTAATCCTGACCAAAATCTGATGGCAACTTAATCTGTAAAACCTAATCTTGACCCTCAAAACGGGGATCGTACCCGTGGGGACCGGGAAAATGTCCCCACAAGGGCAAGACGTCCCCACGGTGATGGTAAAAATCCAGAACATGGTCCCCACAATGCTGCAAAAACGCACCCACACACACACACACTTCCTTGTACTTCTATCTTAGTGAGGACATTCATTGACATAATGCATTTCCTAGCCCAGCGGTGTCCAGCTCCGGTCCTCCAGGGCCACAATCCTGCAGGTTTTCCATGTCTCTGGGGCTGAAACCGCGGGGGGAAAAAAGGGGGGGTGGGGGTAAAACAAAGGGTCCGGGGGGGGGGCAGGGGGGGCGGAGGACTCCGCGGGGGGGAAAAAGGGTATAGCGCCCCCGGGGGGGGTGTCCCCTCCCTCATGGTGACTGGGTGGGTAAAGGGGGGGGGTGGGAGGTGAACCGGGGAAAAACAAAAAGCCTCCTCGCAGGCGGGGGGGGGGGGGGACGGGGGGGAAAAAGGGAACGGGGCGGGGAAAAAAAAAAAAAAAAAAAAAACCAGCTGTGCTGGTGGGAGGAGGCATGGACAACCGTCAGGACAGCGGCCCTTGAGGACCGACTTTGGACACCAATGCCCTATCCCCTAACCCTAACCTAAACCTAACCCTAACCTAAACCTAATTCTAACCTAAACTCTAAAACCAAATCTTGACCCTCAAAATTGGATTTTTCTTTGGCTTTTTTTTTTAAGTGAGGACCGGCCAAAATGTCCTCACTTTGTTGGTTAAAGACGCAAAATGGTCCTCACAATGTAGCAAGTACAGGAACACACACACACACATATTAAGGGTGCAACAATACAAAAAAAATCATGGTTCATTTTGATATTTTTCTAAACAAAAAACAACAAAAATCAATTTTCATGCCTTTTTTAACCCAACGGTTTACCGTCAGGATCAAGTCGACATGAAAACCAAAGCAGTTCAAACACAAATCCACGAAGTGATCAATATTCCACACATGGTGCCGTTGGTTCAATTCACACCTGTTCGGTTCAGTTCAATACAAATACGTTTGTCGCACCAATAATTAAATATCACATACAGTCGTCCTCAAAGTTATTCACACCCTCCAATTAAAGAAAAGGCTAAATTTCCAACAGAAATTCAAATAACAAGAATCTAATAATAAATAGAAATTTACAAAATTATAATTTAGTGAAATAAAATATTGCTTTTGAATTGTGGTTGAAAATAATAATTAGAAAAAAATAAAACTGTTCCAGACACATCAGAGCATCTTTCCCATGAACATGGACCAACATACCTGTCACCAGGTGCAGGCGTCTGATTGGACGATACAGAAAACACCTGATTGCAGTGATTGGCTCATTTAAGCTTCGGAGCCCCATCATGCTTGTTTACTTTTATTTTTTGTGTTTGTTTTTAATATTTCTGTTGAACAATAATTCAAAATCAATGTCATGATTTTCATAGAATTTTTATTTATTATCACTTTTGTCAATTTCATCTTATTTCACCGACAGCTGATTTTTTCCTTCTTTAATTGGAGGAGACGGAGACTTTTCAAGCACAACTGTAAAAGGTTTAGTGATTGGTAGACGGAGAGTTTGACCACGCCCCCGACAGTGACGTCATCAGTGACTTACGTAAGCCGGTCCGCTGCCACTCAGACCGGTGACGGCGTCGATCAGGTCCTCCTCCACCTCCGTGCAGAAGCCCACGCTGGCCATCAGCTGCTCCAGTAACTTTCCGTCTTCCACCTGAAAGGAGCCGCATCATCAAAAATGGACAGCTTTCGTGCACGTTACTGTGTCATTTCCTCAGAAAAAACTTCATTGAAGTAGTTTTTTTTCTTCATGAATGCATATTTGAGTAATATATATAATAGAGGCCAAGCTCAAGCACGAATGACTCACCACCGTGTACGTAATGAGGAGGCACCGAGGTTCTGGACTTCTAATTAATTTAACTTTTAATCATTTAATTAATTTTTCAATTTAGTTAGTTTTTTGAGCAGGTTTGCTAGTTTTTATTCGTTTTTGGAAAATGCTTAGCTTTAGTTCAGTTTTTGTTAGTTTCAGTGTTATTTATGGGGAAAAAACCCTAAAACTTGCAGATATTTGTCTGGTGTCACGTTCACAATCATCATAAAAGTCACTCAGAGTAAAACCGGTGCAGCAAAGTAAATAGATTAAATAGAAACAGATGTCTGATGTGTAGTGTAGATGTTTTCACAATAACTTTAGTTTTGTAAAGACAGTTTCAGTTATCGTTTTCTAAAAAACTGTCGTTTTTATTTCAGTCAACAAAAATGTTTTTTTCTATTATAGTTTTATTTATTCGTTAGTTTAATAACCTCGGGTGGCACCAATCATGAAGCGACAAATACGCACGTGCAGCATCATAGCAAGACGATGGTAGGAGAATCCTAACCTACCCACGCTCTCTGAGGAAGAAACCAACAGGAAGATTTCCTCAGAGACAAACAGACCTCTAACAGACGTTTGATCCAGAGTTCAGGAGAATTTGATTTATTTTTAACCTCTAGATGACTAGTTGGAAAAATGTGTTTGTGTTCGGCGCGGGCGTTTATTCGTTGTCCTGACGATGAATCGACTCCAGAAGTTGGATTTGATCTTCAGGAGCAGAAAAAGCCTCAACTTTGTGTGTGAACTTCACTCCTGACAACTTCATGAATGTCGGACCGAGGTTATTCTTGTTAACCAAAACTAACGAAAAAATGAAAACTAAAATTGAAAAAACATTTTCATTAACTGAAATAAAAACAGTTTTTAACAAAACAATAACTAACTGAAACTGTATTGTGTCTTTACAAAACAAATTATTGCAGAAACATCCTTAGTTTTAGTCTTTGTAAATTAATATAATACATCGACCTTTTGGGTTGATATGAAATCTATTTCTATTTAATCTTTTTACTTTGCTCTACTGGTTTTACTCCAAGTGACTTTCTGATGATTTTGAATGTCACACCAGACAAACACCTAAAATTTACTGACCCCCCCCCCCCCAAAAAAACTAAAACACTGAAACTAATAAAAACTAAACTAAAACTTAACATTTTCCAAAAATAGAAACTAATAAAAACTAGCAAACCTGCTCAAAAAACTAACTGAATTGAAAAACAAAAAGTCAAAACGAAATAAAAACTGAAACTTATTAAAAATCCAAAACTATTATAACCTTGTGTCGGGCAGTAAAGTGTTTTTTTTTCTCGGGGATTACTTCTGAAACCTGACGCAGTTCCTACTATACACTACTCACAAAAAGTTAGGGATATTCAACTTTCAGTTATAATATAACCGCATGATGTGCAATAAATATTTAACCATTGAATAATGTACATGAGCTTTGAAAAGTTTAGAAAAAGTCGAATTCGGTTCACTTGAACAGGTTTTAGTGGATTTTAGGTTCATTCTGACATCATAAAGAAAGTAAAATATCCCTAACTTTTTGTGAGAAGTGTAAAAACACCTCACGGACAGACAACAGCACCGGTGAGTGGAAACGGCTCTCAGCTCAATGCTAACTGTTAGCCTATGACTTGTTAGCTAATGTACTTCCTTGTCAGGGGTCTCTGTGGTACTTCTGTGGTACTGCGTGTACTTCAAACTCCATATCAGACTCTGGGTGGAGCATACAGCTCCATAACAGGCTGGTCGGTTTCATTCTGTCGATCGGAGTCCGATTATCCATCAATGTTTACAAATAACGTCCACATGAGTGACGAAGCCGGTGTTAAAACCAAATCTGTTACCTTCAGAATCTGTGTCTGTTCCCGGCGACGTCATGAAATGGGCGTAAAACGTGTCCAGATTGGTCGGGAGCTTCGGTGGTTCAGTGCAGTCAGACGTTTTACTTCCATGTTGGAAATTAGACGATAAAAAACTGATATTTACACCAGATTAGTTTCTATAGTGACGATGGGACATGTTTAGTTACTACATGCTTGTAGTTGACTTTTGGAACGTTTGAAAAGCTGATACAGCTGCTTTAACCCTCGAGGGCCGTTGGACACAACGGTGCGTCCAGATCGCATGTCCGATTTAAAATGACGTAGCAGCTAAACACGGCGACATAGAGACGCCATTCCAACTTCTCTGGATAGTGAAGACTTTAAACTATAAACCAGTTTTCAAATCACCTTAACAGACCAAATATAACTGGAGTTATGATAAAAAATGTACAACCTAGTTTTCCAACTGATATTACATACATGTTTAATGCACGTTTGGCGAAGGAAAACAACGGGAGAAACGGCGAATTCAATGGAAAATGCTGGTAAACCAGAAAAAAAGTGTCACAAAAACCTAACAACATCTTTACTGATTGTAGAAAAATGCAACACATCAACCGATGAGAAAATTATGTGACAACATGATGCATTTTGTTGCTGAGGAAGAGGAGAGGTGGTGGAAGGAGCCAAAAATGCACCAAAATCAGATTTCAGTGCTGCCTCCTGGTGGACAGGAGGACTAACAACCCTGGAAATATCAGACCTGAAATGTCTTTTCTGTCTTGTGATGGACAGGAACCGTCTTTTTGGATTGGCGCAATTCATCTTTTTGCCATCTCATGGTGATTTTTGATTGTTTTGTAAATAATTGGAAAAAAAAAACCCGTCTTTGTTGCATTTTGATGTAAATCTTGTTTTATTTCTCTTTTGATGGCCAATTTTTCCAAATGTGTTTAAAACTAAACTACTTATATTTGCATTCTAAGTTATAAAAATGGTTTGTGAAACAAGTTTGTGGTTTTCACAATGAAAAATCAAAGTTTTTTCAACTCGGATTTTATGTTTTTTTGAATGGTTTTAGGCCAACTGTGTTAAAACAGTGTGTCAAAATGAAAAAATAACCAAAATCACACTGGTGAAGTTGTGCTGAAAAAAATGATACCAAACAAGGTAAACTGCTTTAAAAGTGAAATCAAAAGTGGTGTAAAACGAACATTTATACCCCTAGTCACTAGAGGGTTAAATACCAAAAAACAAGCTGATTTGAAATGTATTTTTAAAAACTTATTTTTATCTTTTACTTCTTTCTTAAATCTGAGCGCGCAGCGTCCGCCTCCCCTGAAACATCTTACAAACGTGTGATTTCCGGTCCTTCACCTCTGCGTGCGTCCCCGTGGCGTACACCGTCGCTCCCTCTCTCACCACCACCGGCGTGTTCGTCATGCACCTCATGACCTTCGGAGATGAACGGTACTGAAGCAGCTTCTGCAACGTCACACAGGAGAAGAAGACAGCGAGCTACGTAAGGTACCTGAACGCCTCATTTCACCGGACCTGAGGAAGTTCAGATGCAGGAAAGCGCCAGAACATCCTTTAACACGTTAAAGGGAACCTGGGCTGTTTTTATATGTGAGTGATGGAGGAAGGAGTTTTCCAGAAAGCTCCAGTATTTATCCGGCAGCAGCTAATTATAAGTATGGGGCAACTGGCCCCCACGTTCACCCTAAAAACCTGCTTTTTTTACCTGGAGATCGCTGTTTGTTGTGTGTTTGTGTCCAAATCTGGACGCTGGAATTAAAATCTGGTTCCAAAATTGTGCGATAACTCTGGTGTTTTACACCGTTTAAAACTAAAGTATTAGATGAATATAAATATCAACTATGAAAGTATTGAATTCTTTAGTTACATTTGCTCAGAAATTATACAATAAAAAACTTTCTCCAATGTATTTATTTATTCTTTTGAGATGAAAGTTGTTTTTCTTTTGTTTGTTCTTCTGCTCTTGTGTATTTATGGATCATTTGGATGCTAATCAGAATAAACTGTGGAAGAGTTAGTAGTGATGTGGCTCTCCGTTTAGCTGTACGTGGCATATAGGTGCCATTTTTGTAGTTCTAGAGCAAGGAGCCATAGATAAAAATTAGAAGGGAAGCACCGATAGTGAAAGAGTGGGCCGATACCGAAAAACAGATGTAAAAAAAAAAAATGGGGAGGGGGAAATTTTTTTATTTTTATTTTTTTTTTATTTTTAATTATAACTTCCTTTTGGCAAAAAAAAAAAAAAACATCTCTCACTCAAAAAAACTTTCATGAAAAAGAAAAAAAACAAACAGAACAAAAAAAAAAAAAAAAAAAAAAATTATTTTGTTTTTTTATTGGTTAGGTAAAGGCCACTGCCATCGGGAATGTATTTCTATTGGCGAGAGTAAAAGGGGGATTTAGATGGGAGGAGAAACTACATTACCCAGAAGGCAGCGGGATAGAGGCAGAGCTTACGTCTTGTATTCAGGTTATGATCGTATATTGGAATAAAGTGCACTTCAGGTCGGTGTCAAATTTGTCCCTGGACAGATAACAGCTGGTGAGTTTGGCCCAAACAAACTATCCTTCTGAAGCACGCGTTAGAGTTGTTCTAAACAACGACCAAACTAACCAACAACGCGAGTCATCGTGTGATTTCCGAAATCACGCAATAACTCGCATCCCCCACCGGTGCTTTGACACCAGTTATCGCGCGATTTCGGAACAAGATTTGACTTCCAGCGTCCCAAGATTTGGACACAAACACCAAAACAAACGATCTCCAGCTAATATAGATACTTTCCTTCATTTCTCCTCTCTAGTATGATGTCGGACACTCGCTGAGACTATCCGAGCCCTTCAGGGTGGAAAATAATCAGATTTTCAGGGCGAACTTAGACGCGGGGGCCAGTTGCCCCATACTTACCATTAGCTGGGCTGCTAGCTGCTGCTAGGGATGGGCGATATGGACTAAAAAATGTATCACGATAATTTCTCTTATTTATCACGGTAACGATAAGTGACGATAAAAACTATTAGCAAAATATTTTGCATTATAAATCTGTCATTAAATTCTGTCTTGAAAGCCCTAAAAAACACTAGAAGCCACTAAACTATATCAATTAAGTTCAAGTAGTGCACCTGTATTGCAAAACTGTACTGACATCAATCAAACAAGTCTGAAATATGAGAGACCAAACTCCACATATATTTAAACCATGCAAACAGCAAAACTAACTTTGCTAATTAAAAAAAACAAAGTAGTGCAACTGCAAACAAATAAACAGATAAAAACGATAAATTCAAATTGTTATTGTGGAAAATTTCTTTGACGATATATCGCACACGATAAAATATTGCCAATCCCTACTGCCTGCAGGATAAATACCGGAGCTATCTGGAAAACTCCTTCCTCCATCACTCACATATATGAAAGGACATGAAAACACCCCCCAGGTTAAAAAAAAAGAAGCTAAATTCTCCTTTAAGTTGTCTTCTGATCAGAGTTGTAGATCCGTGTCGGCTGGAGAACGACGTACCTTCTCGATGGAGCTGATAGTAACACCTGCAGCACACGAGACGATGAGATGGCGGTCCTCGATGTCCGGCCCGATCTCGTCCAGAACGAAGGGGATGATGTGCGGCTTCACGGCCAGAAACAGCACGTCGCTCTTGTTGACGGCCTCTTTGTTGCTGGTCGTCAGAGTCACCCCCATTTTCTACGGGAGACAAGACAGAGGCGTGAGACTGCAGAGGACAGCCGGGGACGTCTCCAGACGGGCCGCGTCCTCACCCTGAGCCCCGTCACCGTGGGCAGGTCCGTGTCTGGAGAGCTGGCCGTGATCCGGTGGGCGGCGATCACACCTGGAGAGGGAGAGAGTCGGCATCAGCTCGTTACCATACGCGACAGCTTCTCTGGAAGCTCCAGTGATGCAAACTTCATCATCACGTCCTGCAGGGGACGCGGATTCCCCCAACGGTGCCATCAGGTGGACCGAGAAACCCGACTACACGAGTCCAGATCATCCTTCACTCAGGAAACAAAAAGCAGAACCAAATGAAAACAGTCTGAGGGAAGAATGAAAAATTCACTCCCATCATATGGATATAATATTACGTGGATATAATCAGGGTTCCCACTCTTTTCTTAAGTTGTTTTCCAGGACTTTTCCAGGACATTTTCAGGACTTCAGGTCAAGTCATCAAAACATAGACTAAGAACGTCCACCACAAGCTTTTGGAGACGTGTTCCACAATTGTAGCTTATTTTTTTACAGCGATGAAGTAGCGACAAAGGGACGATGACATAGACACGAAGCCGAGACGAAGCAGACACAAAGCCGACACAAAGCCGAGACGAAGCAGACACAAAGCCGACACAAAGCCGAGACGAAGCAGACACGAAGCTGAGATGAAGCAGACACAAAGCCGACACAAAGCCGAGACGAAGCAGACACGAAGCCGAGACGAAGCAGACACGAAGCAGACACGAAGCCGAGACGAAGCAGACACGAAGCCGAGACGAAGCAGACACGAAGCCGAGACGAAGCAGACACGAAGCCGAGACGAAGCAGACACGAAGCCGAGACGAAAAAGACACGAAGCCGAGACGAAAAAGACACGAAGCCGAGACGAAAAAGACACGAAGCCTAGACGAAGCCGACACAAAGCAGAGACAAAGCAGAGATGAAATATACACGAAGCCAAGACGAAGCCGAGACGAAGCAGACACGAAGCAGACACAAAGCTGAGACGAAGCAGAGACGAAGCCGAGACGAAGCAGACACGAAGCAGAGACGAAGCCGAGACGAAGCCGACACGAAGCAGAGACGAAGCCGAGACGAAAAAGACACGAAGCAGAGACGAAGCCGAGATGAAAAAGACACGAAGCCGAGACGAAGCCGAGATGAAAAAGACACGAAGCCGAGACGAAGCCGAGATGAAAAAGACACGAAGCTGAGAAGAAGCCGAGACGAAGCCGAGACAAAGCCGAGACGAAGCAGACACGAAGCAGACACGAAGCCAGAGACGAAGCAGAGACGAAGCCGAGACGAAGCAGACACGAAGCCGAGACGAAGCAGACACGAAGCAGAGACGAAGCCGAGATGAAAAAGACACGAAGCCGAGACGAAGCCGAGATGAAAAAGACACGAAGCCGAGAAGAAGCCGAGACAAAGCCGAGACGAAGCCGAGACAAAGCCGAGACGAAGCCGAGACAAAGCAGACACAAAGCCGAGACGAAGCCGAGACAAAGCCGAGACGAAATAGACACGAAGCCGAGACGAAGCAGACACGAAGCCGAGACGAAGCAAACACGAAGCAGAGACGAAGCAGACACGAAGCCGAGACGAAGCAGACACGAAGCCAAGGCGAAGCCGAGACGAAGCAGACGCGAAGCCGAGACGAAGCAGACGCGAAGCCGAGACGAAGCCGAGACAAAGCAGACACAAAGCCGAGACGAAGCCGAGACAAAGCAGAGACGAAATAGACACGAAGCCGAGACGAAGCAGACACGAAGCCGAGACAAAGCAGACACGAAGCCGAGACGAAGCAGTCACGAAGCAGAGACGAAGCCGAGATGAAAAAGACGAAGCCGAGACAAAGCAGAGATGAAATAGACACGAAGCCGAGACGAAGCAGACACGAAGCCGTGACGAAGCAGACACGAAGCCGAGACGAAGCAGACACGAAGCCGAGACGAAGCAGACACAAAGCCGAGACGAAATAGACACGAAGCCGAGATGAAGGAGAGACAAAGCCAAGGGAAGAAAAATAATTTTCCAGGACATTTTACTCCTTTTCTCATTTTCCAGGTTTTCCAGGACGGGTGGGAACCCTGCTGATTGGTTGATTTACTTTATTTATTTTGAACTTTTTTTTTTGCAAAGAAAAAAAAGAAAGTTTAGAAAGGAAAAGGCCCAGGTTGGAAAAAAAATCCTTCAATCTGTAGTTAAATTATTTGATAACTGAAAAAAGTTTTTAATCTTATTTTTGTTTAATTTCTTCATCAATATAATTTATTATTGTTTTAATATTATTTCTTTCCAGTACTTCTGTTCTCTAGTTTTACTTATATCTAATATTGTCCTGCATTCAAGATATGAATGCAAACTGTACAATCGTGTGACTTTCTTTTAAGGGACAAAAAGTATCGGTATCGATGATAAAGTACTATAAACTAGTACTGGTATGGTACTGACAGGATTATTCGGTATCGTCCATCCTCACCTACAACAATAACCAGCTTCCTCATCTCCCAGATGTCACATATATAAAACGCTGGGCTCACAATGAACGATTTTCACCATCGCAGACTTCAGCTGAAGGTCTTTCGTAAATCTCAGGAGTTTTACAGGAGTCGTGGTGCGATCGAGGCCCCCGCAGCCTCGATCGTTAAGTCTGAGATGGTAATCTGCTGATTTATATCAGTCGTTTCCTCGTCTTGGGCTTGGAAAAATATCAAACATGTTTAATATTATCGCAAGTCACAGTGATGCAACGCAATCAACAACCAACAGCTGGATGAGCTGGACCTCCAGAGCCGTCCACACTCATTGCATCACACACCAAGAATCTAGTTGTAGTCTTGTAAATAGTGACCCAGTCTGTAAAATCTCAGTCTGAGAGTAAAAACTGTCTTCAGATGTGAGCTGGTGGTCTTCCAGGAGTCTTTTCCAGGTCTTTAACAGGTCCTCTGATGTGAGGGAGGCATAAATTGTGAAGAATAGTAAAATCTTGAAGGGATGTGGGGTAGAGGACCTCCTGGACCAGAGGAAGGACCACACAGCTAAAAAGCTGCATGAATGCAGTCATGTTGGCCCATCTTACCTGCAGCAGTGAAGCCTTTCACCAGGGCATGAGCCAGCTGGCCTGCTCCTATGAATCCAACACTCATCCTGCCAGATGAAGAAGCGTTTCTGACAGAAAAAGGGCAGAAAACTGGCTGTCAGTCATTAAAATAAAGAGCAAAGCTCTCTAAAACAAGCTGCCTTTTTCAGCGTTAGCTCGTCTTAAACTACTTCTTTTCAAACATGAGCCTGTGTTGCAAAACCTCCGTAAACACCAGCATTAAACCAGATGTAACTGCTCCATTAACACCGTTTATACAAGCTAGCTAAACTAGTCGATGCCCTTTAGGATGACAATAAGATGCTAGCATGCTGGGAGCGGCTAGTGTTAAATGAACGGTGTGATACTAACAGCGATATCTTACCCAAGATGTTCCGGCAAAAGTTCCTGCGTGGACGAAAAGTTGTCTAAAGGCTGACTGGTCGGAATAAAAAAAAAAAGCGGGGAAAAAAACACTTATTGTGTCAACGTGGCTTCCTTTTTACTCAACTCCCATGTGTGCTGTATAGCAATGACGGACAGATGTGTTACCCAATCACATCAGAGATAAAACAGCAGCCGGCCAATGAAAAACTAGTCTATGAAATATGGGCGGAGTTTAGTGAGCGTCATGTCCAGTTGCATCATTCATCAGGTTTAAGCATGATGAGGCTGCAGGGAAGGATGTAGGTCAAGTATAAGGAGACGGTTCAGAAACTAGGTCATGTTTCTAGTATAATGTACAGAAATGTACACAAGCAGCCCAGACCCCGACCTGGAAAATGTCCTCTCCAACTTAACCGTGACATACAGAGCTGACAAAATGAGTAGGAATACTAAGATTTTTCCCTGTTCATACGATACCAGTACTTTATAGTACTTTATTTATTTTTATCTTTTACAAGAAAATCACATGATTGTACAGTCTGCATAATATATTTATGCAAGGAAAATATTAGCTATAAGTAAAACTTGAGAACAGAAGTACTTGAAAGAAATACTTTTAAAACAATAACTTATATTGATGAGTAAATTACACAAAAATAGGATACAAAACTTCTTTATATTTCAAATAACTGAAGTACAGGTCAATATTATTTACATTTTTTCAGTGGAAAACATTCAAATATAAAATGTAAAAATGATATTATAAATTTGCCAAAACATCATCATCATCACTAACAGTAGCAGCATCATCATGACATCTGATCGACACCACCATCGTGTGATACAGAAGCTAGAATCTGATAGGCTGCCACCATTATGTGATACAGAAGCTAGAATCTGATAGGCTGCCACCATCATGTGATACAGAAGCTGGAATCTGATAGGCTACCACCATCGTGTGATACAGAAGCTAGAATCTGATAGGCTACCACCATCATGTGATACAGAAGCTAGAATCTGATAGGCTACCACCATCATGTGACACAGAAGCTAGAATGTGATAGGCTACCACCATCATGTGACACAGAAGCTAGAATGTGATAGGCTACCACCATCGTGTGATACAGAAGCTAGAATCTGATAGGCTACCACCATCGTGTGATACAGAAGCTAGAATCTGATAGGCTACCACCATCGTGTGATACAGAAGCTAGAATCTGATAGGCTACCACCGTCATGTGACACAGAAGCTAGAATCTGATAGGCTACCACCATCGTGTGATACAGAAGCTAGAATCTGATAGGCTACCACCATCGTGTGATACAGAAGCTAGAATCTGATAGGCTACCACCATCGTGTGATACAGAAGCTAGAATCTGATAGGCTACCACCATCGTGTGATACAGAAGCAAGAATCTGATAGGCTACCACCATCATGTGATACAGAAGCAAGAATCTGATAGGCTACCACCATCATGTGATACAGAAGCTAGAATCTGATAGGCTACCACCATCATGTGACACAGAAGCTAGAATCTGATAGGCTACCACCATCATGTGATACAGAAGCTAGAATCTGATAGGCTACCACCATCATGTGATACAGAAGCTAGAATCTGATAGGCTACCACCATCATGTGATACAGAAGCTAGAATCTGATAGGCTACCACCATCATGTGATACAGAAGCTAGAATCTGATAGGCTACCACCATCATGTGATACAGAAGCTAGAATCTGATAGGCTACCACCATCATGTGATACAGAAGCTAGAATCTGATAGGCTACCACCATCATGTGATACAGAAGCTAGAATCTGATAGGCTACCACCATCATGTGATACAGAAGCTAGAATCTGATAGGCTACCACCATCATGTGATACAGAAGCTAGAATCTGATTGGCTACCACCATCATGTGATACAGAAGCTAGAATCTGATAGGCTACCACCATCATGTGATACAGAAGCTAGAATCTGATAGGCTACCACCATCATGTGATACAGAAGCTAGAATCTGATAGGCTACCACCATCATGTGATAAAGAAGCTAGAATCTGATTGGCTACCACCATCATGTGATACAGAAGCTAGAATCTGATAGGCTACCACCATCATGTCATACAGAAGCTAGAATATGATAGTCTACCACCATCATGTCATACAGAAGCTAGAATCTGATAGGCTACCACCATCATGTCATACAGAAGCTAGAATCTGATAGGCTACCACCATCATGTCATACAGAAGCAAGAATCTGATAGGCTACCACCATCATGTGATACAGAAGCTCGAATCTGATAGGCTACCACCATCATGTGATACAGAAGCTAGAATCTGATAGGCTACCACCATCATGTGATACAGAAGCAAGAATCTGATAGGCTACCACCATCATGTGATACAGAAGCAAGAATCTGATAGGCTACCACCATCATGTGATACAGCAGCTAGAATCTGATAGGCTACCACCATCATGTGACACAGAAGCTGGAATCTGATAGGCTACCACCATCATGTGATACAGCAGCTAGAATCTGGCTGCTTTCACACAGTTGTTGTGTGTTGTAATCTTGTGACATTTCATAATGGAACAAGATTTCATGAAATTTTATCAGTACGTGTCAGTCCGAAAAATGTATCCTTACTCTATATTTTCTGATATCATATTTTGATATCGGACGATAACATCAGATATTTTTACTTTTAACTTCTCCAACCAGCTCCAACAGTGCTGTTTTCATCTGAATGCATTTATAAAAGTTCAGTAGTGAAAAAGTCGTAATATTATAGCACACAAGTGAGTTATGAGATTAAAAAGGAATTTAATTTCCTGGCAATGTGTTTTCTCTTCCACTAGGGGTGACGTTTACCCGTTTCCCACTCCTGTTGGTCACATGATGAGAATTATCTGATGATACAACACTTCTATCCTTTAAATGACACATCAAGTAGTCAATATTAGAGAACATCAGAGGACATTTATATATTCATAAATTAGCTAATAAAACACAGAGTTTCATCTATATCAGTGCATGTTTTGTATTATAGTAGAGGCTTAGTCTCATGTGATGTACTTCTTCACTTCACATGGCAACTTGGAATATCGCTCTACCTTAAAGATGTTCAGTATTCAGGATTTTTCAGCAGTAATAAGCAAAGCTTTCCAGATTACAGCCACCAGCTGTGAGATTTGAATTTAAATGAGGGATTGTTATTCTGGCAGGAGACTGCAGAGCTGTACTGTTTCATCCCTTCAGATTTAACTGAATTTGAAAGTAAGTTGAATGGGATGTTGCGCGCGCTAATGAGCCGTGGAATATGAAGATAGTTTAGCTGCCAATCCCTTGTTAGTTTGCGCATGCATACTCTCAGAATTAGTACTGAACTCAGCATGGAACCGCTCCCATGCAAAAATATCTCCTTTTTAATAGGATTGACCCTCCTCTTGTTCATATGGCTGTCTGTTTGATGCTTCTCATGCCATACCATACCATGCCAGGCCAGGCTATATTTACACTGTCCGGAGGATGTGGCATGCCCCCTTCAGGGACCACATTCAGTTATTTTCTCCTGGAATTCAGATGAAGGGGTTGCGTCTATATAAAGCAGGATGTAAAGCTCTGAGAGCACCAGCTGTTGGATGCTTGGTCTCCTCAGCCAGCTGCTTAGTCACATAGTATTCTAGTTACAAAACAAGCATAAACGAGCGCGTATCAGTCAGCTCAGACAGCTTTATCTACACCATGTTAGAAACAAACAGAAGAAAAAAAGAAGAGAAAAAATAAACACATGCAGTATTTAAGCAAACACATTTATTGGCTTCTGAATTTGGAGCTCTTTAGGCTTCAATTTGTGGTCCATAATTTCTGCTGTAAACATGTTTATTTCCACTGTAAAAGTGTTTATTTCCACTGTAAAAATGTTTATTTCCACTTTAAAAATGTTTATTTCCACTGTAAAAGTGTTTGTTTCCACTATAAACATGTTTATTTCTGCTGTAAACATGTTTATTTCCACTGTAAACATGTTTATTTTTGCTGTAAACATGTGTATTTCCACTGTCAACATGTTTATTTCTGCTGTAAACATGTTTATTTCCACTGTAAAGTGTTTATTTCTGCTGTAAACATGTTTATTTCTGCTGTAAACATGTTTATTACTGCTGTAAAAGTGTTTATTTCTGCTGTAAACATGTTTATTTCCACTGTTAAAGGGTTTATTTCTGCTGTAAAAATGTTTATTCCTGCTGTAAAAGTGTTTATTTCCACTGTGTTTATTTCTGCTGTAAACATGTTTATTCCTGCTGTAAAAGTGTTTATTTCCACTGTAAAAGTGTTTATTTCTGCTGTAAACATGTTTTTTTCTGCTGTAAAAGTCTTTATTTCTGCTGCAAAATGTTCATTTCTGCTGTAAACATGTTTATTTCGGCTGTAAAAGTCTTTATTTCCACTGAAAACATGTTTATTTCCACGGTAAAAGTGTTTATTTCCACTGTAAACATGTTTATTTCCAATGTAAACATGTTTATTTCTGCTGTAAACATGTTTATTTCCAATGTAAGCATGTTTATTTCTGCTGTAAACATGTTTATTTCCACTGTAAAAGTGTTTATTTCTGCTGTAAACATGTTTATTCCTGCTGTAAAAGTGTTTATTTTCACTGTAAAAGTGTTTATTTCCACTGTAAACATGTTTATTTCTGTTGTAAAATGTTTATTTTTGCTGTTGTGTTTATTTCTGCTGTAAACATGTTTATTTCCGCTGTAAAAGTGTTTATTTCTGCTGTAAACATTTTATTTCCCGAAAAGTGTTTATTTCTGCTGTAAACATGTTTATTTCTGCTGTTAAAGTGTTCATTTCTGCTGTAAACATGTTTATTTCCACTGTAAAAGTGTTTATTTCCACTGTAAACATGTTTATTTGTGCTGTAAACATGTTTATTTCTAGTGTAATAATTTTCATTAAATTGTATAAAGAACTGTTTAGTTTGCCAGTTTTGTGCAGCATATAAATCTCCAGCCAACAGAGTGACATAAAAACTCTTTAAAACAGTTTCATAAAGTTTTTAATGCTGTGCAGAACTTCATAAGAATTTAATTTAATATTAAGTCAGGATAAAACTTTCTGGTTCTTCAGAGGCTCAACCAGCTTGCTTCCATTTTAGTTGCTGGCTAATTGATACTGTTCGTGAATAAAAGGCTTTTAATGACCATGAATGACAGCTTAAACTTTGTTTTCAGGTAAAATTGTTTATTTACGTGAAATAAAAAAAAGATCACAAACTGTGCACACTATAAAAAATATCATTAAGAACAGAGAAAAAGCAGATTTGACCTGTTATTTGAGGACATGTGAGGTCAGCTGCACCTCCTCTGCTGCACGAACAAACACTGCAGGTCAGGCTGACCACGTGCGTCTTGTGCAACGGTGGAAGTTGCGTATTTTCAGACGTGGCAACTCAAATCTGCAGATCAACAACCAAAAGAGACTTTTCCCCCCCCAGGAGTGTTTGAGCTCAGCAGCCTCTCATAAATGCTGAGTCACAGCTTCAGCGTGCAGACGGGTCGCGTTTATTTCTGGCAGCCGGGTGAAGTCGGAGAGTCGTGGGTGGGGGGTCTGCAGATGGCGGGGATGCCACAGAGGCCACAGCTAGAGCTACTATTTATGTTCTGGACTTGTAGTCTGATACAGAAACGGGAAGTGTGGAAGTGTGTTTTATTACCGGGATTTGGCGAGACCTTCCCCAGGTCCCAGCGGCCTGGGCGAGGCCGGGTCCCGGGGGGAGGAGGGGGTGTCACTCCCTCCGCTGGGGCGTGGCCAGGGGGGAGGAGGAGGCGACATTCCTCACGGTCCTCTCTATCAGAATTTGTGGCATGTCAGCTGCAGTGAAACCAGGAGCGCTGATGCAGAACCGGCGTCGTTTCAGTTTGTTTGGTCTTAAAACGGAAAATAAATTCACAACAAAACCGCGAATCATGAAGAACGTAAACCGGTGAAGCCACAAAGGCTTAATGATAGAAATGTCCGATATTTCTGGCCTTCCGATATTATCGACCAATACTGGAATGATAAAAACCAATAACGATATTTTCTGAAATCAGATTTTAATGACAATATTGGCTTTACAAGTCTGTATCAGCCTTTATTATTGGCCAATATCAGCATTAAAATGTGATATTGGCAAACATTGGTATGATAAAAACCAATACTGATATTTCTGATATCACATTTTAATTACCATATTGCCCTTACCAATAACATTTGTATAGGCCAATATTATTGGGAAATATCGGGATTAAAATGTGATATTGGAAAACATTGGTATGATAGAAACCAATACCAATATTTTCTGATATTACATTTTAATACCAATATTGGACTTACCAATAATATCTATATCAGCTGATATGATCAGTCTCCTGATAATATCGGCCGAAACAGGCATGAAAATGTGATCTCAGAAAATATCAGTATGATTAAAACCAATAGTTATATTTTCTGATATTACCTTTTAATGATGATATCAGCCTTACTGGCAATATTTTTTCAGCCAATATTGTCATTCTACTGATATTAGCGGCCAAAATAGGAATTAAAATGTGATATTGAAAAATACTGGTATGATAAAAACCAATACAGATATTTTCTGAGATCACATTTTATTTATGATATTGCCCTTACCAATAAAATCTATATAGGACAATATTATCAGCCGATATCGGGATTATATTTTGATATTATAAAATACTGGTATGATAAAAACCAATACCAATATTTTCTGATATAACATTTTAATACCAAAATTGGACTTACTGATAATATCTATATTGGTCGATATCATCAGTCTACCAATATTATTGACTGACATAGGCATTGAAATGTGATACTGAAAAATATGGTATGATAAAAACCAATGCCAATATTTTCTGATATCACATTTTAATTACAAAATCTACCATACCAATGAAATCTATATCAGCCAATATTATCGACAGATATCGGGACTAAAATATGATACAATATTTGTATGACAAAAACCAACACTGAGATTTTCTGATATTGCATTTGAATACCAATATTGGTCTTACTGATAATATCTATATCAGCTGATATTATCAGTCTATCAATATTTTTGGTCAAAACAGGCATTAAAATGTGATCACAGAAAATATTGGTATGATAACAACCGATGCTGATATTTTCCGATGTCACATTTTACTACGAATATCGGCCTCACTGATAATATCGATATTTTGAGGTTGTATCTCCAAAACTATTAGATTAAACCTCACAGTTGTCTGCATAGATTTTAGGGCTGGAAATAAAATCGATACACTGAAATATCGTGATATTTTCATGTGCTGATATCATATCGATATATAAAAATGTGGTATCGATCTATTTTACTAATGAAATCTCGCGAGATTTCGTTATTCAGTCGAGAAATCTTGCGGGTTTTTGAAATCTCGCAAGATTTCACAGTTATCTTACGAAATCTCGCGAGACTTCATTGGTAAAATAGATCAACATTACATTTTTGAATCTCTACATGAAATCTGCTTATGAAAATATCGTGATATTTCAGTGTACTGATTTTTTCCCCAGCCCTAATAGATTTGTATCAGCTGATATTGTAATCGAAAATCAAAAGCTGGACAATATCGGTATATCGAATATCGGTTAAAAAGCCAGTATCGAACATCCCTATGAACCAATGCTTATGGTGCTATACGCGGGGATGAGAGGGCAGACGTGAGGAGAATCTGATCCTCTGGGAGTAAATCAGGTCTGCGGTGTACAGTCCAAAGTTGATGCAGGAGAAAACGGCCACCACGACTTTGCTGTCCCACGGACACCTCCCCTGCGGACACGAGGACGGTCTCCACGGCGACCCGTACTTCGTGTCAAAGCAGAAAACGGGCCACACGACCGAAGCGCTCAGGTAGAGCAGCACCTCCAGGAGCGTGCACACCACCACGAGGCGGTCAAAGGGCATGCAGCGCAGCGTCGTGGTGCGTTTACAGACGGTCGTAAATACCACCAGCGTGGTCAGAGCGAAGCAGGAGGCGTAGACCACGACGCAGTAGATGGTGGCCGCGTACAGGGAGTACTGGCTCCCGTTGGCCAGAGCTCCGAAGATGATGCAGGCCACGAAGCCCTGGACGACCTTGAGGAGGCCGGGGACGGTGGCCATGTAGCCCACCACGATCTGGCCCGGCCGGGCCCGACACAGGGCCACCTCCGCCCCGTAGGCCAGGGTACCCAAGATGGAGCAGACGGTGACGGCGATGCGGAAATCCCTGACGTCACAGCCGGCGTAAGGGCACTCGGACCGGACGAAGAAGAGCGGGTACACCACGGACGCCGTCACGTACCTGCAAGATAAACGTTTACATTTATGATGACGTCAGAAAGCAGCTTCACACTTTTATGAACAATGAAACTGTCCAACTTATTTACATTAAAGGGCCAAAAATGACTGGGGGTGGACGGTCGCGGGCCACAACTAAAAATTCAGTGTTGAAGTGTATGAAATTAAATATCATACACTGAAATATTCGATATTTAAATTTATATTGATACGATATTGATCTATCTTACCAACGAAATCTCACCAGATTTTCTCATGAGATTTCATAAGAAAAATAGATATCACATTTTTAAATATCGATATGATATCTGCGTATGAAAATATGGGAGTATTTCAGTGTATGAATATTTTATCTTGCAAGATTTCGTCATTGTTACAAAATCTCGCGGGTTTTCTGGAAATCTTGCGAGATTTTATTAGAAAAATAGATATCGCATTTTTAAATATCGATATGATATCTGCATATGAAAATATGGGAGTATTTCAGTGTATCAATATTTCATCTTGCGAGATTTTGTTGTTATAAAACCTTGCGGGCTTTCTGGAAATCTCGCGAGATTTCATTAGAAAAATAGATACCATGTTTTTAAATATCAATATGATATCTGCATATGAAAATATGGCGGTATTTCAGTGTATCAGTATTTTATCTTGCAAGATTTTCTCGTTTTCTGGAAATCTCGCAAGATTTCATTAGAAAGATGGATAAGTATCGCATTTTTAAATATCGATATGATATCTGCATAATGTAAATATGGCGGTATTTCAGTGTATCCTATATGTTATGATAATGATAATAATAAAGGTTCATAGACTGCAGCAGTTTCTGGTCATTAACCTGAAGATAAGTAACAGTTAGGGGTGATAAAAATATCGATACACTGAAATATCGTGATATTTTCATAGGCTGATATCATATTGATATTCAAAAATGCGGTATGATCTATTTTACAAATGAAATCTCGCAAGATTTTGTTGTTCTGTTACGAAATATCGGGGGTTTTGTGAAATCTCGCGAGATTTCGTTGATAAAATAGATCGATACCATGTTTTGAAATATCAATATGAAATCAGCATGTGAAAATATCGCAATTTTTGAGTGTATCGATATTTTTCCCAGCCCTTGTAACAATTACAAGTGACATCATTTCCTCCATTATTCGTGATAAGTATTGACCCTGTTGTTGAGGGGCGGAGCTACAGGTGGACGCGTGACCTACATGAGCGTTGCCATGGCAGCACATGTGACGGTGAGGTTGTCCCAGGACACGGACAGGCAGCTGTAGAGACGAGTGGCGTCCAGGAAGAACACCAGCACCGTCATGGCGAAGCAGCCGCACCAGGCGGCCATGCAGAACACGCCGTGCGAGCCGCTGTAGCCGGCGCCGTGCGTCACCATGGCGACCACAGCGCAGCCCATGGCCAGCTGACAGAGGCGGGCGGCGCCCAGAGCCGAGCACAGGGCGTCCTTGTTGAGGTACGGACCCCCCTGAGAGTCCATGACCGGTATCGGTATTTAGGACCTCCGATATCGGACGGGTTTCCAGAAAAACGCAGCTGGTTTCAGAGTCTAGTTCACCAAGCGAGTCCAGCACGGGAACTGCATCTCCGAGACCTCCTCAGACCACCAGCTGGACCAGCGGACTCTCCTGCACACGGGTCCAGAAAAGTCTGTAGATCCGGTCTCCTGATACGGCGTCAGACCTGGTCCAGAACAGTACTAGAACACCAGATCAGCAGCAGACCTGGTCCAGAACAGCGTCAGACCTGGTCCAGAACAGCGTCAGACCTGGTCCAGAACAGCAGCAGACCTGGTCCAGATCAGCAGCAGACCTGGTCCAGAACAGCGTCAGACCTGGTCCAGAACAGCGTCAGACCTGGTCCAGATCGACAGCAGACCTGGTCCAGAACAGTGTCAGACCTGGTCCAGAACAGTGTCAGACCTCCAGATCAGAACCAGACCTGGTCCAGAACAGCGTCAGACCTCCAGATCAGCAGCAGACCTGGTCCAGATCAGCAGCAGACCTGGTCCAGAACAGTGTCAGACCTGGTCCAGAACAGTGTCAGACCTCCAGATCAGAACCAGACCTGGTCCAGAACAGCGTCAGACCTCCAGAACAGCAGCAGACCTGGTCCAGAACAGCGTCAGACCTGATCCAGAACAGCAGCAGACCTGGTCCAGAACAGTGTCAGACCTCCAGATCAGAACCAGACCTGGTCCAGAACAGCGTCAGACCTGGTCCAGAACAGCAGCAGACCTCCAGATCAGCAGCAGACCTGGTCCAGAACAGCGTCAGACCTGGTCCAGATCAGCAGCAGACCTGGTCCAGAACAGCGTCAGACCTGGTCCAGAACAGTGTCAGACCTACAGATCGGCAGCAGACCTGGTCCAGAACAGGTCCATGTGGTCCTGCGGGGTCTCTCAGACTCTCGTCTCCCTACTTTCCCTCTGACACTTTCTCCTGCCTCTCCGGGTTCTGGGGCGGGCTGCTGCTGCCGGCCAGACCAGGGCGGAGGTATGTGGGGGTGGGCTGTCACCGCGTGAGCTGGTGGGGGGGCAGAGGCATGCAGACACGTCAGACCAGGACTGATGAGATGCAGTGACATATTTACGGCAGATTCTTGTTCTGATACTGATGACGATGTGGTGCTGATGTACCGAGAGACTGAGGATCTCCTGGTTTGGAAAACCTCTGCTGAACTACGTCTGCACCAAACGCTCCACCTGCCTCATTTTATCAGCTTTACTCTTCTACATTTACAGGATCAATGACTTTATTCACATGAATTAACAACTTTAGTCTTGTAAATTTATGACTTTTTCTCCCACAAATTATGACTTTACTCTCGATAAATAACAGCTTTATTCTTGTAAAGTTTCTTCTTTGTTTTCATAAATCTGACTTTTTCATGAATTATAACTTTATTTTCATAAATTTATGATTATTCTCGTAAATCTACAACTTTATTTTCATAAATTTACATTTTCATGAAAAACAACTTTATTCTCATAAGTTTATGATTTTATTCTCGTAAATTTGCAACTTTTCTTGTAAGTGGACAAATTCTTATAATGACTTTATTTTAATTACGACTTTATTCTCATAAATTTATGACTATTCTCATAAATGTACATTATTTTCTTAAATTTACAACATTTTCATGAATTATGACTTTATTCTCATAAACCTACAACTTTACTCAGAAATTTACAATTTTTTCATGATAAATTTACACACACACACCCTCCCTCGCTATTTATTGTTATTATAATAAGTAAACCTGGCTGGACCACAGGGATGCAGTGCAGGACTGTCAGCCACCCTGGCAAGAGCCCCCCCCCCCCCCCCCCCCCCTTTACTCTGAAAACCACGTTTATCTAAAACAGCCTTTCTCAAAGTGGGTGCCGCCAAAAAATTAAGTTTTTGACGTTTAATTTGAAAAAATGCGACATTTCACACACACACACACACACACACACACACAACATATATATATATATATATATATATATAGATAGATAAAGATATGCTTTATTAATCCCAACTAGGAAATTCCTTCTCTGCATGTAACCATCTCAGGTTGAACCTGAGTGCAGTGGGCTGCTATTTAAAGCGCCCGGGAGCATTTGGTGTTAAGGACCTTGCTCAATAAATACATTTTAAATAAATAAATAAAGATTTGTATATATATATATATTTTTACATATGAATGGTTTGATAAAATTGTAAATTCATTTTTGATAAATAGATATATAAAATTAACCATAAATATCCGTCTGATGTAGCCATTGTCAGTAACGTGACTTTCCCACCGGGTCAGCCTGACTGCGCAGCACATTGTTTTATAGACAAATTTAACCACAAAAATACATTTGGTGTCACAAAGAGCAAAGAACAAGCAACAACATCATGGATCGTTTTTTTAAAAGAAAATCCCCACCAGAACCGAATGAAATGGAGCCTCAGTCTGCTTCTTCATACGGCCTTCGTCCACCAGATCGGCCTGTAGCTGTTATCATTTCAGCGTTCCCCCTTTTAGTTTTATGTCATTTGTGTCTCTGATTTATTGTTTTGTGAAGTACTTTGTAAACCTTTGTTTTTAAAGTTAAGTTATTATTATTATTTACAGTTAGCATTTTGCGCAGTTCATTACTGTTCTGTCTAAATAAACAGCACATTTGCATTTATGTTTTGGCTTTGCAGTGTTTTTAATCATATTTTACACCGGGGACGTTTGAGAAAGGCTGATCTGAAACACAAAACTGATGAAGACAAATTAAAATAAAAACAGACACTTTTGGAATAAAAGTCTCAGTAGGACCCAAATATTTCTGTAAAGTATCGTCTTAATCTGTATCGGTTTAATGTTCCTCCTAGAAGCAAACCTGAACCCTAGAACTGGGTCAGCTGTCTGGATCCTGCATGTCCTCAGGTCTCTGGCTCCATCTGCTGGTGCCAGACCGCCGGTCCCGCTGCTGCACCAGGTCCTGGTCCAGATTCTGGTCCCACTGCTGCACCAGGTCCTGGTCCAAGTTCTGGTCCCGCTGCTGCACCAGGTCCTGGTCCAGGTTCTGGTCCCGCTGCTGCACCAGGCCCTGGTCCAGGTTCTGGTCCAGGTTCTGGTCCCGCTGCTGCACCAGGTCCTGGTCCAGATTCTGGTCCCGCTGCTGCACCAGGTCCTGGTCCAAGTTCTGGTCCCGCTGCTGCACCAGGTCCTGGTCCAGGTTCTGGTCCCGCTGCTGCACCAGGCCCTGGTCCAGGTTCTGGTCCAGGTTCTGGTCCCGCTGCTGCACCAGGTCCTGGTCCAGATTCTGGTCCCGCTGCTGCACCAGGTCCTGGTCCCACTGCTGCACCAGGCCCTGGTCCAGGTTCTAGTCCCACTGCTGCACCAGGTCCTGGTCCCACTGCTGCACCAGGTTCTGGTCCAGGTTCTGGTCCCGCTGCTGCACCAGGCCCTGGTCCCACTGCTGCACCAGGTCCTGGTCCAGGTTCTGGTCCTGCTGCTGCACCAGGTCCTGGTCCCGCTGCTGCACCAGGTCCTGGTCCCACTGCTGCACCAGGTCCTGGTCCCACTGCTGCACCAGGCCCTGGTCCCACTGCTGCACCAGGTCCTGGTCCAGGTTCTGGTCCTGCTGCTGCACCAGGTCCTGGTCCCACTGCTGCACCAGGTCCTGGTCCCACTGCTGCACCAGGTCCTGGTCCCGCTGCTGCACTAGGTCCTGGTCCAGCTGCTGGATCAGGTCCTGGTCCAGGTTCTGGTCGCGCTGCTGCACCAGGTCCTGGTCCAGGTTCTGGTCCCGCTGCTGCACCAGGTCCTGGTCCAGGTTCTGGTCCCGCTGCTGCACCAGGCCCTGGTCCAGGTTCTGGTCCCGCTGCTGCACCAGGCCCTGGTCCAGATTCTGGTCCCGCTGCTGCACCAGGTCCTGGTCCTGCTGCTGCACCAGGCCCTGGTCCAGATTCTGGTCCCGCTGCTGCACCAGGTCCTGGTCCAGGTTCTGGTCCTGCTGCTGCACCAGGCCCTGGTCCAGGTTCTGGTCCCGCTGCTGCACTGGGTTCTGGTCTGTGGTGAGTCCAGCCAGATCTCAGGTTCGTGTCCTCTGGACCTCCCTGATCACAAACTGCTGAACATTTTTCTGCAGAAACGTTTTAATTCCACCTAAACTGAAATGAAGGGAGCAGTGATGCATCATGGGTCGGCTGGTCTCCGTCACCATAAAACCGGTTTCTGCCTTTGAGGTACAGTGGGTTGCAAAAGTATTCATACCCATGACCAAAACTAAATTGCTCAGAAAAGAACAAAGCAAAAGTGAGTTTCACCTTTTTATATGAAAGGAAATGGCACAAACTCAACAATCCATCACTGTTCTTGTTCGTAAGCGCTCTTTACTATGAACAGGTTGCATAAGTTTGTGTGTCATTGTTGCAAAAGTATTCACACTAAGTCATTAAGTCACAATCAGTACTTGGTTGCAGCTCCTTTGGCAGCAATAACAGCTACCAATCGCTTTGGATAGCCAGCAATGAGTTTTGTGCAGTGGTCCTTGGACAGTTTGGCCCACTCCTCTTTGCAATACTGCTCCAGCTGAGTCAGGTTACTTGGTGACCTTCGGTGGACAGCAATCTTCAGATCCCTCCACAGGTTTTCTATTGGGTTGAGATCTGGGTTTTGACTGGACCAGTCTAGAACCTTCACTTTCTTCTTCCTGAACCATTCTTGTGTCACTCGAGCCGTATGTTTTGGATCATTATCCTGTTGAAAGGTGAACTTCCTCCCAAGCTTCAGGCTTTTTGCAGATTTGAAGACGTTTTCCTCCAGGATGTTGATGTATTTTGCACTATTCATAATCCCTTGCACACGGACAAGCTCACCAGGACCGGAGGAAGAGAAACAGCCCCATAGCATTATATTCCCACCTCCATGTTTCACGGCAGGGATGGTATGAGCTGGATCATCAGCTGTGTTGGCTTTGCGCCAAACATACTTCTTGGCGTTCAGGCCAAAAGTTCTATTTTGGTTTCATCTGACCAGATCACACGTTCCTACGTGTGTGGTGGCATACTGCAAACGAGCCTTGAGATGTTGTTTCTTCAGATATGGCTTCTTCTTTGCAACACGCCCATAGAGACCTTCCTTGTGTAAAGTGCGGGATATTGTGGACTTGTGTACGTTAGTCCCAGCACCCTGGAGAGACTTCTTCAGGTCTTCAAGAGTGACGGAGGGGTTTGCTCTGGCTTCCCTGAGTAATTTCCTTTTGCCTTTTGCCGTGATCTTGGAGGGGCGCCCTGTTCTTTGGAGGTTCGCAGTGGTACTGTGGCGCTTCCACTTCTGGACCAGTGATGCAACAGTACTTTTTGGCACATTGAGTGAACTTGCGATGGCTACATAGCTTTGCCCATCTCTATGCTTCTCTACAACTTTCTTTCTGAGGTCTTCTGAGAGCTCCTTGGACTTCATGACTGTTGTCTGCTGACAAGCATGGGATGACTGTGGACAGGTGACTATTGGGCACTAATTATGGGGAGCAATCAAGGATATACAAATCACCTGGGACTGAATACCGCCCTGTGACACTGTGAGGCAATAGTTTGGTGCAAGTGTGTGAATACTTTTGCAACAATGAAATACAGACTTATACAACCTATTCATAGTAAAGAGCGCCTACGAACAAAAACAGTGATGGATTGTTGAGTTTGTGCCATTTCCTTTCATATAAAAAAGGTGAAACTCACTTTTGCTTTGTTCTGTTCTGAGCAATTCAGTTTTGGTCATGGGTACGAATACTTCTGCAAACCACTGTAAACGATGAGGACGTCAGTCACAAGTTTAATTAGGATGCGTGGTTTGTTGATGGGAGAAGTTCCGTCACAGAACAATTTTAGTTTGACGGAGGAGCCAGCGATCAATACGAGCTCATCAATACCATCGATTCTGTTTATATTCGATAACATAAAGCAACTAAAATATCAAAGTTTAGTTTTTGTCCCTTAATTTTATGGAAGCATTTGTTATTAACAAGTTAAAAGAAATACATGAAATTGCTCTGTTTTTCTGAATAAATGAAATAATAAAACATTAATAAATAAATGTTTTGTTCTTCTGAATTAATGAGATGATTAAAAAAGACAAAATTTTTCAGTTTTTCTGACTTAATGACCAGATTGATTCAATTAACGTGGCGTGTTTTCTGACGCCCACTCTGTCGGATGGATGGATGATAGTTGGATGGATGGATGATTGATGGATGGATGGATGAATGGATGAGTTGGATGGATGGATAGTTAGATGGATGGATAGTTAGATGGATGGATGGATGACAGTTGGATGGATGGATGGATGATAGTTGGATGGATGGATAGTTGGATGGATGATAGTTGGATGGATGACAGTTGGATGGATGGATGGATAGTTGAATGGATGGGTGGATGGATGGATAGTTGGATGGATGACAGTTGGATGGATGGATGGATGACAGTTGGATGGATGGATGGATGGATGATAGTTGGATGGATGGATGGATAGTTGGATGGATGATGGATGGATGACAGTTGGATGGATGGATGATAGTTGGATGGATGGATGGATATATAGATGGATGGATGGATAGTTGGGTGGATGGATAGTTGGATGGATGTATGTATGTATGATGGATGGATAGCTGGATGGGTGGATGATAGTTGGATGGATGGATGATAGTTGGATAGATGGACGTGTGAAGTTGGATGGATGGATGGATAGATAGTTGGATGGATGGATGGATAGTTGGATGGATGGATGGATAGTTGGATGGTTGGATGGATGGATGATAGTTGGATGGATGGATAGTTGGATGGATGGATGTATGTATGATGGATGGATAGCTGGATGGGTGGATGGATGGATGATAGTTGGATGGATGGATAGATAGTTGGATGGATGGATGGATGATAGTTGAATGGATGGACGTATGGATGAGTTGGATGGATGGATAGATAGTTGGATGGATGGATGGATAGTTTGGATGGATGGATAGTTGGATGGGTGGATGGATGGATGATAGTTGGATGGATGGATAGTTGGATGGATGTATGTATGTATGATGGATGGATAGCTGGATGGGTGGATGGATGGATGATAGTTGGATGGATGGATAGATAGTTGGATGGATGGATGGATGATAGTTGAATGGATGGACGAATGGATGAGTTAAATGGAGGGATAGTTGAATGGATGGATGGGTGGATGGATGGATCGATGGATAGTTGGATGGATGATAGTTGGATGGATGCATGGATGACAGTTGAATGGATGGATGGATGATAGTTGGATGGATGGACGGATGGATAGTTGGATGGGTGGATGGATGGATAGTTAGATGGATGATAGTTGGATGGGTGGATGGATGACAGTTGGATGGATGGATGGATGATAGTTGGATGGATGGATGGATGGATGGATAGTTGAATGGATGGATGGATGGATAGTTGGATGGGTGGATGGATGGATGGATAGTTGAATGGATGGATGGATGGATAGTTGGATGGGTGGATAGTTAGATGGATGATAGTTGGATGGGTGGATGGATGACAGTTGAATGGATGGATGGATGGATGGATAGTTGAATGGATGGATGGATGGATAGTTGGATAGTTAGATGGATGATAGTTGGATGGATGGATGGATGAAAGTTGGATGGATGGATGATAGTTGGATGGATGGATGGATAGTTGGATGGATGATAGTTGGATGGATGGATGGATGATAGTTGGATGGATGATAGTTGGATGGATGGATGATAGTTGAATGGATGGACGAATGGATGAGTTAAATGGATGGATAGTTGAATGGATGGATGGGTGGATGGATGGATGGATAGTTGGATGGATGGATGGATGACAGTTGGATGGATGGATGGATGATAGTTGGATGGATGAATAGTTGGATGGATGACAGTTGGATGGATGGATGGATGGATGACAGTTGGATGGATGATAGTTGGATGGATGGATGGATGATAGTTGGATGGATAGTTGGATGGATGGATGATAGTTGGATGGATGGATGGATGGATGGATGGATGCAACAGACAAAAACTACTCAGGACTTTAACAACAATCTTTATTAACTTTGCAACTCGTATCTCTTCTGCGTCGTCGTCTCTGGAATGCAGCATCACCGTCTCCTGAAAGCTGGTGGGACGAAGCGTCTCCTCCATGATGGACGAAGCGTCTCCTCCATGATGGACGAAGAGTCTCCTCCATGATGGATGAAGCGTCTCCTCCATGATGGACGAAGCGTCTCCTCTATGATGGACGAAGAGTCTCCTCCATGATGGACGAAGCGTCTCCTCCATGATGGACGAAGCGTCTCCTCCATGATGGACGAAGCGTCTCCTCCATGATGGATGAAGCGTCTCCACCGTGGTCACAAGTTAAGCCTCTACAGCATCGTTCAGGTCTCAGAGCATCACACGTCCTCCAGCAGCAGAAGTCTCATTTCTTACCTGTGAAGGAAGAAAAAGGTTTGAGTCCTTCAGGAAAGCTGGAAGATGTCAGACTGGGAGGAAGCCTGCTGCGTTTCCCACATGGCATCTCTAAACCTCCTCCAGCCTCCTCGCTGGTTCTCCTTTTAACTTCCCTCATGAAAGAGAAAACAGCCGCCGCTTTCCTCAGACACACACGGAGATCAGCCGTAAATAAAACACACAGGACACAAACATGGAGGTGGTGACCAGCGCGAACTCACGACGGCACAGAGGGACCGAAGCAGGGCCGTGGCTCTGGGACCGAAGCAGGGCCGTCGCTCTGGGACCGACGCAGGGCCGGCGCTCTGGGACCGACGCAGGGCCGGCGCTCTGGGACCGACGCAGGGCCGGCGCTCTGGGACCGAAGCAGGGCCGTCGCTCTGGGACCGACGCAGGGCCGGCGCTCTGGGACCGACGCAGGGCCGTCGCTCTGGGACCGACGCAGGGCCGTCGCTCTGGGACCGACGCAGGGCCGGCGCTCTGGGACCGACGCAGGGCCGTCGCTCTGGGACCGACGCAGGGCCGGCGCTCTGGGACCGACGCAGGGCCGTGGCTCTGGGACCGAAGCAGGGCCGTGGCTCTGGGACCGAAGCAGGGCCGTGGCTCTGGGACCGACGCAGGGCCGTGGCTCTGGGACCGAAGCAGGGCCGTCGCTCTGGGACCGACGCAGGGCCGTGGCTCTGGGACCGATGCAGGGCCGGCGCTCTGGGACCGACGCAGGGCCGGCGCTCTGGGACCGACGCAGGGCCGTCGCTCTGGGACCGACGCAGGGCCGGCGCTCTGGGACCGACGCAGGGCCGTCGCTCTGGGACCGACGCAGGGCCGTCGCTCTGGGACCGACGCAGGGCCGTCGCTATGGGACCGACGCAGGGCCGTCGCTCTGGGACCGACGCAGGGCCGTCGCTCTGGGACCGACGCAGGGCCGTCGCTTTGGGACCGACGCAGGGCCGGCGCTCTGGGACCGACGCAGGGCCGGCGCTCTGGGACCGACGCAGGGCCGTCGCTCTGGGACCGACGCAGGGCCGGCGCTCTGGGACCGACGCAGGGCCGTCGCTCTGGGACCGACGCAGGGCCGTGGCTCTGGGACCGACGCAGGGCCGTCGCTCTGGGACCGACGCAGGGCCGGCGCTCTGGGACCGACGCAGGGCCGGCGCTCTGGGACCGACGCAGGGCCGGCGCTCTGGGACAGACGCAGGGCCGGCGCTCTGGGACCGAGTTGGACGGTCGAGTGAAACACGAAGTGGGGAAGACCTCCGGGACTGACGAAGCGCGGTGAGACTGACGGTGACGTCCTTAAAGCCGTCGGTCTGAGGAAACGTCACGTAGCACCGAAGCAGGGCCGTTGCTCTGGGACCGAAGCAGGGCCGTCGCTCTGGGACTGACGCAGGGCCGTCGCTCTGGGACCGACGCAGGGCCGTCGCTCTGGGACCGACGCAGGGCCGTCGCTCTGGGACCGACGCAGGGCCGTCGCTCTGGGACCGACGCAGGGCCGTGGCTCTGGGACCGACGCAGGGCCGGCGCTCTGGGACCGACGCAGGGCCGTGGCTCTGGGACCGACGCAGGGCCGGCGCTCTGGGACCGACGCAGGGCCGGCGCTCTGGGACCGACGCAGGGCCGTCGCTCTGGGACCGACGCAGGGCCGTCGCTCTGGGACCGACGCAGGGCCGGCTCTGGGACCGACGCAGGGCCGTCGCTCTGGGACCGACGCAGGGCCGTCGCTCTGGGACCGACGCAGGGCCGGCGCTCTGGGACCGACGCAGGGCCGGCGCTCTGGGACCGACGCAGGGCCGTCGCTCTGGGACCGACGCAGGGCCGGCGCTCTGGGACCGACGCAGGGCCGGCGCTCTGGGACCGACGCAGGGCCGGCTCCGGCACCGACGCAGGGCCGGCGCTCTGGGACCGACGCAGGGCCGTCGCTCTGGGACCGAAGCAGGGCCGGCGCTCTGGGACCGACGCAGGGCCGGCGCTCTGGGACCGACGCAGGGCCGTCGCTCTGGGACCGACGCAGGGCCGGCGCTCTGGGACCGACGCAGGGCCGGCGCTCTGGGACCGACGCAGGGCCGGCTCCGGCACCGACGCAGGGCCGGCGCTCTGGGACCGACGCCGGGCCGTGGCTCTGGGACCGACGCAGGGCCGTCGCTCTGGGACCGAAGCAGGGCCGGCGCTCTGGGACCGAAGCAGGGCCGGCGCTCTGGGACCGACGCAGGGCCGGCGCTCTGGGACCGACGCAGGGCCGGCGCTCTGGGACCGACGCAGGGCCGGCGCTCTGGGACCGACGCAGGGCCGTGGCTCTGGGACCGACGCAGGGCCGGCGCTCTGGGACCGACGCAGGGCCGGCGCTCTGGGACCGACGCAGGGCCGGCGCTCTGGGACCGACGCAGGGCCGGCGCTCTGGGACCGACGCAGGGCCGGCGCTCTGGGACCAAAGCAGGGCCGTGGCTCTGGGACCGACGCAGGGCCGGCGCTCTGGGACCAAAGCAGGGCCGTGGCTCTGGGACCGACGCAGGGCCGGCGCTCTGGGACCGACGCAGGGCCGGCGCTCTGGGACCGACGCAGGGCCGGCGCTCTGGGACCGACGCAGGGCCGGCTCTGGGACCGACGCAGGGCCGGCGCTCTGGGACCGACGCAGGGCCGGCGCTCTGGGACCGACGCAGGGCCGGCGCTCTGGGACCAAAGCAGGGCCGGCGCTCTGGGACCAAAGCAGGGCCGGCGCTCTGGGACCAAAGCAGGGCCGTGGCTCTGGGGCCGACGCAGGGCCGTGGCTCTGGGACCGACGCAGGGCCGGCGCTCTGGGACCGACGCAGGGCCGGCGCTCTGGGACCGACGCAGGGCCGGCGCTTTGGGACCGACGCAGGGCCGGCGCTCTGGGACCGACGCAGGGCCGGCGCTCTGGGACCGACGCAGGGCCGGCGCTCTGGGACCGACGCAGGGCCGGCGCTCTGGGACCGACGCAGGGCCGGCGCTCTGGGACCGACGCAGGGCCGGCGCTCTGGGACCGACGCAGGGCCAGCTCTGGGACCGACGCAGGGCCGTGGCTCTGGGACCGACGCAGGGCCGCCGCTCTGGGACCGACGCAGGGCTGGCGCTCTGGGACCGACGCAGGGCCGGCGCTCTGGGACCGACGCAGGGCCGGCGCTCTGGGACAGAAGCAGGGCCGGCGCTCTGGGACCGAGTCTGGACGGACGAGTGAAACACGAAGTGGTGAAGACCTCCGGGTCAAAGATGACGAAGCATCGACCGGCTGAGACTGACGGTGACGTCCTTAAAGCCGTCGGTCTGAGGAAACGTCACGTAGCACCGAAGCAGGGCCGTGGCTCTGGGACCGACGCAGGGCCGTGGCTCTGGGACCGACGCAGGGCCGGCGCTCTGGGACCGACGCAGGGCCGGCGCTCTGGGACCGACGCAGGGCCGGCGCTCTGGGACCGACGCAGGGCCGCTCTGGGACCGACGCAGGGCCGGCGCTCTGGGACCGACGCAGGGCCGGCGCTCTGGGACCGACGCAGGGCCGCTCTGGGACCGACGCAGGGCCGCTCTGGGACCGACGCAGGGCCGCTCTGGGGCCGACGCAGGGCCGGCGCTCTGGGGCCGACGCAGGGCCGGCGCTCTGGGACCGACGCAGGGCCGGCGCTCTGGGACCGAAGCAGGGCCGGCGCTCTGGGACCGACGCAGGGCCGGCGCTCTGGGACCGACGCAGGGCCGGCGCTCTGGGACCGACGCAGGGCCGGCGCTCTGGGACCGACGCAGGGCCGTGGCTCTAGGACCGACGCAGGGCCGTCGCTCTTGGACCGACGCAGGGCTCCTCTTGGGGGGGGGGGGGGAGACGAAGTGGTGAAGACCCCGGGTGCAGGACCGGGACGCAGGGCGACGCTCTGGGACCGACGCAGGGCCGGCGCTCTGGGACCGACGCAGGGCCGGCGCTCTGGGACCGACGCAGGGCCGCGCTCTGGGACCGACGCAGGGCCGCTCTGGGAAGCAGGGCCGTCGCTCTGGGACTGACGCAGGGCCGGCTATGGGACCGACGCAAGGCCGTCGCTCTGGGACCGACGCAGGGCCGACGCTCTGGGACCGACGCAGGGCCGTCGCTCTGGGACCGACGCAGGGCCGTCGCTCTGGGACCGACGCAGGGCTGGCTATGGGACCGACGCAGGGCCGTCGCTCTGGGACCGACGCAGGGCCGTCGCTCTTGGACCGACGCAGGGCCGCTCTGGGACCGACGCAGGGCTGTCGCTCTGGGACCGACGCAGGGCTGTCGCTCTGGGACCGACGCAGGGCTGTCGCTCTGGGACCGACGCAGGGCCGGCGCTCTGGGACCGACGCAGGGCCGTGGCTCTGGGACCGACGCAGGGCCGTGGCTCTGGGACCAACGCAGGGCCGTCGCTCTGGGACTGAAGCAGGGCCGTCGCTCTGGGACTGGACGGACTGTGAAACACGAAGTGGTGAAGACCTCCGGGTCAAAGGCGGGGAAGCATCGACCAGCTGAGACTGACGGTGACGTCCTTAAAGCCGTCGGTCTGAGGAAACGTCACGTAGCACCAACAAACCGCCGCTTTAACTGGCACGTTTGTGGTGTCGCAGTTTCCGTTAACGGAACGTTCACAGCGGTCAGTAAAACGCAGCTTCCTCCATGTGGTGCTGAAACTGCAGGATGACTGAGTCATCGTAAAAATCAGGTGCGAACGTGAAGAATCCGAGAAATAAGCTGGAATTTTATAAAAGGCATAATTTTACAAGAAGAAAATGGTAAATTTATGAGAATAAAGTCCGAAATTTACAAGAAAAAAAAGTTGCAAATTTACGAGAATAACGTTGAGAATTTAGCAGAATTTTTATAAATTTAAGAGAACAAAGTTACGAGATTAAAGTTGTGAATTAATGAGAAATAAGTCCTAATTTCACGACTTTATTCTTGTACATTTAGGACTCATTTTTTGTAAATAACTTTTCTTGTCCTGAAATATTACTTTGTTCTCGTAAATTTGTGACTTTATTCTTGTAAAGTTACAATTTTATTCCTGTTAAATAACTTTTTTCCCTGTAATATTACAACTTTATTCTCATAAAATTAAGATTTTATTCTTGTAAAATAACTTCTCTCTCGTAATATTTCGACTTTATTCTAAGTCATTGTAAAAATCCGGTCTGTACGTGGATCAGACCGTTTCCCTGATGCAGACCACCTTAACTGGACCACAGGGGTGACCAGCAACATGTGTGTGTGTGGGCGCGTTTTTTGCAACATTGTGGGGACCATGTTCTGGATTTTTACCATCACCGTGGGGACGTCTTGCCCTCGTGGGGACATTTTCCCGGTCCCCATGGGTTCAAACCCCTTGTTGAGGGTCAAGATTGCATGCGTCATAGCTCCGCCTCTAAACACGCATGCGCTACACAGCATCACAACAACAACAACGGCGCTGTACAGGGCTGAATAGTTGCTGCTCGTACCTGTTCGCCCATTTGTACTTGCCGCCATCTTTTTGGTTTGGTTGTTCGACCTTCTTTTTTGGGGTTTCTGGCAGATCGCAACCGTATATCGGAGCATTCGGTTTGGTTGTTTAATGTTGTACACATATTTCTGCGCATGCCCAGTATTTCATCGCCTGTTTTCGCCTGTTTTTGCTTTAGCACCACTTACAGGGCTGGAATATATTTTGCAGCGTTTTCATGCATTCATGTGGTCGATCACATTTATTTTACGTCTCCGTCTTTAAGACAAACGGTCTGGAAAATATGAGTGTTTCATGTTCGTTTTGACTTCGTGTGGACATGGTCTAAGATTGAGGGTTAACATAGGAATTGGCCCTAAGTTACAGTTAGGTTTTGGTCAGGACAAGGGTTAGGTTTAGGCAATCAGTTATGGGCGTTAGGTTTAGGGTAAGGGGCTAGGGAATGCATTATGTCAATGTATGTACCCCACAGGGATATAAAAACAAACGTGTGTGTGTGTGTGTGCTGTCTTTGCTGTGCTGACCTGGAAGCTTGAGCCACTTGGGCACCTTGCCCGGGTCAGACCTGCTGGGTTTGGCAGCCTGAGTGTGTGCAGGTGGGTCTCGAGGTTCCTGCGAGGACCCGCTGGAGTCTGCGGGTCCTGCAGACGGCAGCGGGTCCTCCACCCCCGCGGAGCTGGAGGAGGGTTCGGGGGACCTGAGCATGCAGCTGAGGTAAGAAGGACAAAAAGAGGACAAGTCAAACATGCTGAACGGAGAAAAGCGTCAGAGGAGAGTTGAGAGAGAGAGAGAGAGAGAGAGAGAGAGAGAATGCGTATGCGGCGTGGAGGAAATGAGGGCGCATGGGGGCACCTGCTGTTCAGGCAGAACCTCAAAGGGATTCCAGTGATGACAGCTCTGTGACAGGAAAATAGGCTGGTTGCCGCGGGATACAAGTGCAAACACACACACACACCCTGACGCACACGACCAGGTGCACATTCAAACACGTGCATACCTTGCAATAGACCGGTTTGCTTGCAGGGCCGAGACGGAGGTTCCCAGCAGGTCTCTCTTCATGTAAGAGTCTGCGGAGGCAAAAGTCAGAGTAAACGTGTCATCACGTTCCACACGCCGGGATCTGCTAGCTAGCAGGAACAAACCCGGAAGACTCAAACCTGTCCTGACGTCGGAGCCGAAGTACACCAGCGCGCCGGGAAACAGGTCAGCCTGCGGACAGACAGAAGTTTACGTACACGTCAGTTTCTGTAAACACGGAAACATCCCAACAAACTTCAGCCGCGTCCTGCTGACGCACGTCGGCCTGAATCAGACGAATGATTCACTGCTCGGGGATCTGAACCTGCAACCACGCTTCTTTGAAATAGACCACAAAATGGGCACCAATCAGCTGGTTGGTGAGACGACTTTCCCCCCTGAAGCAGCGCATTCCTCCACCGGGATCGGAATGGCTACATGGGCCCGGGCAGGTCAGAAAAACGTCCACCAGACCGGGTTCAGAAAGCTCACGAAGAGACGGACAATCTGACGCAACTTTATCCGTCTTCTTCCAATCAGAGCGAAAACCCACCGATGAGAACAAGTTCTACAGAAACATTCAAATAATATCAGCAGTTATACTTCCAACGTGCGAATGAGAGAACCGAGCAGCTCATCCTTTATTCACGTTAAAAACGTTCAACCAACGTTCCGGAATTTGCGGGAAAAACCCGTCCAGCTGGAAGTCCGGTAGCCTTCAACTCCGTCTAGATTGGCAAGAAAAATAAAAATTAAAAAGAGTGTTCATGTGATCAAATATACGACAGAGTATCAGGTCCACAATAAGAAAAAAAAAATTTCAGTAAAGAATTTGGAAAAAAAGTCGCAGATTTATAGGAATAGAGTCATAATTTCACGAGAACAAAATCGTGAATTTACAAAAATAACGTTGTAAACTTAAGAGAATGAAATTGTAAATTTACGAGAATTAAGTCCGAAATTTGTGAGAATAAAGTACTAAATTTTCCAAGAATAAAGTCGCAAATTTTGGAGAATAACGCTGTTAATTTACAAGAATTAAATTGTAAATTTAGGAGAACAAGAACCTAAATTTACAAGTTTAAAGTTGTGAATTTATGAGAAAATAAAAGTCATAAATTTACAACTTTACTCTTGAAAATGTAGGACTTATTTCTTGTAAATCATTTTTCCTGTAATATTACTTTATTCTTGTAAATTTAGGATTTCATCGTAGTAAAATAACGTATTTTTCTTGAAATATTCCGACTTTATTCTCATAAATTTACAACTTTATTCTTGTTAAAAAAAAAACTTTTTTTCTTGTAATATCATGCTTTTTCTCATAAATTTACGTCTTAATACTCATAAATTTATGACTATCTTTTAAATTTAGAATCTAATTCTTGTTAAACTACAACTTTTGTTATTAATATTATGACTTCATTTTCAAATGTATGACTTTATTCTTGTAGATTTACAATTTTATTCTTGTAAAATTATGACTTTTCCTTGTAATATTACAACTTTATTATAAATTTACTATTTTAATCTTGTAAAATTATTTTTTCATGCAATATTAACACTTGTTTTCATAAACTGACAACTTTATTCTTGCAAATTTACAAGTTTATTCTTGTAAAATATTATTTTCTTGTAATATTACAACTTTAGCAGAAATTTATTTTATTCTTCTAAAAAAAAATTTTCATGCAATATTACCACATTATTTTAATAAATGTATGACTATTGTAGTAAATTTACAATTTATTTTTGTAGAATCATTTTTTGTGTAATATTGCAACTTTATTCTAATAAATTTGCTAATTTCTTGCAAATCTAAAATAAACATTATAATGTTACAAGAAAAAATACTTTTTTGTGTAATATAACTCATAAATTTACGGCTTTATACTTGTAAATTTACAAATTTATTCTTGTAAAATAACTTTCTCGTAATATTGTGACTTTATTCTAATAAATTTATGAATTTTTTCTCATAATATCACAACATTATCCTCAAAGTCTGTAAAAAAATTTTTTAATGTGGCCCTAATACTCATCGTTCTTACACTTATAGTGGTTTGAAATCAGTCATCTCACAATAATCATGATAATCATAAGAAGACTATTTCTGTCCAAAACTTTAGGCTTCAGTTTAATATTCTTTTATATGTTTTTAAATCTTTAAATTTTGGAGTTTGGAACACCTGCAGGTTCGGTATGTTTGGGCAGGTGTGAAAGAGGACCAGTTTGATTTGGTCCGGACTAAAGAACCGTACCGAGACTGACCTCTGGAGGTGGTCTCGGTACGGTTCCATGCGGACTCCAGTACGGTTCTCTGATGGTGGGAACGCTGCGCGGCCTCGATTCGGCCCAGTTACAGCAGTTCCCTTCATCCTACATGATAAATGAAACAGAAGCTACTGGAGAAGTCGCTGAAGATGGTTCAGATTGGGAGCTTCGCCCGTTGGTTTTGCAACTTTACATCTTCTCCGTAGGGAGAGAAAAAAACTTGCAGTGCTCTCGTGCTGCATGCGAGTTTCATGCTGTAACAACAGCAGTATTTTCGCTGCTGCATAAGTAATGATAATAATTCATCACCACAATAATTTCCTCCGGGATTTTTTTCTTCTTCGCCCGCTTCGCCATCAGCTTCAACACGAAACAGTATTTTCTGAACAGCGTCGCCACGTGCCTGTAGGATGCACATCATCCATAGCGGTTGTTTCGTTTGCAGACTTACTGGTGTAAATTTGAACCGGACTAGTTGAGAACTGCAACACTGCGAGAACTTTTGGGCTGAACCGAACCATGAACCGGACTAACAGGTGTGAAAGCACCCAAAAGCCCTTCTTAAAGGAATAGTTCACCCTCAGAATGATTTAACTTTATTTTCCACTTCCCCTCATGGTGAGAAAGACTCTGGAGCACTTTTTTGATATGTCAAATGCAGCCGGAGATCAGGAAGGCTTCTCGTTTCTCCCCAATAGAGTTCGCCAGGGTCAGAGCCAAAAAGGTCCATAAAAGTCCACAAAAACTTGTCAATATTCCTCCATACTGCTCGTCCAATGTAATCCAAGTGTCCTGAGTGGGTAGCGTCCAGGATTTACTAGAAACTACGCCATTTAGTATATTTTTAGAGTCTAAACAACACTACATCAAATGCCTAGCAAGCACGCCGATGCACGTTCACGGAACTACGGAAGCCACGGCAGACGAGATCGCGCGTTCTCTTTTTCTTTCTTTTCGATTAATATCCACCCCCTCCTGTGTTTGTCCAGGTTTGTGTAGAGCGCTCGCGCTCTTAGCACAATGTAAACAACAAATTTCTTCTTCTACGCTTGCATTATCGTCACAGTAGGCTCTGAATGAAGAGGCTTCCGTAGTTTCGTGACCGCGCATGTGCGCGCATCATTGAAGTAAACAATACTCCTTTTTAGGCTCTAAATATACTAAATGATGTCGTTTCTAGTAAACTCTGGACGCTACCCACTTAGGACACTTGGATTACATTGGACGAGCAGTATGGAGGAATACTGACAAGTTTTTGTGGACTTTTATGGACCTTTTTGGCTCGGACCCTGGCGAACTCCATTGGGGGGAAAAGAGAAGCCTTCCTGATCTCCGGCTGCATTTGAGATATTAAAAAAGTGCTCCAGAGTCTTGCTCACCATGAGGGGAAGTGGAAAATAAAGTTAAATCATTCTGAGGGTGAACTATTCCTTTAAAACTCACCGTTCCAGCCTTCATGAGCCACTTTGACTTTGTCTGCTGTTTTAAGTCTAATTTTTTCTGATATTTATATTGTTTTTACTGTTTATTGTTTTGATTGTTTTTATGTTTTATATTCGCTTTAATGTTCTCACTTCTTTTCCCACTGGGGGGCCTGATTTCTGTTTCCAGCTCTGTTCAGCGCTTTGTGTCGGTGGCTGCTGTGTTTAAAGCGCCATGCAAATAAAGCTGACTTGACAAATAAAACCTGCTCTGATGACATCAGCAGGCTGTCGCCGTGGTGAGGAGTGTTTACCCTCCACTACCACCGTCCCGTCTTTGGTGGCTAAATTGGGACACAGCAGCTTAATTGCTGTCATCTCTGTGAGCAGGAAACTGTGTGTTAGAGCGAGACGACGGGCATTCCTGCCATCCTGCCCCCCCCTGGCAGCGCCGCTCTGGATAAGCCGGGCCGACACGACCGATGTGTGTGAGAGAGAGAGAGAGAGAGAGAGAGAGAGGTGTGTAGAAAAACAAGAAGTGAGGAATGGTGAGAAAAAGAAAGAAGCTGAATAGATCCTGATGGAAGACAGAGGGGCAGACGGACGAGGGAGGGAGGGAGGGAGGGAGGGAGGGAGGGGACGCCGGCTATCAAAGGGAAACATTCCTTTCCTGACAGGACACAAAGTGATTAAAGTCTGCGTCTGCATGAGTGTGTGTGTGTGAGGAAGATGTGTGTGTGTGTGTGAGGAAGATGTGTGTGTGTGTGTGGAAGATGTGTGTGTGTGTGTGTGTGTGTGTGTGTGAGGAAGATGTGTGTGTGTGTGTGAGGAAGATGTGTGTGTGTGTGTGTGTGAGGAAGATGTGTGTGTGTGAGGAAGATGTGTGTGTGTGTGTGTGTGTGAGGAAGATGTGTGTGTGTTTGTGTGAGGAAGATTGTGTGTGTGTGTGTGCACTTGTGTCTTTGTGACATGACAAAGAAAGATGAAAGATTGCTTGTGTGCGTTTGTGATTGATGTATAGACGGGAAACGGAGCCAGACAGTGTGTGCACGTGTGTGAAATGACACCAGAGGGATTAAAGATTTTGTTTTTGTGCGCTTTAACGCTTTTAAGTGGCTAATGGATAGAGACATGTGGGGGGGGGGGGGGGGAGTGCTGGAGTTGCAGGGAGTTTCGGGGATGGGGAGCAAAAGAGGAACCAGGATGGAAAACCCGGGCAGGGGAAGAGAAACGGACGACTTTTAAAGAATTAATTTATTAATTAAGTTATCTTTTAAATTAATTTTATTTTATAAAATTTATTTTATTACTTTTTTCTTGTAATATTGCAACTTAATTCTCATAAAATTATTGATTTTATTTTTGAAAATCGCTTTTCCCCCTGTAATATTACGACTTAAATATTATAAATTTATTATTTTATTCTTGTAAAATAATTACTTTTTTCCTTGTAATATTACGACTTAATTCTCCCAAATTTATGATTTTATTCTTGTAAAATAACGAGTTTTTCCATGTAATGTTACAACTTAATTCTCATAAATTTATAATTTTATTTCCGTTAAACAACTTTTTCCCCTGTAATATTACGACTTAATTCTAACAAATTTATGATTTTATTCTTGTAAAATAACGAGTTTTTTTCCATGTAATGTTACAACTTAATTCTCATAAATTTATAATTTTATTTCCGTTAAATAACTTTTTCCCCAGTAATATTACGACTTAACTCTAATAAATTTATGATTTTATTCTTGTAAAATAACGACTTTTTTTTCCCTGTAATATTACGACTTTATAATCGTAGACTTCCAACTTTATTGTCATACATTTACTATTTTATTCTTGTAAATAATGATTTTTTTAACGCTTTTAAGTGGCTAATGGATAGAGCAGGGAATTTCGGGGATGGGGAGCAAAAGAGGGACCGGGATGGAAAACCCAGGCAGGGGAAGAGAAATGGATGACTTTTTAAAAAATTATTTATTTTTTTAGTTAATTTCTTTTTATTTTATTTTTTTTATTTAAAAAAAAAGAAGAAAAAAAAAAAGAAACAACAAAGTTGCATCGGAGCATCACCGGGGGGGGGGGGGTAATGGACACATTTCAGTCTGCATTAGAGGATAGTTATCTTTGGTACCAGTCGCTCTGAGTGCTGAATCTTCATCATCATCATCACAACATGATAAAACTTCAGACCACTTCCTCATCCTCCCCGTGCTCCTCTACGTTTTCAGGCCGAGTGTCAGAAAACAGGAGAGGCACGACTAAAGCACGGAGGGACCAATCAGACGGCTCTATTTCCATCGTATGTGTTCGGTCTGGACCGCTTCATCGTCCCGATTGATCCGATCTGACGGCATCGAGGCTGCCCACCGCTCCGTGTGCGCCGAGATCAAAGCCAGGCCTGTATTAACCCCATGTGCCAGTCTGGGAAAAATCAAGCCCAGCTGGGGTCAAGGACAGGGGGGGCCGGGGGGTATTGGGACGGGAATGTGGTGGGCTTTGAAGAGGAGACACGGACCAGCTCGGATACATTCTGCAGTCAGCATGTGTGCATGGAAACTTGTTTTGAAGAAGTTCCACTCTGATGTAGTTCGTTTGAACAAGACGATACCAAACCAGTATTTTATGGTCCTTTTACATATATACTGATACTTTTTGTCCCTTAAAAGAAATTTACATAATTGTACAGTTTGCATTAATATCTTGAATGTCAGGACAATATTAGATATAAGTAAAACTAGAGAAGAGAAGTACTGGAAAGAAATACTTTCAAAACAATGAATAATATTAATAAGTAAATTTAACAAGAATGAGATTAAAAACGTTCAGTTATCAAATAACTTAAGTACAGGTGAAGATTATTTACATTTATTTATCAAAATGTTCAAATATAAAATGTAACATTAATATTATAAATTTACCAAAACATCATCATCACTAACAGCAGCAGCATCATCATGACATCTGATTGGCTACCACCATCATGTGATACAGAAGCTAGAATCTGATAGGCTACCACCATCATGTGATACAGAAGCTAGAATCTGATAGGCTACCACCATCATGTGACACAGAAGCTAGAATCTGATAGGCTACCACCATCATGTGACACAGAAGCTAGAATCTGATAGGCTACCACCATCATGTGACACAGAAGCTAGAATCTGATAGGCTACCACCATCATGTGATACAGAAGCTACAATCTGATAGGCTACCACCATCATGTGACACAGAAGCTAGAATCTGATAGGCTACCACCATCATGTGATACAGAAGCTAGAATCTGATAGGCTACCACTATCATGTGACACAGAAGCTAGAATCTGATAGGCTACCACCATCACCTGATACAGAAGCTAGATTCTGATAGGCTACCACCATCATGTGATACAGAAGCTAGAATCTGATAGGCTACCACCATCATGTGATACAGAAGCTAGAATCTGATAGGCTACCACCATCATGTGATACAGAAGCTAGAATCTGATAGGCTACCACCATCATGTGATACAGGATAACGATATTTATCGATCGGTATGGCGATATAAGATGAGCTGTACCGTGATATGAGATTTCGGTCATAGCCTTACCTGGAAGAGGGTGGCTGAAGAGTCATCCAGGACTGTTCTGGGAGGAGTGATGACTAGAGGTTTGGAAGAAAAGCAGAAATTACAACCTGACAAAACCATCCTCACAGAAACATTCATTAGAAAGAAGTCAACTTGTAAAAGCAATGTTGTTTACAGCTGTTACTTGTTCCCACTTACAGGAAATTTTTTGAGAATTTTAAAACATGAAAAACAACTTAATCTAAAAATATCATCTCCAGGAACATGTTGATGGTTCAGGCTAATGGCATCTCTTTCATTTCCTCTCCGTCTTCCCAGTCCTGTCCTGGCAGCATGTAGCTGCTTAGTGGAAACCAGCATGACATGGCAGGCTGCTGCCACTGAGGACACACAGCCCTGGGGGGGGTGGGGGGTCTGGTGGGACCAGGTCTGGATGTACAGGATCAGAAGGAAACTGATTCCAGACTAAACTCATGCTGTAAACAGACAGGTGCTGCTAACCTGAATCCAGCAGAACTGTAAAGGTGGAATAATCCCTTTGTTTCTGTGCTTGAGAACACATTTAGTTTCTGAGGTCACAAACTAAAAAAAAAAACAAAAAAAAACTCAGTATTTCTCTTAACTTTAACATTTAGCGAGACATTATGATCTGCAGGATAACTTCCTCCTTCTGTCTTTATCCAACTTTAACTCTGTACCTCAAAAGTAGAAAGTTGAAACTTCTGATCTCCTTTTCTGCCTCAGTATTTACATCAAATCATTAAAAACTTAAAGGGACTAAAAGGGTTTTCCACCGCTACGCATGCTGCTGTGCTCTGTGTGTAGAGACCAAAACAAAGTGTGTCATAACCGACAGTCTTTTGCCAGTTTCATCCTCCAGGAAAAGCAGCATCTTTTCCTCCGGTTCTGGAGGCGACTGGCAGACCTGATTACCGTGCAACTCAGAATCTCCTGGTTTGTGAAACCTATGCTGAAGTACATCTTCACCAAATGCTCCACCACCTTCATTTTTATCAACTTTCCACACTTAAAATATCAATAATCTATTCTCATTGAATTGTGACTTTATTCTTGTAAAACGACTTTTTCACTTAATATTACAACTTAATTCTCGTAAGTTTTATTCATGCAAAATAACGCCTTTTTTTAACTGTAAAATTATGACTTTATTCTCAAAAATTTACAACTTTATTCATGTACATTTATGACTATCATAAATTAATGACTTTATTCTTGTAAATTAACAACTTTTCTCATAAATTTACAACCCTTTTTTAAAGTAAATTTCAACTTTATTCTTGTATATTACTTTGTTCTCATAAAGTTGTGATTTTCAACCTGTAAATTAACAACTTTGTTTTCATAAATTTATCACTTTATTTTTGTAAATTTACAACCCTTTTTTTTTAGTAAATTTACAACTTTATTCCTGTAAAATAACAGCTGTTTCATGTAATATGACGACTTTACTCTCAAAATCTTACAACCTTATTTACACCCAGTACCTTGTTTTTTTGTAATATTATGACTTAATTCTCGTAAATGTACAACTTAATTCTTGTAAATCAATGACTTCATTCTCATAAATTTAAGACTTTAAATTTGTAAATGAACAACTTCATTTTCGTAAATGAACAACTTTATTCTCATAAATTTACCAGTTTGTTATCATAAATTTATGACTTTATTCTTGTAAATGAACAACTTTACTCTCATAAATTTACAACCCTTTCTTAAATTAAATTTACAACTTTATTCTTGTATATTACTTTGTTCTCATAAAGTTGCGACTTTCAACCTGTAAATTAACAACTTTGTTTTCATAAATTTATCACTTTATTTTTGTAAATTTACAACCCTTTTTTTAGTAAATTTACAACTTTATTCCTGTAAAATAACAGCTGTTTCATGTAATATGACGACTTTACTCTCAAAATCTTACAACCTTATTTACACCCAGTACCTTGTTTTTTTGTAATATTATGACTTAATTCTCGTAAATGTACAACTTAATTCTTGTAAATCAATGACTTCATTCTCATAAATTTAAGACTTTAAATTTGTAAATGAACAACTTCATTTTCGTAAATGAACAACTTTATTCTCATAAATTTACCAGTTTGTTATCATAAATTTATGACTTTATTCTTGTAAATGAACAACTTTACTCTCATAAATTTACAACCCTTTCTTAAATTAAATTTACAACTTTATTCTTGTATATTACTTTGTTCTCATAAAGTTGCGACTTTCAACCTGTAAATTAACAACTAAATTTTCATACATTAATCACTTTATTTTTGTAAATTTACAACCCTTTTTTCAGTAAATTTATCACTTTATTGTAAAGTGTAAAATAACGGCTTTTTCATGTAATATGACGACTTTACTCTCAAAATTTTGCAACTTTATTTACACCCACAGTAACTTGTTTTTTCTTAATATTATGACTTAATTCTCGTAAATGTACAACTAAATTGTACGACTTTATTCTCATAAATTTACGACTTCATTCTCATAAACTGACTTTTGTCTTTTACGTTTTCTTTTTCTCCAGATATAATGTCATGTTTCTAGACAGTCAAAGAAAAACATTTTACCCTCTGCTGGAGGGAAACTGGAACTTTCTTCACACCCAACTTATAAACACAGACTAACGTGAAGCGATCCAATTCGATTCAAAAAGAAAGTTGATTTTTGCACAAAAATCCTGGTTCAATTTTATTGATCCACTTTTCCCCCCCCTAGTTATTAAGCAGCTGAAAGAAGCCAAGCCAGAGAGGAGACGGGAGGGTGGGGGGTGGAGTTGTGGGTCCCTCCTAAAACGATCTGCATGAACAGAGGGATGAAGTGAAAAAATGAACGGTCTGTGTTATTTCGACCAAAGCGTGTCACAGACATTTCAATAAGACTGCAGGAAATTGTGTCAGCTCGTGGGGAAGAAAGAAGAGCACATCTTCTCCAAGCAACATGCTGCTGTGTGAAGGCTGCTTCCAGGGCTGGACAGCCGATATTCTCACTTTTGTTTAGCTTTACACACCATTTGTGTTTACATGCTTTAGTCCAGTTAAGATCAGAGATGCACTGATACGATACCGGGATCGGTTATTGGCTCCGATACTGAAAATTAGCTGCATCAGATATTGGATAAATGATAACCTATGTAGAAAGATAACCTACTTAGAATGATAACCTACATAAAATTGTAAACTATGTAGAAAGATAACCTTCTTGGAATATTAACCTACTTGGAATGAAAACCTACGTAGAATATTAACCTGCATGGAATGATAACCTACGTGGAATGATGACCTACGTAGAATGATAACCTACGTGGAATGATAACCTAAGTAGAATATTAACCTACGTGGAATGATAACCTACATAAAATGATGACCTACGTGGAATGATAACCTAAGTAGTACATTAACCTACGTGGAATGATAACCTACGTGGAATGATAACCTAAGTAGAATATTAACCTACGTGGAATGATAACCTACGTGGAATGATAACCTACGTAGAATGATGACCTACGTGGAATGATAACCTACGTGGAATGATAACCTACGTAGAATGATGACCTACGTAGAATGATAACCTACGTGGAATGATAACCTACGTGGAATGATAACCTACGTGGAATGATAACCTACGTGGAATGATGACCTACGTGGAATGATGACCTACGTGGAATGATAACCTACGTAGAATGATAACCTACGTGGAATGATAACCTACGTAGAATATTAACCTACGTGGAATGATAACCTACGTGGAATGATAACCTACGTTGAATGATAACCTACGTGGAATGATAACCTAAGTAGAATATTAACCTACGTGGAATGATAACCTACGTAGAATGATGACCTACGTGGAATGATAACCTACATAGAATGATGACCTACGTGGAATGATAACCTACGTGGAATGATAACCTACGTGGAATGATAACCTATGTAGAATGATGACCTACGTGGAATGATAACCTATGTAGAATGATGACCTACGTGGAATGATAACCTACGTGGAATGATAACCTACATGGAATGATAACCTACGTAGAATGATAACCTACGTGGAATGATAACCTAAGTAGAATATTAACCTACGTGGAATGATAACCTACGTAGAATGATAACCTACGTGGAATGATAACCTAAGTAGAATGATTAACCTACGTGGAATGATAACCTACGTGGAATGATAACCTACGTAGAATGATAAAATACGTGGAATGATAACCTACGTAGAATGATAACCTACGTGGAATGATAACCTACGTAGAATGATAACCTACGTGGAATGATAACCTACGTAGAATGATAACCTACGTGGAATGATAACCTACGTAGAATGATAACCTACGTGGAATGATAACCTATGTGGAATGATAACCTACGTGGAATGATAACCTACGTGGAATGATAACCTACGTAGAATGATAACCTACGTAGAATGATAAAATACGTGGAATGATAACCTACGTAGAATGACAACCTACGTGGAATGCTAACCTACGTAGAATGATAACCTACGTGGAATGATAACCTACGTAGAATGATGACCTACGTGGAATGATAACCTATGTGGAATGATAACCTAAGTAGAATATTAACCTACGTGGAATGATGACCTACGTGGAATGATAACCTATGTGGAATGATAACCTACGTGGAATGATAACCTACGTGGAATGATAACCTACGTGGAATGATGACCTACGTGGAATGATAACCTACGTGGAATGATGACCTACGTGGAATGATAACCTATGTGGAATGATAACCTACGTGGAATGATAACCTACGTGGAATGATAACCTACGTGGAATGATGACCTACGTGGAATGATAACCTACGTGGAATGATGACCTACGTGGAATGATAACCTATGTGGAATGATAACCTACGTGGAATGATAACCTACGTGGAATGATAACCTACGTGGAATGATGACCTACGTGGAATGATAACCTACGTGGAATGATGACCTACTGGCTGATTCAACCGTTTCTGAACAAAGACACGAAGCTGACCGTATTCATTTAGGTTTATATACATATTTATATGTGTAAAGCAGATTAAGCCATTTATTGTATCATACATAGAAATAGACTGGATTTAGTAATTATTGCATCTCTACTTTGTTATATCTTTATTGTTTTTATATTGTGTACCTCGACATTTTCTCTTTTCTTTTTGTATTATTTATCTTATTCCTTTGTTCCGTGACTGGAAGTTTCTGGAACCTCAATTTCCCTGAAGGAGCTTCCTAACGGGATGAATAAAGTTGTCTGAAGTCTCATGTTCTGGGTTCAGTGTGACTCTGACAGACGGATGTGATGGATTAAAAGCGGCAGATTAAAACGACACTTACACAGATAGAAACTTAGCTGAGGATCCTCCAGGTGACTCCTCACGAAGTGTTTCACGGCACCGACTGCACACAAGAGAAAGAAAGCCAGCTGAAAGTGAGAAGCTGCTCCTCCGTCAGTCACTCTTGACTGTAATTCATGCTTCAGGAGGAATTTCCCTCCTCTGTTTTCCTGCTGGCTGCATCTAATCCCTGAATTACAGCCCGGCCTCATTCCTTCTGTCTCCATCGCTCTGGTGTGGCTGCAGTCGTAAATGTGGTGAGTCGATTTCACATTGCAGCCATGCCTGTGGCTAGCCAGGTTAAATGAACGCTCTCTGCACACACCTGTTTCCAGAGGCCTGAAGAAGCCCTGCAGAACATGCCTGTCTGGAAACTGGACCCTCAGGACCACCTGGGAGAAGAACAGAGACACTTGGTTGTGTGCATTTTTAAAAAATGGCTGATTTTAGTGACAGGATTGTGATTATTCGTTGGGAACTTGTAGCTACTTTGGGATATCTCTCCATCTTCTCCTTCATCTGCGCCTCTCTCAGAGATTTTGTCATCAGCGGAGCTTCTTCTAACGACCTCCTGCAGGAGAGAGAGACGGGAAAACAGTCACGGTGAAATAAAATTAAATTTGTTCTCACAACTAACAGACGGTTTCTTTGTCTTTTGCAACATCAAGTGTATTTATATACACACGTTTGTTTTTCTATCCCTGTGGGGTACATCCATTGACATAATGCATTCCACAGCCCCTTACCCTAAACTCTAACTGTGCGATCAGACCAAGAGCGGCCAAAGCTGTAAAATCGTCGCAAGTCATTCACTTTCAATGGACAGGAGCGACATGAGCGAATAAAGCGACAGAAGCGACGAGCTACAAAAGTTGAGCGATTAGACCAGGGGTCGGCAACCCAAAATGTTCAAAGAGCCATATTGGACCAAAAAACCGAAAAACAAATCTGTCTGGAGCCGCAAAAATGTAAAAGTCTTAAATACGCCGGTCGGCAACCTGTTTCAGCCAAACAGCCTTTTAGACCCGTTTCCTACAATAAAGAAAACACTGAAGCATCAACTGACTTTTAACATTGGTAATTAAATCAAACTTTAAAGTTAAATGTGTTGCATTTAACATAAAAACGAGAAAACGAAATCACATTTCTGCATCCAGCAAGAAAAACATTTTAAACTAAAAAAAAAAGAAAAGACGTTGGGTTGAAGGTCACTTTTTTTTTTTTTTTTTAATCTATTTAAGTTGTATTTATGTAGGATGGAAAAAGACGCAGCTTTAATAATCTACCAGCAGCAAACCAAACACGCTGTCCTGTCTGTGCCGTCATCGTTTTACTGGCGCGTGCAGTAAGCTACCCGAAAAATGAAATTACTGTTTCACAAAATATGAACATAGCTACGCAAAATAATCTGGTCAGCAGTGAAAACAAATGAATCTTCCCACGCAGCGCTGAACATGCTCAGTGCATCAGACACTTTTCTTCTCTATCGTCGGCCTACCTGCTGGAGAAGTGATCAAAGCGCAGCATGACAGGGTCGGAGTGGATAAATAAGCTTTTGCTCGTTTATTATTCATTTTAAATGCCAGAACTGCAGCAACAGCACAACAGAGACGCTCCGCTGTGAGGCGTTCGTGGGATAGTGCGCCAGGAGGAAAGTTCAGCGCTCCGCCACGTCCACACTCAGTGATATTCTTTGTTTGTAATTAATTCCGTTTTTAATGTTTAATTCCGTGATTGCTGATTCAATAGTGCTGTATCATGCTATGCTGCACAATAGCAGCACGTGAGCATGAAGTGCAGTTATTAACACTGATTGGCTGCGTAAAGGTTTGTGAGACGCATCATAGCGTGCTGGACAGTTACTTGCCGTTTCACTGCAGTTACCTGCTTGTTACACCTGACACTCAATGGGCTGCTTTGCAAAATGGTAAAATATAAATTATGTCTTTATTTTAATAGTTAAGTTGGATTTTATTTCACGTGCAGCACGTGAAATAAAATCCACGATAAAATAAATCTCCGAGCACTGCAAATGCAGCATTTGCAGTGCTCGGAGAACTCGGGAAAAGTGCGCAACTGTACATGAATCCCTCAGAGGGATCATCATAATCCTCAAATTTAGAATAAGATAAGAAACTTTATTGTCTCTCAAGGGGACATTTGTCTTGGTCTTTTAGAATCACATTATTAAAGTGAACCAACCAAAATACAATACACTTTAGTAGAATAGTCATTAATTCATTTTCCAATGCAGGGAGCCGCAACAGAGGGACTAAAGAGCCGCATGCGGCTCCGGAGCCGCGGGTTGCCGACCCCTGGCCTAAACCTTAACCTAACCCTTGTCCTAACCCTAACCAAAACCTAATTGTAACTTAATCTCTAAAACCTAATCTTGACCCTCAAAACGAGGTTTGGACCCGTGAGGACATGAAAAATGTCCCCACGAGAGCAAGATGTCCCCACGGTGATGGTAAAAATCCGGAACATGGTCCCCACAATGTTGCAAAAACGCGCCCACACACACACACCAGTATATATAATATATATATATATATATACATACATACACACACACACACACACACACACACACACACACTACTCACAAAATGTTAGGGATATTCAACTTTTGGTTTTTGGAGAACATAATGATGATGAATAAGTATTTAAAGGGACTTGAGGCAGGAATTTGAAAAAAACCAAACACGAATGTCCCTTTTTTTCATACTAATGGGTGATGAAGCGCTAAATACCAAAAATAACGTTTCCAGCCATGTTTCTCTCCGTTGCCTTGAACAGGCTGTGTGCTGCATAAAGCTGCGATTCGGTGTCAGAAATTCCCGCGCTGCCCTTTGGACGTGACGTCAAATGACGCTACATCCGCAGTTTTGATCCAGGAAGAAGACGATCGCGGTAAATTCAAACACTGTAAGCGATAGTTATGGATTCTTCTGCCGTCAGCAAACGATCCAGATCAACTGAAAGACACTAAAAAGTGGAACTACGGAGAAAAAGTTGAGTAAACAACATTATAGCTTCAGTTTGTGCTCTCGTGACGGCTTGGCTCGTGGCTGCAGTTACCTGAAGCGCCAGTCGCAAGTTTCATTTCTTAATCTTGCCTCAAGTCCCTTTAACCATTGAACAATGTTCATGTGCATTGAAAAGTTTAGAGAAACTTTCATTCAGTTCACTTGTAAAGGTTGTTGTGGATTTCAGATTCATTCTGACATCATACAAAAAGCCAAATATTCTTAACTTTTTGTGAGTAGTGTATACATATATATATATATATATATATATATATATATGGGTGTGTATATGCTAAATGAATGTGTTCATTTAAATTTTTGAAAGACATCAACAGTATCTTTATTTTGTTTTTTATTTTTGTTTTTTATCATTTTTACTCTTGTGTACATTGATCTGCTCTCATTATTTTTAATGTTTTAATGTTCTTATTGTTCTTATTACTATTATTTTTATTGTGTTGACTTGTTAAGGGACTCAGGATGGAAATTAGCTTTGCTGTAATCCTGCGTATTTACATTTTCTGTTCATTCATATGCACTGTCCCTTTTTAAATAAATAAACTTAATAAGCCGTATAATGAAAACAGTGATGCTTACACATCGGGGGGGGGGGGGGGGGGGGGGTGAGCAGGTCTCCGCTGGTGCATGCCTGCTGTGCGTGTCAGAGGAGACAAATTGCTGCGGTGCTCTAATTCCAGTCTTGGTAATTGCAGTCATTGGCATGGAAGCCGTGCTGCAGCGAGACGCGTGAATGCAGACGCAGATTAAAGCTTTGACACAGTGACGTCTCAACCCGACGGGTTCGGTCGGTGACTGGAAGGTCGACACAAGCAGGACGGCTAATTGCTCCCAGTACGCTGCGTTTGGAAGCCTTTGTTGTGTCTTATAAAAGACAAACACAGCAAGTCTCTGCAGCTGCGGTCGGCCGCATCCAAAATAAACTTAAGGCATCTGTTCTGAAGACGAAGGGCTCATTAATGAAACTCATAATGAGGAGAAATAAAAGCCGCGTTCTCCCGTCTACGACCTCTCATCATCGCTGTGGTATTCAACAATTAAGGGTTACACATCGACGCAGTTTCACGACGCTGCATGCCAACCTGACTAACTATCAGTTCCAACCGGTGCAGGTCTGATCCAGACATGTTTCTGTGGAAGCACGACGCCTCACACACGACCTCCGACCCACCTCTCACTCTTCAACTGGGCGAAGCGCTTCCGCACGTCGTCCACCGTCACTTCGAAGAACTCGTCGGGCAGATCCTCGTGGTTCTCGGAGCGACGGGGCATGGAGTCCAGGTGGTAGATCAGAGGCTCCCTCTCAACCGGCTGCAGACGGGAAAACGGGGAACTCAACTGTTTTCTTTAATAGCAGCAGTAAAATCATGATTGCACCACCACAAACGGTGATAACATGGTTGGAAGCCCGCACCAAGACGAGCAAAAGAAAGGAGTTTACCTCCAAAAACTCCTCATGATCCATGTCCTGATCGTGCGAGTTGGCAGTGGCTTTAAACTGAGAGAAAATAAAGATATAATAAACAAACGATAAAGAAACAAATAATACACCATCTAACCTAAGATAGTAAAGAAATGTAAGGAAATCACCAGATCTCAGATATTAGCTTTTTTTTTTTTTACCGATATCTGATATACCGATATGGTCTCATTTGTAATTTCCTATATCAACTGATACCGATCTCTGCAGACAACTGTGTTGTTGTATCTGTCATATTTTGAGAGATACAACCGATCCAGTCCAATACAGATACCCGGCCTGAGCGTATTGGCCGATACCGATCTGATACTACTGTTGAATGAGTGAAATTTATACCTTTCCATGTGAGTGAAGGCATCAGGCTAGACTTAAACATTTAGTCTTGTTAGAAAAAAAAGGTAAATTACTACAGATATATATGTACTTAATATCATTTATTAGCAAAGAACGTGAACATTAGCAGGAGGAAGGAAAAAATATCACTTCTCTGCTCTGTGAGATGACGTAACCGGTGTAGCACACAGAGAACTGAAGTGACTGGATGTCTGTCCCAGCTATTATCAGGTGAGAGGCAGGTACACCTGGACAGGTCGCCAGTGGTGGTTAGCACCGCAGCCTCACAGTAAGAAGGTTGCCAGTTCGATTCCTGGCTGGGGAGGGGGTTCGAACAATTCCAACATGCCACCGTGCACCGTGTTGTGTATGATAGTAATTGGAAAAAAAGAAATGTCTGGATCGGCTTCATTCATACAATATTTCATCCAGTTAATTAGTCAATATCGTAGCCAATATCTCATCCAGCTAATTAGTCAATATCGGAGCCGATATCTCATCCAACAAATTAGTCAATATCAGAGCCGATATCTCATCCAGTTAATTAGACAATATTGTAGCCAATATCAGATCCAGCTAAATAGTCAATATCGGAGCTGATATCCGATCCAGCTAATTAGTCAATATCGGGGCCAATATCACATCCAGCTAAATGGTCAATATTGGAGCCGATATCCGATCCAACAACTTAGTCAATATTGGAGCCAATATCTCATCCAGCTAATTCGTCAATATTGAAGCTGATATCCAATGCAACTAATAGGGGATTATCACGCTTACCGGAAGTTCCCGGTATTTGGGCACTTCCTCTTCCGGGCCATGTTAACGACAGCCGTTTCTGCTCTGTTATACTGTTTAAATCGGATAAACTCCAAACATATTTAAGTTTTCATTCCAGACTGAAGTGATGCTGAGGAAGAAGTGGATCAAAGCGATCGATTCGCCGCGGTGAAGGGCCGAACTTTATAATAAAACACACGTTTGTTTGTCCCCGGTGGGGCACGACACCGGCACTTCACAGCATGCTAGCATTAGCCAGCTAGCGTTTACTGACGTGCTTAACATTGTGCGACTTAAAACACACAAACATCTGAAAATCGGGTCTGTACCCCCCCGTTTCCAGTGGAACAACTGGGGACTGCCAAGAAAGGAGACGCTTTCAGATGCTTGTGTGTTTTCAGCCGCACAAAGTTAGGCACGTCATCAAGCTGGCTAATGCTAACCTGCTAACACGACTGCGCAGTCTGCCGGCCACAAACAAACGTGTGTCGTTTTATTATAAAGTTCGGTCCTTCACCGCGGCGAATCGATCGCTTTGATCCACTTCTTCCTCAGCATCACTTCAGTCTGGAATGAAAACTTAAGTATGTTTGAAGTTTACCCGATTTAAACAGTATAACAGAGCAGGAACGGCTGTCGTTAACATGGCCCGGAATAAGGAGTGCCCAAATACCGGGAAGTTCCGGTAAGCGTGATAATCCCCTATTAGTCAATATCGGAGCCGATATCCCATTCAACTATTTAGTCAATATCGGAGCCGATATCCAATGCAACTAATTAGTTAATTTTGGAGCCGATATCCAATCTAGCTTATTAGTCAATATTGGAGCAGATATCTCATCCAGCTAAATAGTCAATATCAGAGCCGATATCTCATCCAGCTAAATAGTCAATATGGGAGCCGATATCTCATCCAGCTAAATAGTCAATATCAGAGCCGATATCTCATCCAGCTAAATAGTCAATATGGGAGCCGATATCTCATCCAGCTAAATAGTCAATATCAGAGCCGATATCTCATCCAGCTAAATAGTCAATATGGGAGCCGATATCTCATCCAGCTAAATAGTCAATATCAGAGCCGATATCTCATCCAGCTAAATAGTCAATATCAGAGCCGATATCTCATCCAGCTAAATAGTCAATATGGGAGCCGATATCTCATCCAGCTAAATAGTCAATATGGGAGCCGATATCTCATCCAGCTAAATAGTCAATATGGGAGCCGATATCTCATCCAGCTAAATAGTCAATATCGGAGCCGATATCTCATCCAGCTAAATAGTCAATATGGGAGCCGATATCTCATCCAGCTAAATAGTCACTATCGACAGGAACGGTCACGTAAACTGATGGAGCGGGTCAGTGATGCTGAAGCTCATAGTGAGAAGAGGTCACCATCTTTCTGCAGAGTCAATCACTACAGACCTCCAAACTTCATGTGGCCTTTAGATCAGATCAAGAACAGTGACAGAGAGCTTCATGGAATGGGTTTCCATGGCGACCAGCTGCATCCATCCATACATCACCAAGCGCGATGCAAAGCGTGGATGCAGTGGTGGAAAGCAGCCGCCACTGGACTCTAGAGCAGTGGAGGCGTTCTCTGGAGGACCAATCACGCTTCTCCATCTGGCAATCTGATGGAGGAGTCTGGGTTTGACGGTTGCCAGGACAACGGTATTTGTCTGACTGCATTGTGGCAAGTGTAAAGTTTGGTAGAGGGGGGATTATGGTGTGGGGGCCCACCTTAGTGCAGGAGCTGAGGCTGGATTTGGCTTTTTTGGCTTTGGGTGATTCTACTGTGGCACTCAGAGCTGACAAAGATGAGGATGAGGATGAAGAAGGTGTTCCTCCCCCCTCGCCCCCGAGCCGCCGGCCCCCGCCGGAGAACGGGATGAACGGAGCGGAGGAGGTGGAGGTGGAGGCCTGATTGTGTGGTCTTGATGGCCCTGCTTCCTGCTCATCCTCCACTACTGCTGTGCTTCGTGTGGGGGGGTCAGCAGGCCTCACTGCTTCCTGGGGGGCTGAAGCGTCGTCCTGCCGAGCAGGAACGGTGGTTGTCGCCGTGGCAGCCGCTGATCCAGGCAGGGTTCCCATTGGCTGATGGGGGCTCGAACTCGTAACTGGCACAGTTGTTGTTGACGTCTCTGGAAACTGAGGGGGTGGGCCGGGCTTGGTTTCCTTGGCAACAGGGATGATGGGTAGCGCAGCAGCTTCATCTTCCTCATCGGGAGTTTTGTCTTTTTTAAGTAGAAACCTTAAACAGAGGTCGGAACAGTTACTTTACAGCTATTATAGGAAACAACCGATACAGATTTTTTTGGGCTGATACCGATATTTTCTCATCAGCCTCAGCCAATGGCCGATACAACCTGCCGATATTTGAGGACAATACTAGGGCCGGGAAAAAATATCGACACACAAAATATCACAATATTTTCATATGCAGATATCACATTGATATTTAAAAATGCGATATTGATCTATTTTACCAACAAAATCGCGCAAGATTTCATCGATCTAAACAAAATCTCGTGAGATGTCATGAAAACCCGCGAGATTTTGTAACATAACGACCTAAAATAGATAAATATGTTTTTAAATATCATATATCAGTATATGAAAATATCGCGATATTTCAGTGTATCGATATTTCTTCCAGCCCTAGCCAATACTGCATTTGACCCCCAAATTAATAGAATGAAGAACACAATGAAAAGTAATTCTATAACTCTTTTAATATAAAAAAGAACAAAGTATTTTAAAAAATATATAAAAGAGGAAACGATGCACGTTAAACTTGTAATAAATACATATTTTTAAAAAATCTGTACATTATGTTGAGGGCATCGGCCAACACACCCGATGTATCGGCCAATGCTGATACCAACAAAAAACGCAAATACTGGCCTAAAATATCGTCCAATGTATCATCTATTCTTAATTAATTCTGTCTTTTATTTTATTTCAAAATTAAATTATAAACAAACGCTCACATATGGCGTAAATAATAATAAAAAAAGGTGTTTTGGAAGAAGTTTAGAAAAAACTTATCAGGTCCAAAACTCCTTTAGTCAGACAACTTAAATTTAACATTCACTGTAATTTAACAAAAATTCTCGACACAATACACCATATTTAATAAGGACGATATAGTCCACAATAAAAGTTTATTGATAATTAATACTAGGGATGCACGATATTGGAATTTTGGCCTGTATTCGATATGCCGATATTTTAAAACTTATGTGGTCGATGACAGATATCGATACCGATATTAAAGCTGAAGAATAATTAATGTAATATTCATTTCTTGTGCAAAATTAGAAAAATACCTCAACTTGTGTTATTATAACAAGTCAGACTAAATGACAGCTGTCCAAATAAAGCTAATAGCATATGTGCGTGATATCCTAGAACCACCTGGAGTTTCTTCTCTCTGAGAAAAAATAAAACAAAAACAGGGATATTTGGTTATTTACTCAAATGAGCGTGTATAAACTCACACAGAATATCCTATAAGAAACTGTCTGTAGAAGTTTGAAAGTCTGTGAAAAAGAAGAAAAAGTTGTTTTTGTGTTTTTTAGACTTTAAAAAAAACAGCAGCCTGATCGGTTAAATATCAGTTAAATATCGGCGGGGTGGTCGATGTCCGATACTCAGTTTTAAGGCTGATATAGGCCGATACGGTAGGCTGATACCAATAGAGCGCCGATTATATTGTGCATCCCTAAATAATACTCAACTTCACTCACTTTTGTAAATCACAATACAACAAAGTTTCCACTATACAGTGGCTTGCAAAAGTATTACAGTACATGACCAAAACTCAATTGCTCAGAACAGAACAAAGCAAAAGTGAGTTTCACCTTTTTATATGAAAGGAAATGGCACAAACTCAACAATCCATCACTGTTTTTGTTCGTAAGCGCTCTTTACTATGAATCGGTTGTATAAGTCTGTATTTCGTTGTTGCAAAAGTATAGGGGATTATCACGCTTACCGGAGTTCGGTTTTGACACTTCCTCTTCCGGGCCAGTTAACAACAGCCGTTCCTGCTCTGTTTCGTAAATGTTAACCAACATTGAGCTGAGGTTGGTAGTGGTAGGAGATTGCGGGTGAGGGCGAACTTTAATAAAACACACGTTTGTTTGTGGGGGGGCACACCGGCACTTACAGATGCTGCATTGCCAGCTAGCGTTTCTGCGTGCTTGTGCGTCTTAAAACACACAACATGAATGGGTCTGTACCCCCCGTAGGGAACACTGGGGCTGCAAGAAGGAGACACTTTCAGATGCTTGTGTGTTTAGCCGCGTTGGCGTTAGCTGCTAATGCTAACCTGCTCCGCTGCGCAGTCTGCCGGCCACAAAAATGTGTGTCGTTTTTATAGTTCGGTCCTCACCGCGGCGTGGGATCAGCGTCAGTTCGGAGGTGGGTTTTCGCGTAGGGGCGCTGTGGCCGAAGGGGCCGTTTCACTCGGGCGGTATCTATTCACACCCGTGCACCAAAGATGTTATTTTGAGTCGAAAATGATTGCACACTATAAACTATTGCCTCACAGTGTCACAGGGCGGTATTCAGTCCCAGGTGATTTGTATATCCTTGATTGCTCCCCATAATTAGTGCCCAACAGTCACCTGTCCACAGTCATCCCATGCTTGTCAGCAGACAACAGTCATGAAGTCCAAGGAGCTCTCAGAAGACCTCAGAAAGAAAGTTGTAGAGAAGCATAGAGATGGGCAAAGCTATGTAGCCATCGCAAGTTCACTCAATGTGCCAAAAAGTACTGTTGCATCACTGGTCCAGAAGTGGAAGCGCCACAGTACCACTGTGAACCTCCAAAGAACAGGGCGCCCCTCCAAGATCACGGCAAAAGGCAAAAGGAAATTGCTCAGGGAAGCCAGAGCAAACCCCTCCGTCACTCTTGAAGACCTGAAGACGTCTCTCCAGGGTGCTGGGACTAACGTACACAAGTCCACAATATCCCGCACTTTACACAAGGAAGGTCTCTATGGGCGTGTTGCAAAGAAGAAGCCATATCTGAAGAAACAACATCTCAAGGCTCGTTTGCAGTATGCCACCACACACGCAGGAACGTGTGATCTGGTCAGATAAAGAAACCAAAATAGAACTTTTTGGCCTGAACGCCAAGAAGTATGTTTGGCGCAAAGCTAACACAGCTGATGATCCAGCTCATACCATCCCTACCGTGAAACATGGAGGTGGGAATATAATGCTATGGGGCTGTTTCTCTTCCTCCGGTCCTGGTGAGCTTGTCCGTGTGCAAGGGATTATGAATAGTGCAAAATACATCAACATCCTGGAGGAAAACGTCTTCAAATCTGCAAAAAGCCTGAAGCTTGGGAGGAAGTTCACCTTTCAACAGGATAATGATCCAAAACATACGGCTCAGTGACACAAGAATGGTTCAGGAAGAAGAAAGTGAAGGTTCTAGACTGGCCCAGTCAAAGCCCAGATCTCAACCCAATAGAAAACCTGTGGAGGGATCTGAAGATTGCTGTCCACCGAAGGTCACCAAGTAACCTGACTCAGCTGGAGCAGTATTGCAAAGAGGAGTGGGCCAAACTGTCCAAGGACCATTGCACAAAACTCATTGCTGGCTATCCAAAGCGATTGGTAGCTGTTATTGCTGCCAAAGGAGCTGCAACCAAGTACTGATTGTGACTTAATGACTTAGTGTGAATACTTTTGCAACAACGACATACAAACTTATGCAACCTATTCATAGTAAAGAGCGCTTACGAACAAGAACAGTGATGGATTGTTGAGTTTGTGCCATTTCCTTTCATATAAAAAGGTAAAACTCACTTTTGCTTTGTTATTTTCTGAGCAATTTAGTTTTGGTCATGGGTATGAATACAAGCCATTGTAAATCATAAACCTCATTATCACAGTATAATCCTCAACAATAATAATAATAATTTTTTTATAATCACTTAACATTGATAATACTCTAATAATGAATTACAGTGTACATAATACATGGTCTTTATTAGGTCTTATTATTGCCACATATCCTTTCATTAGGAGGGCTGGGAAAACAAATCATACACTGAAATATCGTGATATTTTCATATGCAGATTTCATATTGATATTTAAAAACTTAATACTGATCTATTTTACAGATGAAGTCTCTCCAGATTTTGTTGGTAAAATAGATCGATACCGCGTTTTTAAATATTGATATATCAGCAGATGAAAATATCACTATTTTTCAGTGTATCGATATTTTTTTTTCCCAGCCCTACCTTTTATTATATTGTATTTCATTATTTGTTTAAATTTCCTCCAGTTTGACTTGTTTTTATTTCATTCTTTGAGTCACAGCTCCGTCTGAATCTGATGTGGTGACTGAAATTAACACGTACCTGACAATCGCACTTCCTCCTGTAAGACCCAGAGACTTCAGAGTGGTTTTCTTCAGTGCTTCTTCCCCACAAACCTACACACACACACACACACACACACACACACACACAGAAGGGCAAACAGCTGCGTTGCCATAAAACTCACTTTCATGTCCTGAGAAAGGGCGTAGAAGGAGCTCTGCATACCTCGTCTCGCATGTAAACACAGACCGGGTTGGCTCCTGGCTCGGACAGCTTCGCCCCGCTGCAGAGAGACGGAGGAAAACGGAGATTAAACTCATTTCAGACGCTTTAATTCAGGGATGCACGATATAATCCGCCCCCTATCGGTATCGGCCTATATCGGCCTTAAAACTGAGTACCGGACATCGGCCACCCCACTGATATTTAACCGATCAGCCTGCTGTTTCTTAAGTCTAAAAAATCCCAAAAAACTTCCTCTTCAAAAACTTCTTTTTTACAGACTTTAAAACTTTTAAAGACTAAGGGTGGGAAAAAATATCAAAACACTGAAATATCACGGTATTTTCATATGCTGATAATCACATTGACATTTAAAAACGAGGTTTTGATCTATTTTACTAACAAAATATTGTGATATTTCATCATTCTGTTACAAAATCTCATGAGAACATACAAAAAAGTCATGATATTTTCACATGCTGATATACTGACATTTAAAAATGCGGTATCGATCTATTTTACTAATGAAATCTAGCGATATTTATCGTTCTGTTACGAATTCTCGCGAGAGTTCATGAAATATCGTGAGATTTTGTAACAGAATGATGAAATCTCGCGAGATTTTTTAATTAAAATAGATTGATACCGCGTTTTTAAATATCGATTTGATATCAGCATATGAAAATATCACAATATTTCAGTGTATCACCCCTATTTCTCCAAGCATCAGAAATGTATAACAAAACTGCTATTTGCAATGACTGCTTTTTTTCAGCTTTAATATCAGTATCAATATCATTATCCGCCACATTACTTTTAAAATATCGGCACATCAGGTATCGGCCAAAATTCCAATATCATGCATCCCTACTTTAAAGGTGAAAAAACAACAAAAAAACCCACAAAGTGTCTTCCACTGCTGTGTGAACAGGACCATCTCAGCGCTGCAGCGGGTCTGCATGTGTGGACCATGTGGACACAATGCCGCCTGCAAACTAATTGAACCATAAATGTTTTACTGTTGTTCTTCTTTCTTCTGGAAATCAAAGCTTTCCGCTGCGCTTTCAGCTTTCACTGAGTTCAGGCTGGTTTCCTGGAAGCATAACTTCCCTGGAAAAGCATCAGGACACGCGGTGATGTCATTTAATAGAGATGAGATGAAGGCTGGAGGACGCAGGAGCACCTGGGCCCGCACAGCTGGAACTACCGAGGAACAGCTGGCTGTGGTGGGGGGGGGGGCGAGGCTGCAAGCAGAGGGACGATAATCCAGACCCATCTCACTTTTACACAGTCACAATAAAAAAAAAAGTAATTTTTCATCACTTCTGGCATGATACGAACCACCAACACCAGAAAGTATCACTAGTATTTTGCATTTTATCTGAACGGATATTTAGCGTCGCGGAAACGATCACTTGTACAGCTGACTTCACCAACATGGACAGAAAACGAACGTGGCAGCTGATGTGGTTTGAGTTTTTAAATCGAGAGGATCAATAACTCACCACCAAGGGTGGGGAAAAATATCGATATACTGAAATATTGGGATATTTTTATATGCCAAAATCATATAGATTTTTAAAAACGCAGTATTGATCTATGTTACCCACTAAATCTCGAGAGATTTTATCGTTCCGTCACAAAATCTCGCAAGATTTCACGAAATTTTGTGATATTTCGTAACGGAACAATGAAATCTTGTGAGATTTTGTTAGTAAGTTAGATTGATACCGCATTTTTAAATATCGATATGATATTGGCATACAAAAATATCCTAATATTTCAGTGTATCGATATTTTTTCCCACCCTTACTCAACACTAAACCAAATGTGTGGTGGTCTTTACTGCGGTTAGTGTAGAGCAGAAAACATCTTGTTGAGTCGTGGACCCCAGCTTCTGCAGCTGTTCACATTAAAGCCAACAGCAGGTGAAACTGCAGAAGACATCACGGCTTCGTCCACACGTGTCTCATAAACAGATATTTTCCTACCATCTGGCCTGCTGTCCACACGTAAACGCAGATTTCTGCATTAAAAACGGGTCATCGAAGAAGACCCCTCATGGTGAGCAAGACTCTGCAGCACTTTTTTAATATGTCAAATGCAGCCGGTGATCAGGAAGGCTTCTCGTTTCCCCCCAACTTTCATATAATGGAATTCACCGGGGTCCGAGCCATAAAGGTCCATAAAAGTCCACAAAAACGTGTCGATATTCCTCCAAACTGCTCGTCCAATGTAATCCAAGTGTCCTGAGTGGGTAGCGTCCAGAATTTACTGGAAACGTTTTTTAGTAGATTTTTAGAGCCTAAACAGTACTACATTTTACTTCCGCGAAGCGCGCATATGCGCATTCACGAAACTACGAAAGCCTCGGCGTTCAGAGCCTACTGTGACAATAATGCAAGCATAGAAGAAGAAATTCTCTGTTTACATTGTGCTAAGAGCGACAGAGCTGCAGACAAACTGGGACAAACACAAGAGGGTCCAAGAGGGGTTGATATTAAATTAAAACAAAGAAAGAAAGAAAAAGATAACGCACGCTCTCGTCTGCTGCGGCTTTAGTAGTTTCATGAACGTGCATCAGCGTACTCACAGGAGATGTGATGTTCTACTGTTCAGGCTCTAAAAATTTACTAAATGATGTGGTTTCCAGCAAATTCTGGATGCTACCCACTCAGGACACTTGGATTACATTGAACGAGCAGTATGGAGGAATATTGACAAGTTTTTGTGGACTTTTATGGACCTTTATGGCTCGGACCCCGGTGAACTCCATTATATGAAAGTTGGGGGAAAACGAGAAGCCTTCCTGATCGCCGGCTGCATTTGAGATATTAAAAAAGTGCTGCTCAAGTTGAGCGCACATGGTGAGTGTTTCGCCTCGCGAGGCAAAAAATACCAAATGTGTTTGATTTTCACCTCAAGGCCTCGTGAGGCAGAAAACTCGCCAAAAATTGGGCGACACGGCGACGATCTGCTGAGCAAACGGCCTCCAATAATCTTAAGCTCAGCAGAAAGCTCTCGTGTGCGGCAGGCATTGGCGATAAAATCCTCCCGACAGTAGATGTGTGTCGAAAAACAATAAACTGGCCTACTGGATCCACCTGGAAGAGGCTGAGCTAGCTACAGGGGTGCTTCAAAGTCTCCATCCCCGCCTGTTAAAAATCAGCCCTCAGTGAAATAATAAAAGTGAAATAACGAAAGTAATGATGAATAAAAAATCTATGAAAATCATGACATTGATTGTGAATTGTGGTTTAACAGAAAATTTAAAACACACAAAAAATAAAACAAGTAAACAAGCATGATGGGGCTCCCAAGCTAAAATGTTATTGAGCAACACTTTGAAACAATCACTGCAATCAGGTGTTTTCTGTAACGTCCAATCAGACGTCTGCACCTGTTGACAGGTATGTTGGTCCACTGTTCGTGGGAAATGTGCTCTAATTTGTTTGTGACACTTTTTATCTTTTTCAAAACTCAAATTCAAAATCAGCATTGTATTTTACTGAATTTTAATTTAGTAAATTTCTTGCTATTTGAATAACTATTGTGAATTTAGCCTTTTCTTTAAGTTTCTCCACAACAAATGCTTGAGTTTTGTCACCATTATGGCAATCAAAGGGTTGAAAACACACCAAATCTATATGTATATTTTAGGGTAAGGTTATTTGGAATGAATGAGTCTTTTAAAGTAGAAAAAAAAATTGATATATGATCATTTTATAGCGTTTTTTGCAAATATAGCATAATGTGGCTTTAGGGACAAATGAGTAAGTTTTTATAAAAAACTGAGACTATAAAAAACATGCATGAAATCCAATACTGCCATCAATCAATTAACCATCTGAAGGCCTTATAATAACAATTAGCAAATAATACTTCAAATGGATTTTATGGAAATTATAAAGTGTTTTAAGTTTGTCCATAAACAAATGCTTGGGTTTTGTCCCAAATTTTGTAACCAAATTTTCTGCATCTTCCCTAACTAAAACTAATAATGCATTTAATATAACAAACATAAATGTTGTGCGTCCACCAACATACAAACCTGATCTGAGGAAAATGTGCGATCAGTTCCCACAAATTCTGTCCACAGGAGAAGGAATCCTGGAGCCGGGAGCCGTCCTCCATCTGGAGCGCGATTCGCACCTGATGAAGCCACAAAAATCCCACAAGTTACGTCAGAAACTGCAGCCTCAACAAGGGTTCCCGACATAGTGCCAACAAAGTGGAGACGAAGTGGTGCGAAGCTGCGACAAAATGGTGACAAAAACGGCAACGTCCCAGCGACAAAATGGCAACATAGCTGCAACAAAGCTGCGACAAAACAGTAACGAAGTGGTGCGACGCTGCAACGAAATGAGGACAAAACGTAAATGGTGACAAAGAAAAACGGCAACGTGTGGTGATGAAGTGGTGAAAGTTAAAAATGGGGAAACGCAGCAACAAAATGGCAACATAGCTGTGACAAAACAGTAACGAAGTGGCGCGACGCTGCGACGAAATGAGGACAAAATGGCGTTATAGTGGCGACAAAGCTGCGATAAAACAGTAACGTAACGGTGATGAAGTGGTGCAAAGTGGCGACGAAATGGTGACAAACACGGCGACGTAGCAGTGACAAAGCTGCGACAAAACAGTAACATAGCAGAGACTAAGCGGTACGAAGCTGCGACAAAATGCGTTGCCAAAAACTGCAACGTAGCGGTGATGAAACGGCAGCGTAGCGGCGACAAAGCTGCAACAAAACAGTAACCTAGCGGCAACGAAGCAGTGTGAAGTTGCGACGAAATGGTGTCAAAAACGGCAATGTAGCTGTGACAAACCTGCAACAAAACGGTAACGACGCGGCGACGTAGTGGCGACTGAGTGCCAACGAAACGGCAATGTAGCGGTGACAAACCTGCAACAAAACAGTAACGATGCAGCGACTAAGTGCCGACGAAATGGCAACGTAGCGGCGACAAAGCTGCGATGAAATGGGGAAGAAACGGCGACAGCTGGTGCACTGCTAGATTTGTGACATCACGGAATCATGGGAGGTAGTTTAAGATCTCTCGTGATTCTCATCCAAATAGTTAATTTTGTCCATGTTTGTGCGTCATGGTTTGTTATTTCACTGAAACCTTGTGGACACGGAGATGCTGCCACGTTCAGATTGTTCAGCAGTTGAAAATCTGCACGGTGGCTTTTGTTTAAGAAGATACCGGATGTTTTACACTGAATCCCGTGTCTGATTTCCTGCCTGGTCCGATATGAACTACTGAAATTGACGAGGTGTTGGTGCTCTTTCAAAAATAGAGCCGGCGCGCATCTTAAGTGCAGCAGCGCGACATGCCGGAGCGACGACGGACCGCTCACGCGTGTGATCAGTGCGCATGGCGTGCCGCTGCGCTCCGGGACCTGGTGTAAAGCCGGGATAGCGAAGCGGCGCAAATCTGCAACGAGATGAGGACGAAATGGCGAAATAGTGGTGACAAATCAGTAACGAAGCAGCGCGAAGCTGCGACGAAATGTGACAAAAACGGTCACGTAGTGGAGAGAAGAAAAATCATTTTCCAGGACAACTCAAACTTTTCCAGGACATTTTGCTCTTTTTCTCATTTTTCATGCGTTTTCCATCACTGGGAAAATGTTCAATCATTTTCCAGGTTTTCCAGGATACGTGGGAACCCTGCTCAACAAACAAACAAACAAACAAACATGATGCTGGCATAACTAGCCGTTGTAAATCACCAGTCAGCAAACATGACCTGCAGAGTGGATGACCAGGGGCTCAGAGACTCAGCTAACACGCTGAGTTTGTTTATTTACTACAAAAGCTACAGAAACCAGATGGATTTAAGCCGTAAAGTTCAAAGAGAAAACAAATTAAATGCTGAAACACACGTATTGAACTCTTTGAAGTATCCCACTGATTCTTATTTTTATTTTCACATCACTGCTTGAGGTAAAAATAACTTTCTACACCTCGACCGCGAGGCGAGCATTTCATGTTGTTTCCTGGGGGCCAAACAGGAAGGCACCGTGCGACGTGCCGGCATCTCCGCGGGTGGCCGTTAGAAAGTTCTGGCTCTTTCAGAAAAACAAACTCTGATAATCGATCCTGATGCAGCCGCACACGTGGGCCCACCTCGCTCTGGAAACGAGGAACACCAGGACGTGTTTGTGTCTACACAGTGTCCAGCCAGAGCGGGGGGGCCCTGATTGTCGACAGCAAACAGCAGGGCGGAGGTGTGTGTGTGTGTGTGTTAAAGCTGCGCGGGATCAACCATCCATCAAATGAACGAAGCGGCAGATCAAACCCAGCCGTGATTTTACTGCTATGATGTCATAGGAAAGTACAGCTCAGCTACAACAAAGCCGGGTTTGGATGCATTTCAGAGAGCGAGTGCAGACTGGGAATTCACACGTTCCCAGTATGATTATAAACACACACACACAATCAGCTGACTGAAATAAGAAACAAAATACTAAACAAAAACACATTAACGTGGGTCAGACAAACAACCGACAGCCTCACATGAAAGAAGACAAAGCAGTTTTCCTTTTATCCGCTCTGACCTTCAGATTGCATCAGATTTGAGGTCATAGTTCCAGTTTTCTTTCTAAAAGCCATAACTGACGACAGGAAAACTTCATATTTGTCATTTTTGCTAAACAGATTTTCATAATAGCAGATTTTAATGATGCACAATCAGATATTATCTTCATATAATGTGCAGTTTGCGGATGCAGTGATGAAAAACCGATATTTAAGCAGCTCTGGCTCATCTATCACAGCAAACTAAACGTTTTAGGGTTTTAAATGTTGATGTAATCACACAAACATGAGGTGATTTGCAGTAAACAACAGCAGCAACAGACACATTTTTCCATCCATACAACAAACTGCTGACCAGACCTGCGCTTTAATCTGCAGGTCTTTGTGGGCCAGTGTTCCCTATTATACAAGCAGGACGCCCCTCCCTACCAGATCCAGCACCCTGCTTACAAAGTAGGGATGCAGGATAATTATTTTATTTTTATTCATTTTTTTATTTAACATCTTTATTCGGTTAACAAGCAAATATGAAAAAAATCACAGATTAAAAAAGTAAAAGAATACCGAAAGGGTGCAGGCAGAAGCTACAGCTTATATAGCGCCTACCCATCACTGACATGCAAGAATAATACACAAAATAAAATAAAAATAAAATAAACGGGGGTTAATTTAAGTTCAGGAAAAAAATTAGCACCAATAACATACTACCAATCGTGATAAAACACTGTTAACACAGTGAATCTTTTTGTTTTCCGGACCTTGGCTTTACTAAACATTTTCCTCTGAGTTCATAACACTTTTCCCTCTTTTTGAACAGCTTCTAGATGCTGAGTGGCAATTGATTATTTGCTTTATACATAATTTGCATTGTTATAATCAACTAAATCTCTAAACTTTAGTGCATTTAATTGGATGAATAAGGAATTTGTTGCTTCATAATACATTCTTTTACAAACTATACGCATTGCTTTTTTTTTGCAACAAAACAACTGAATCTGTGTTTGTTCGATAAGTGTTTCCCCAAATCCCCACACAATATGTCATGTATGGAGGAATCAATGCATTATAGAGAATAAATAGTGATTTTTGGCACAGAAAGTCCTTAACTTTATACAGTATGGCAATGGATTCTGACATCTTAGTTTTAATGTAATCTATATGTGATATATTTAATTTATGGTCTACAAAAACTCATAAAAACTTGGTTTCTGAAACTATATCAATTTCAATATTATTATTTCTAATATTCTTATAACTTTTTAATGGACGTTTTCCAAATATAATACATTCAGTTTTTCCATAATGAATGGATAATTTGTTAGCCGTAAACCGCTAATTAACTAATAAAAGCTTATTTTCCACTGTATCCAGAAGCTGTTTTAAGTTGTCCCCACAACCAAATAAAGCTGCATCATCGACAAATAAGCTGACTTCAACAGCTGAGAAACAGAACATAAGTCACTGATAAATATGATAAACAATAATGGACCCAGTACAGAGCCCTGTGGTACCCCACATGATACCTCCAAAAACTCAGAATCAGCATTATTAACATGTACATATTAATATCTATCCTTTAAATAACCACAGTACAAAACCAGTCGTGCGCAACTCCTCTGATTCCGTACCCGTTTAATTTATTAAGAAGTAAACTATGATCTACAGTGTCGAATGTTATCGGGCCGATAACAGAAAATTATGTCATTTCGATAAGTCCGATATCATTACAACTTGCCCCGATAACATATACCCCATACAGTTGGAATTTTTAGACATGCAGAAGGTGAAAATCCCACTTTTAAGCTTTTCTTGCTGAGATAGAAAGAAAACTGCTGATGACCTAAAACTGCCTCCAAACCACTTTCCCTTCTCATTTTGGGCACAAACTACCCCATACAGTTGGAATATTTGATATAATTAGGTATGTAAGAGTGTCATCTGTATCAGCTATCGGTATCAGCCTTTATGAGCTGAAATTTATCGGTATTGGTTTTAAAAACGGTTACCGTGCATCCCTGTTACAAAGTCAGGTTCACTTATTTTGCTCATATGTTTCTATCCAGCACCAAGTCACAGCTGAAGCCTCATCTCCTCGAGAACAGCTTTATATCAAGTTATTTTATTAAAACTAAACAGCCTGATGCTATTTATCTGATTTAAATGAAGGCGTGTCATCGCCGCTCCGTGTGGCGCGTTCTCAGAGCTTCTCTGTGAAGCAACGCTGCACATACGTGTCTTATGGTCTGTGGTGTGGACACATCTGCACATTAATATTCTTCTGAAGTATGAATTTTAGGGATGCACCGTATAGTCGGCCACCTATTGGTATCTGCCTATATCGACCTTAAGATTGAGTATCGGACATCGGCCACCCCACCGATATTCAACCGACATTTAACCGATCAGCCCGCTGTTTCTAAAGTCTAAAAAGACCCCAAACTACTACTTCTTCAAAAACTTCTTTTTTACAGACTTTAAACTTCTAAAGATTAGGGGTGAGAAAAAATATCAATGCACTGAAATATCGCTATATTTTCAAATGCTGATATATTGACATTATAAAACGCAGTATCAATCTATTTTACTGACGAAATCTTGCAATATTTCTTTTTTTTTTTTTTTACAAAAATCTCGCAACAATTGACAAAAATTTTGCAATATTTTCATATGCTGATATAATATTGACATTCAAAAACACGGTATCAATCTATTTTACTTACAAAATCTCATGATATTTCATAGTTCTGTTACAAAATCTCGCGAGAATTCACATAAATTTTGAGATATTTTCATATGCTGATATATTAACAATCAAAAACGCGGTATCAATCTATTTTAAAAACAAAATCTCACAATATTTCATAGTTCTGTTACAAAATCTCGCGAGAATTCACATAAATTTTGAGATATTTTCATATGCTGATATATTAACACTCAAAAACGCGGTATCAATCTATTTTGAAAACAAAATCTCACAATATTTCATCGTTCTGTTACAAAATCTCGCGAGAATTCACAAAAATTTTACGATATTTTCAAATGCTGATATAATAATGATATTCAAACACGTGGTATCGATCTACTTAACTTACAAAATCTGAGATTTTGTAACAGAACGATGAAATCTTGCAAGATTTTGTAAGGAAAATACATTGATACCGCGTTTTAAATTTTAATTTGATATCGGCATATGAATATCGCAAAATTTCAGTGTGTCTATATTTTTTCACACCCTTATTTTTCAAAGTGTCGGAAACGGATATCAAAACTGCTATTTGCAATGACTGCTTATTTTATTCAGCTTTAATATCGGTATCTATAAATCGGTAATCGGCCACATGAGTTTTAAAATATCGGATATCGGCCAAAATTCCAATATCATGCATCCCTAATGAATTTCTTACTATTGGCATCTTTTTAAAAAAAAAAAAAAACAGGGGAGTAAAGAAAAAAGAAAAAGAAAAAAAGATTTGACAACGTAAAAAAAAAAAAATCGTCCACTCAGTTGGAGACACGAGAAAAACTGGTGAGATGTTTTTGCCTTAAATATGTTTAAAGGTGTGAAAACATTAAAATTTTCAATCATAACTGAGTAATTGGCTAAATTTAATTGTTTTATGTTGTATTGGTGTTTAATTTGTGTAAAATAATAAAAACAGAATCCTCAGAAATGGGAATAATTTAAACGTAATTTTAGAAAAAATAAAAACGATTTTTTTAGGGCTCTAAAATTTCTGTTCAGCTTGGGCTCCAGATATTCGGTGCATCCCTAACCGATCCCTGAACTGTAGAATAAAAAGATTGTCCTTACGGGTACATTTACCTCATCAGCTATCATCAGTAGCTAAAATGATACGTTTTGTTTTGTAATATCCTCGCTGGTTTATTAACGGTGACTGACACCAGTTGCACATTTTAGTGAACGTGTCTGGAAGTGACGTCCAGCCAAATAAAAACTGCTGACCGGATGTAAATGTGAGAAACTCTGAGCGGCAGATGCTGGCTTCCTTCAGGACGTCGGAGTCATCGCCGTTCCTCTCCACCGCTCCGTCAGCGTCGCAGCTTCACATTCTTCTTTCTACACGTCAAACGAACATCTGAGGTTTGTGGTAACCAACCTGGCTGTCGGCCGCACCTTGCTTCCTCGTACTGGTCACCATTTCCAGCTTAGCGTTGTTGGGAAGGTTAGCGAATCTCCATGGCAACGTCAGGTCCAGGACAGTCCTCTGAAACCTGTCGGAGGAGAACGACATGAGAACCGTTCAGTTTAACAAACACCTTCTTCACAGTTCCCCGTTATTGAAATCAGGGAAGAGGAAAGCCCAAAACAAACTAAACAAATATGAACAGACGGTATCGGATTTATCGTTTAACTGTCACCTGTTTTAAAGGAATAGTTCCCCCACAGAATGATGTAACTTTATCTTCCTCTTCCCCTCATGGTGAGCAAGACTCTGGAGCACTTTTTAATATCTCGGCAATCAGGGAAAAAAATGCTCCAGAGTCTTGCTCAGCATGAGGGGAAGTGGAAAATAAAGTTACGTCATTCTGTGGGGGAACTATTCCTTTAATAATTATAAAGAAGTCATCTATCTCATTCTCTTCTTACAATACAAATATCAACAAACATCAAACAGAAGGAAGCAACTCTCGATTTACTGACAAAGATGTTTTATTAGTAGGAATGCGCAATAACTTTTAAAAAAGAAAATGATACCAATAACTGATAAAATACAAACAGTCGTCTTTGAACTTCACATCCTACAATTAATGAAAAGGCAAAATTCACAAAAGTAATTCAAATAACAAGAAATTAAAGAAATAGTAATAAATGTTATATTTAGCAGTTTAAAAAATCATTTATTTATTGTTATGATAATTTTAAAAAACCGCTGAGACCCTCTGACAGACTTTTAACATGGTATCACTGTAATGTAACGTTTGATGTAGTTCAGCGACTGTAAACCTGCAGGGGCTTTTATTTTGAAAGTCACTGGATGCTTTCTGCTACTTCTTCGTCTGATATCCTCCTCTCTGAACGAATGAGAGCCGATTCTGGAAGCTGATGTTTAGAGGAGAGCTGTGACAGCGTGCTTCTGGCTCGTGCTGCGGGTCTCCGGCGTGGACTAAACCATCGATTTGAACGGTCTTGTTAAGTTCTGGAGGCCGCGCAGAGCAGACGGACCCGCTCCGAACTGCCTTTACTGACCAGGCGCAGCCAAATCCACAGATTATGCAGATAATAAAGGACTTTTGTTATGTCTATGTCATGGATCACGTGCGTACCGAATCACGGAGAGGGTTCTGTGTTTCCTCTCTCTTTCGGTCCAGTTTGTAGGGTCCCATACAGTTTTTCCTCCCTCCACTTTAGGTACGTTATCAGCATGAAGCTAACTGTTGATGATGTTCAACACAAATACAGTTCAGATGGTTCTCACTTCACACACATTCTTTTGTCCATTCAGGGACACCGTAGTAAAGATGGTGGAACAAATATGGCAGCCTCCATATGTGCACCGCCTAGTAAGGAGATATAAATGACTCATTCAAAGAAAATAAACATTTATTCACAGTTATCCTAGTGCAGCGATTACACACTTATAGAAACACAGTTTTGAATTATGTCACATTTTTCTGCCACTGACCTTTGATTTTTTACATACTGTACCTTTAAGTATTACTGGATCTCAGTAACCCCAAACTGGGTCAGAAGCTAGATTCTGGACAAAAACTATCCTATGAGCCTTTTCCACTGCCCGTTTCCGTAACCTTTCCACCTTCAGAGCTCGCTCTGACCGTGCTGAACCTACACAAAACGTGACGTACCCGACGGCTCCCCGCTGATCGGCCAAAGGAAGTTGTCCTCATACGTGTCATACGTGTCATATGTGTCATACGCGTCATACGTGTCATACGTGCTTCGCCTCTTCTAAAAATATCTGGCTCTGTTTTCGGTGACTACAGCCACAGAGGAACCAACAGCAGCAGTAACACCTCGACATCGTCCTACGCCTCCATTGTTGTTTTTCATTTACTGCCCGCCGCGTGGCACCGCAGTGATGTCATGGCAGTCTCGACCGTGCCGACTCCGCCCACTTTCAGGTGGTAGACTGCTATTTCTCCCGTGTGGAAACAAAAACCGTCCTGGTCGTCTTTAGCGTGGTGCTGTTCTGTACCGTGCTGTACCGTGCTGTTCTGTACCGTGCTGTTCTGTACCGTGCTGTACCGTACCGTGCTGTACCGTACCGTGCTGTACCGTACCGTACTGTACGTGCTGTTCTGTACCGTGCTGTTCTGTACCGTACCGTGCTGTACCGTGCTGTTCTGTACCGTACCGTACCGTGCTGTACCGTACCGTGCTGTACCGTGCTGTTCTGTACCGTACCGTACCGTGCTGTTCTGTACCGTGCTGTTCTGTACCGTACCGTGCTGTTCCCGTGCTGTACCGTACTGTACCGTGCTGTTCTGTACTGTACTGTACCGTACTGTACCGTACCGTACTGTACCGTGCTGTTCTGTACCGTACTGTACCGTGCTGTACCGTACCGTGCTGTAACGTACCGTGCTGTTCTGTACCGTACCGTACCGTGCTGTACTGTACCGTGCTGTTCTAACCGTGCTGTACCGTACCGTGCTGTACTGTACCGTACCGTACCGTGCTGTTCTGTACTGTACTGTACCGTACCGTGCTGTACCGTGCTGTTCTGTACCGTACCGTACCGTACCGTGCTGTACCGTACCGTGCTGTACCGTGCTGTTCTGTACCGTACCGTACCGTGCTGTTCTGTACCGTACCGTGCTGTACCGTACCGTACCGTGCTGTACCGTACCGTACCGTGCTGTACCGTACCGTGCTGTTCTGTACCGTGCTGTACCATACTGTGCTGTACCGTGCTGTACCGTGCTGTTCTGTACCGTACCGTGCTGTACCGTGCTGTTCTGTACCGTGCTGTTCTGTACCGTGCTGTACCGTACCGTGCTGTTCTGTACCGTGCTGTACCGTACCGTGCTGTTCTGTACCGTGCTGTACCGTACCGTGCTGTACCGTACCGTGCTGTACTGTGCTGTACTGTGCTGTTCTGTACCGTGCCGTGCTGTACCGTACCGTGTACCTGTTCTGTACCGTACCGTGCTGTACTGTACCGTACCGTACCGTGCTGTACTGTACCGTGCTGTTCTGTACTGTACCGTACTGTACCGTACCGTGCTGTACTGTACCGTGCTGTACCGTGCCGTGCTGTACCGTACCGTGCTGTACCGTACCGTGCTGTACCGTACCGTGCTGCTGTACCGTGCTGTACCGTACCGTGCTGTACTGTACCGTGCTGTACTGTACCGTACCGTGCTGTTCTGTGTACCGTGCCGTACTGTACTGTACCGTGCTGTTCTGTACCGTACCGTGCTGCTGTACCGTACCGTGCTGTTCTGTACCTGTACCGTACTGTTCTGTACTGTACTGTACCGTACTGTGCTGTTCTGTACCGTACTGTTCTGTACCGTGCTGTACCGTACCGTGCTGTCTGTGCTGTACCGTACCGTGCTGTACCGTACCGTACTGTACCGTACCGTGCTGTTCTGTACTGTACCGTACTGTACTGTACCGTGCTGTACTGTTCCGTACCGTACTGTACCGTACCGTGCTGTACTGTACCGTGCTGTTCTGTACCGTGCTGTACCGTACCGTGCTGTTCTGTACTGTACTGTACCGTACCGTGCTGTACCGTACCGTGCTGTTCTGTACCGTACTGTGCTGTACCGTGCTGTGCTGTACCGTGTACTGTACCGTACCGTACCGTGCTGTACCGTACCGTGCTGTACTGTACCGTGCTGTTCTGTACTGTACTGTACCGTACCGTGCTGTACCGTACCGTGCTGTTCTGTACCGTACCGTGCTGTACCGTACCGTGCTGTACCGTGCTGTACCGTACCGTGCTGTACCGTACCGTGCTGTACCGTACCGTGCTGTTCTGTACCGTGCTGTACCGTACCGTGCTGTACCGTACCGTGCTGTACCGTGCTGTTCTGTACTGTGCTGTACCGTACCGTGCTGTACCGTACCGTGCTGTTCTGTACCGTGCTGTACCGTACCGTGCTGTTCCGTACCGTGCTGTTCCGTACCGTGCTGTACCGTACCGTGCTGTTCCGTACCGTGTGCAGCTGCAATGGAAAAGGCTGACTAGACTTGTATGTGAGGGGAAGCATACTGGGCAGAGATGATGTCATCCTTATTTGTGCTTCCCACTCTTCGATACTCAGAATACATTTTCTAAAGAAAAATAAAACTTTATTGTTTCTTAAAGGGACACTGTGTAATCGGGAGCAGCTCCCTCGTACTTTTCATGCTGCATTCGTGTGAAACCGGGCAGACCGACGACATCCGCTGCATATAAAGTTATCACCGGCCTCTATGTGAAGACGTGGTCCGTCACTTACAGTGACATCAGTCCACATCTGTTCGGTTGTCATGGCGATGTCGTATTGTTTTCCCTGACCCATGTTTTACCGTCTTTCGCTCGGCTTCATTGATTAAAATGACATCTGGTTTGTTACCAACGGCCGTCTGCCCGACTGCACGTGAACGCAGCATCAGTGAGACGCTGGTTTCTCCCACTGCAGCGCGGTGACTTTTCAAAGGCATTACCTCGAACTGAGCTGAAAACTCCGGTGTGTCCGGTGAGTTTCTGTGTTTTCCTGCCGTCACGCTTCTCCCGAACGCAACAACATGGCGATACGACATGGCAGCCCCCACCGAGCCGCCCCGCTCGATGTGTAAATGAACGATACGAACGGCAAATTTAGAACTTAGAGGAGCACTTCAGTTTGTTGATGGGAGTGATTACTGATTAATGAAATAACACTTTTGAACCAAATGATCAGTTTTTGTGCCTTTGGCACACTGGCAGTCAGAATACAACGATAAAACACATACATACGCATTATTAAAAACTGTATGACGTGCATCTGCTATCAGGAACAGTGGTGGTGAGATCTGATACCTGCATGGGATATCGGCTCCGATATCCACTAATTAGCTGGATGGGATGACTGAGGCGTTGCCATCCATCCCAGACTGACACCAAATCAAACTATTTTAGTTTTTCTAGAGCTGACAGCTCTGACGGTGCTTAAATATTATCGTTTTTATTGTCTGTGTGTCTAATTTAACCACTTTAACTTCTTCTTTGGTGAATGAAATGAAGCTAAAGTCAGAGCAGGCTGCGGAGCGACGTTAGCCAGTGGTAACTCACCGCAAACCGTGGTCGTCCGGGTTGAATCCGTGTTTGTTGCAGACGTCTTCCAGAACCTGAGCAGGGAAATAAACACATGAAGCTACGTCACCGCATTTACGTCACTTTTCTCTGATTTCCAGCCCGCGGAGACAAAAATGATCCGTCACTGGCTACCAATGCTAGCCAGCATGCTAACTCACACAACAGCTGCGCGGCTGTGTTGACGAAGCCGTGAAATGAAATAAACTGATGACGTCAGAAGAGATTAAATGTGTCAGGCGCGCGCTTTACCTGTAGTAACGGTGTGTTCGGGGACACTTTTATGGTTTGTCTTCGTCCATTTGGAGTCAGAACCGTTACTGCTGAGCCACTGGCTGCCATTGTGTTTACTGACGTCACTGTGTTTGTTTGAATAAACTTTATTGACTGTTCACGATAGAAGCCAAATTTAAAGGGTTCATTCAACTAAAATTGGTTTATATTTATTTTTAAAAAAAAAAAGAAAAGGAAAAAGAAAAAAAAAAAAAAAAAAATTAGTCAAAATCTGGGTGTTATATATATATTTCTTAGTGTCGTACACACAAACTAGAAAAGTGAAGTATAGAGTGTATATGAAACATATATAAAAGCAAACTCTTTTTCTCACACACATATCTCTCTCTCTCTCTATCTCTCTATATATATATATATACACTGTGTATATATATATATACACACACACTCTCTATATCACTCTATATCTCTCTGTATATATATATATATATACACACACACACACACACACACACACATATATATATATATATATATATACACACACATCTATATATATATATATATATAGTATATATATATATATATATACTCTCTCTCTCTCTCTCTCTCTCTCTCTCTATATATATATATATATATATATATATATATATATACATGTATACACACACACTATATATATTTATATATATATATATGATATCAGCATTTGAAAATATCACAAATTGTTTGTGAATTCTTGTGAGATTTCGTAACAGACCGATGAATTATTGCAAGATTTCATTAAAATAGATCGATATTGCATTTTTAAATATCAATATGATATCAGCATATGAAATATCGTGATATTTCAGTTTATCAATATTTTTCTCACCTTTTGTCTTTAGAAGTTTTAAAGTCTGTAAAAAAATAAGTTTCTTAAGAAGAGGAAGTTTTGGGTTTTCTTTTAGACTTTAGAAACAGCGGGCTGATCAGTTAAATATCAGTTAAATATCGTGGGGTGGCCGACGTCCGATACTCAGTTTTAAGGCCGATACAGGCCGATACAGATAGGGGGCCGATTATATTGTGCATCCCTATACTATTGATAATCACTGGTATAAAAATATTCCTGACTCATCATGTCTGGGATACTTATACACCAGAACCAAACGAGGTCTCTTACACACTCCGGCTGTTGCACATTTCCACGCCTTGAAATAGAAGACCAGCCCACATTTTAGATCTACTTAAATCATTTGATAAAAATGTACTAATATAAATAAGTTTGAGGTCATTACAAAGAAAAATGAGTGCACTCTACTAATTTGTAGAACAAGTTGATTGACATAAATTTCTAAGTTTTGGTTATGACCATGCAAAATGCAAATATAATTCACAAATGAAGTTTTATACGCAATATTGGTAGTGTCATGTGACTGCCCTCAACTTGTTTCTTTATTCATGTATATAATACCTACTATCCAGCAGCTGCTGCACCGCGACAGAAACGTCTGTGGGCTGACATTGATTTCAGCTAAAACCCACGGAGACTTCTTACTATAAACCAAGATTATTTCAGTTCATTGACTTCTTTAAGTGAGATGAGCTTGAAATGACGGCACAAGCTGGAAAAAAATTGACTTTTTTTAAGCACCTCATCTAAATTAAGTGATATCACAGTTCCCTCCTTTGCTTCATCAACTTGCGACTTTGACATTTATCTCGTTCAAAAGAAGTTCTGTAAACTGAAACCATTCTAGTTCGTTCTACTTAGTCACTCCCATTAATGAAACTTAATTTTCCTACTACACTGAACTTAAAAGTTGAAGTGAAATACACTCAAGTTTTTATCATGCATTACTTCAAATTTTTAGGGCAACCAGTTTCCTCAAGTTTTTAAGTAAATTCAACTTATCGGGGTTTAGAGTGTGTTTGGTCATCGTTGCTGCTGTGATCCTGCACATGTAGATGTGCAGCAACGTTTAGATGACAAATGGCTGCAATGGCCACAAGCATGGAAGGCTTTTGTTTTATTTTAGAAAACAACAATTATTCTGTCAATATCTTTCATGTCTGTGTGCTGCAGAAGACTGATGATGAGCTCTTTCTTTAAAGGAATAGTCCACCCACAGAATGATGTAAGTTTATCTTCCGCTTCCCCTCATGGTGAGAAAGACTCTGCAGCACTTTTTTAATATGTCAAATGCAGCCGGTGATCAGGAAGGCTTCTCGTTTCCCCCCAACTTTCATATAATGGAGTTCACCGGGGTCCGAGCCAAAAAGGTCCTTAAAGTCCACAAAAACTTGTCAATATTCCTCCATACTGCTCGTCCAATGTAATCCAAGTGTCCTGAGTGGGTAGCGTCCAGAATTTACTGGAAACGACGTTATTTAGTAGATTTTTAGAGCCTAAACAGTAGAACATCACATCTCCTGCGAGCACGCCGATGCACGTTCATGAAAGTACGCGGCAGACGGGATCGCGCGTTCTCTTTTTCTTTCTTTCTTTGTTTTAAATCAATATCAACCCCTCTTGGAGCCTCTTGTGTTTGTCCCGGTTTGTCTGCAGCTCTGTCGCTCTGAGCACAATGTAAACAGCTAATTTCTTCTTCTATGCTTGTATTATCGGCAGAGTAGGCTCTGCACGCCGAGGCTTCCGTAGTTTCATGAATGCGCATATGCGCGCTTCCTGAAAGTAAGATGTTCTACTGTTTATGCTCTAAAAATCTACTAAATGACGTTGTTTCAGGTAAATTCTGAACGCTACCCACTCAGGACACTTGGATTACATTGGACGAACAGTATGGAGGAATTTTGACACGTTTTTGTGGACTTTTATGGACCTTTTTGGCTCGGACCCCGGAGAACTCCTTTATATGAAAGTTGGGGGGAAACGAGAAGCCTTCCTGATCGCCGGCTGCATTTGAGATATTAAAAAAGTGCTGCAGAGTCTTGCTCACCATGAGGGGAAGTGGAAGATAAAGTTAAATCGTTCTGTGGGTGGAATATTCCTTTAAGGTAAATTATGTGACCACTCATCCGTGTGAAATTTGATCTTCCACGATGCAGACAAGCCCGTCTGAAGATCATTACTTTCTTGTGGGCTTTATGAAATCTAAACAAACAACAGAGTGAAATTCTCTGCAGTGGCTCTCAGCAGAGGAAGATTGATCCTGTCGGTGATCTGGCAACGACGCGGGAATCTGCTCCCCATATGGATGAAATCACGTCGTTCCACATGCAGCCTGAGCTCATCCTGAGGAACGGAGGCTGTTTTCTCTCTGCAGGATCAGACGTGGAATCAGGGCGAGCAGAGAGCAGGACACGTGGCACCGGCAGATGGAGAGGTGTGAAACCAGGAGGCTGAACGACTGACCCAACACCCCGACCGACCGGCGGCGAGACAGAGATGGAATTCTGCGGGAAACTACCGCCGTCTGAACAAACAAACAAACAACCAGCTTCCTTCCTCAGAAACTTCAACACTGACTTAAACTAGCAAAAGCACCTGGCTTCTTTCTCGTTAAACACAAACAAAGTAGAAAAACAAAACATTTAGCGGTCGTGTGAGTCTCAGAGGTCAGAGAAGGAGGGATCTGCTGAATGTGAGAGGACGACGCAGAGTTCAGGAAGAAAGCGGGAAACGGGTCTGTGTAGCACATGCAGCCATGTTTAAAGGTCCACCGTGTCCCTTCTGACCCAAACATCGGCCTGATATCAGTAATAATAGATGATTCCTGGGGTCAGTATGCAGCACTGACACATGTGGGGGCTCTGAGGGGGCTGCCCTCCTAAAATGCCTGCTTCTTAAAAATTATGTTTTTCAGAAGAGGCTCAAGACCTACCATATTAGCCTAGCTCTATTTTATTTTATTATCTTTTATTCATTTTTATTTTAATTCATTTCATTTCAATTCATTCTATTCTGTTCTATTCTATTCCATTTTATTTAATTTAATTTATTGTATCATTCTATTTCCTGTCTTTTATGTGTTTTATTTTAATTAATGTCACTATATTTCATTTTATTATCTTTTATTTATTTTATTTGTTTAATTTAATTTCATTCTATTCTGTTCTGTTCTATTCCATTTAATTTTATTCATTTAATTTTATTTCATTCTATTTTATTAATTTTTTCTTTTATTAGTTTTCTTTTATTTTGTCACTCTATTTTATTTTATCTTTTATTCATTTAATTTTATTTCATTCTATTCTGTTCTATTCTATTCCATTTAATTTTATTCATTTTATTTATGTCATTCTATTTTATTATATTCATTTTATTTCATTCTATTTTATTTATTTTTATTTTATTTGTTTTTTTATTTAATGTCACTGTTCCATTTTATTATCTTTTATTCATTTTATTTTGTTTAATTTAATTTTATTTAATTTCATTACCTCCTACAAGGAGGTCATGTTTTCAGTAGCGTTGGTTTTCAGTAGCGTTGGTTTGTCCGTCTGTCTGTCTGTCAGCAACTTTACAGAAAAAGTTCTGGACGGATTGACCTGAAATCTTCAGCAGCCGTGTGTCTCAGTCCAGGGATGAACCCATTAAATGTTGGTGGTGATCCGGATCACCTTCTGGATCCAGGAATGTTCTGAAGGATTCTTTATCATTGTGAGGTCGACCATGTTGGAAAGGCTGTTGATGAGGTGTGAGCGCCCCCTTGTGGCAGAAGTGTGCAGCTGCTACTGAGCACATGATGTCAGGGTGCAGGAATGAAACTTATGAGCAGCAGTGAGCACGAGGAGAGAAGACTGTTGGACAGACTTCTAGCAGGTGAAGATGGTGAACTGTGTGCGTCTGTGAAGAACTGGAAGTAACTAGTTGTATTTCTGCCTGAACAGGATGTTTATTTAGCTTTAATGTTATTTAGCTGATTTGCTTATTCAAAAGTTTCCTCCATTCACCATGTGCCTGTTATGCTATTAAGCTAGCTGACCTGTTACATGCCAGTTACTGTAACTGTTAGCATTGATCACATATGCATGTTTAGTCCTAACTGGAAGGGATTTATTAGTAATAATTAATACCTTGAATCTTCAAAACAATCTGATCGATCTGATCATTCTAGGACAGTAAATTATCAAGTTTCACACCCAGTAATTTTGCCTTAAAGACCTGCTCAACTTGTACCCCATCCACATGCAGATGAAGTGCAGTGGTATCAGCAAGAGCATTCCCACTACCAAATACAATAGATTTAGTTTTGGCGATGTTAAATGCCAACCGGCTCATTTTTACCCGTTTGATCATGTTATTCAAATCAACCTGAAGTTTCTCTCTCAGCACAAATGACGGTGATGTACAGAACAAAGTTGAGTCATCCGCATACATAATTAAATCAGCATTTTTAACAACACAGGGTAAATCATTTAAGAAAATTGAAAATAAAAGTGGCTCTAAACAACTTCCCTGTGGGACTCCGCGAGACATATTTCCACTGGTAGAAAAGCTACCATTAAAAAACACTCGCTGTGCTCTCCCAAGAGGTTAACTCTTAATCCAATCCAGAGATGAGGGAGAAAAGCCGTAACATTTGAGTTTTGCTATGAGAATGCTATGTTCAATGACATCAAAAGCAGCAGTAAAATCCAGGCGCACAGCAACGACTAGTTGCTTGCTATCCACGGATTTTAACCACTTATTAGTCATATGCACTAAGGCTGTGCTGGTAGTGTCCTGGTCTATAGGCATGCTGGGAATTTGTAAATAATTCATTGCTTTTGAAATAATTAAACGTGTAAAACCAGAGGTCTGCAACCAAAGAACCGTTTATGCCTCAACTCGGCTAAATAAGTCGTCCAGAGCCGCAAATATTTCATGGCCTTTTTTAAAAAAGACAACTCATAATTTTTGATAAATATGTACTTTGTCAAATTTGTTTTAAAGAACCACAGTTTTATTTTGACTTTAAGGTTTTGGAAAACAAAAGAAATAAAAACAAAACTTCTGAAAAGAAAAAGGATAGTTCCAGTTTCCTTTATGGGATTTTAATCTTTAGAGACTGTGAGTTGCAGAAGCAGCCCATAATGTTCAAGCTAATGAGACGAAAAACAGATGCAGAAATAAAAATTACAGGTACTTTTACTTGTAAAACTTTAGTGCAAGTATTACAACAAAAAACAGCTAAAACCTACATTTGTAATTGTGTATATTTATAAAAAAAAATTACTCAGTTCTTATGTTTTTACACTAATAAAAAGGTGTCAACTGCAGCTGCAAACTTTCAGTATTTAACTGTTTCTTTTGCAGTAAACTAACATGAATAAACAACAGTTCACTGTTGCAAACTCTTCAGCAAGAGAAGTTGCTATTGGTTGACCCAAAAACCGCCAGAAGTCGTTAAATGACATCACCAAACCGTGCGGTCAATTTCGCGCATGCGCAGTCCCGTTTAGTGGCAACATATACATTTATTCTTGACATACTAATGTACATTAACAAGGGTACTGAAGTGGTGACACACATTTGAGTCATGGTGCAAAGAAGACCCAGTTGTACCACAAGGCATCATGGGAAATAATCTGGATGAAGAGGCGTGGTCAGCGGGAGCAGCGAGTGATGCCGGGAAACGGGGAGGGAGGGGCTGATGGCAGCCCGCTCCCGATGAACGGGGGGAGCCATATAAACTTCACCAGGAGAAGTCGCGAGATTTGTCGCTAGGTGCTTTTTTGTAAATAAGTTGCTCGAGTGGTCTGAAAAGTCGCTAAATATGCAACAAAGTCGCTAAGTTGGCAACAATGTAACAGTTGTGTACTGCTAAAGTTACAGTTACCAAAACGGCATACCATAATAGTTTATACTTTGCCACAGTAATTTATAGTTTGAGAAGCGGTCAGTTTTTCACTGTAAATTTATGACAATTTTTTTTGTAAAAACAATATTTTTTGTACTTTTACAGACAAGTTTCACAGCCGAAACCATGCGAGCCGCCATGTCTGCTCGTTTCTGCCAAGGGCTTCCGGTTACCACGGTTACAGGATATTTTACACTGAGGACATACGCAAATCAACAACAGACATAGGAAGAGCTCCCGAACTCGATGACTGAAAAGTGGATATTGTTAAACCCAAAAAGCGTCTTGGAGATTTCGTTGCTGCAGCAGCGTGTGCTGCCGTTAGATCCTCTACATTACTCTCAAAAACTGGCAACTGCCAGTTTTTCACCGTAAATTATACAGATTTTTTTTTACAGTGTAGTCAGTGTTACTGCGCGTTGTGGGAGGTCGCGCAGTCCTGTTAAACGCTGTTTTGATGTTGAATGGATGTTTTTCAGAAACTGACGTTTTTTCAACCACATTTAAACGTTTAAAGTCGGTCAATGCCAGCTGGGATGCCACAACATCAAAGGGACCGCGTGTAGAAGTGGGCGTGCCAGGCATACGCGCGCTCTGGGCGTGAGACCGACGCCCCACGAGGAGCATCAGCCAACGTTAGCAGCGATTGGCCCGCAGCAGAGAGGCACGCGTGGGCAGAGAGGAGGGGGTTTAAATAAATCCTGTCTTTATCCGGAGCTCACGAGACCCTCAGCCAGGACGCAGCAGGTCGCCGAACCGGATTCCAGCGCCTTTACGCGCGAAATGACGCGCGTTCTGGACAACCCGCGCGCTTCTGTGGTGTGAACTGCGCGTGCATTTGGAGTGGAGGCGACATCTCTGAGGCAGCATGGAGACCCGTAACCTGCGTCCTCTCAGCCCACCGTGCGCGAGCTTCCTGAGGAGTCTCCATCTCTCCATCTGCTGCGCGTCGTTCTGACTTCCCGCGCGCGCGTTTGCCAGTGACAGACAGACATGCGGACGCGTCGCGCGGCCGGACTCTCCGCGCTGCGCTCCTGCCTGCTGCTGCTCCTCCTGCACGTGAGCGCACCGGTGGAGGCGAGGAAAGCGCGCGGCGGCAGGGCGCACGCTCGGCGGGAGCAGCAGCAGGCTCCCGCGCTCAGGGAGCGCGCGGACGGAGCGGAGAGTTTCCCGCTGGACTTCACAGCGGTGGAGAGCAACATGGGCAGCTTCATGGCGCAGATCAAGAACCTGGCGCAGTCGCTGTACCCGTGCTCTGCGCCAAAGCTGGACCAAGACATGAAGCTGCACTTCCTGAGGAACTCATCTGTGACCTGCAACGACGGGTCACCTGCGGGGTGAGTGCGCGCGCGAGTCAGCGGGGAAACGTCACGTTGTTAGTCATTAATGAGGAATGTTGATTTGGTGATGGCGCAAAGACAGCTGCGCTCCGCAGAACAGAGCATCCAGTCTGCGCCACATTCCAGCGTCACTGCGGATGTGACCGAAAAGATCAAAGGACCGGATCAGAGAGCGCGCGGGACAGAGAGATTCATGCCCGGACTCCTGATCTGTTATATTATACCAGAAAAGTGAGACAGGAGCTCACGAGACTGCAGGTGAACGCGGACGCTGCGTCTCTGTCCGACACTAAAAACTCCGGAGATGTTTTTGAGCCACTGCTGCGTTTAAAGGACCAAACCGGAAAACGGGGTCATTTATGCAACTTGGGGGTTCAATATTTGACCCAGAAGTTGGTTAAGAAAAACAAAAAATCCTTTTTAGGTCAGCAGTGGGTCAAAAATGACCCATTATGGGTTATTTTTCACCCAGGAGTTTTTAGAGTGTAGCCCATTTTGGGAGGCTGCAGCGCCCTAAAATTTAAGAGCTAGTCACACTGCTTTTGTAACTACATATATATGTGTGTATATCCATAAACCGACATATCAACCGATGCCGATACCAGCAAAATACGCAAATATCGGCCCATATTTGTAAATATATATATATATATAATTATATATATATATATATATATTTATATATGTCCTGCCATATAAATGACAGACATAACTGGATGTAAACGCTGTACCTGACTGAGAGGATTGGAACTATGATGGCCGATACCAAACTTTTCCCTGCCGATACCATACCAGTAGTTTATTGTACTTTTTCATTTCTACTGATACTTTTTGTCCCTTAAAAGAAAATCACATGATTGTACAGTTTGCATCAATATCTTGAATGTCAGGACAATATAAGATATAAGTAAAACTAGAGAACAGAAGTACTGGAAAGAAATACTTTTTAAACAATAATAAATTATATTCATGAAGAAATAAAACAAAAGTAAAATTAAAAAGTTTTAGTTATCAAATAACTTAAGTTCAGGTGAAGATTATTTACATTTATTCAGATGAAACTGTTCAAATATAGAATGTTATAGTATCAAGCTATCGACTCCATGGTATCGGTATGTCCATCCCTATCAGACTGGTATGGAAGTATCGACTCTACGGTATCGGTATGCCCATCCCTATCAGACTGGTATGGAAGTATCGACTCCATGGTATCGGTTTGCCCATCCCTATCAGACTGGTATGGAAGTATCGCCTCCACGGTATCGGTATGTCCATCCCTATCAGTCTGGTATGGAAGTATCGCCTCCACGGTATCGGTATGTCCATCCCTATCTGTCTGGTATGGAAGTATCGACTCCTTGGTATCGGTATGTCCATCCCTATCAGACTGGTATGGAAGTATCGACTCCATGGTATCGGTTTGCCCATCCCTATCAGACTGGTATGGAAGTATCGCCTCCACGGTATCGGTATGTCCATCCCTATCAGTCTGGTATGGAAGTATCGCCTCCACGGTATCGGTATGTCCATCCCTATCTGTCTGGTATGGAAGTATCGACTCCACGGTATCGGTATGTCCATCCTTATCAGACTGGTATGGAAGTATCGGCTCCATGGTATCGGTATGTCCATCCCTATCAGACTGGTTTGGAAGCATCGACTCCACGGTATCGGTATGTCCATCCTTATCAGACTGGTATGGAAGTATCGGCTCCATGGTATCGGTATGTCCATCCCTATCTGTCTGGTATGGAAGTATCGGCTCCATGGTATCGGTATGCCCATCCCTATCAGACTGGTATGGAAGTATCGACTCCAGGGTATCGGTACATCCATCCCTATCTGGCTGATATTGAAGTATCAACTCCAGGGTATCGGTACGTCCATCCCTATCTAGCTGGTATGGAAGTATCGACTCCTTGGTATCGGTATGTCCATCCCTATCAGACTGGTATGGAAGTATCGACTCTACGGTATCGGTATGCCCATCCCTATCAGACTGGTATGGAAGTATCGACTCCATGGTATCGGTTTGCCCATCCCTATCAGACTGGTATGGAAGTATCGCCTCCATGGTATCGGTATGTCCATCCCTATCAGTCTGGTATGGAAGTATCGCCTCCACGGTATCGGTATGTCCATCCCTATCTGTCTGGTATGGAAGTATCGACTCCTTGGTATCGGTATGTCCATCCCTATCAGACTGGTATGGAAGTATCGACTCCATGGTATCGGTTTGCCCATCCCTATCAGACTGGTATGGAAGTATCGCCTCCACGGTATCGGTATGTCCATCCCTATCAGTCTGGTATGGAAGTATCGCCTCCACGGTATCGGTATGTCCATCCCTATCTGTCTGGTATGGAAGTATCGACTCCTTGGTATCGGTATGTCCATCCCTATCAGACTGGTATGGAAGTATCGACTCCTTGGTATCGGTATGTCCATCCCTATCAGACTGGTATGGAAGTATCGACTCCATGGTATCGGTATGTCCATCCCTATCTGTCTGGTATGGAAGTATCGACTCCTTGGTATCAGTATGTCCATCCCTATCAGACTGGTATGGAAGTATCGACTCCATGGTATCAGTATGTCCATCCCTATCAGACTGGTATGGAAGTATCGACTCCTTGGTATCGGTATGTCCATCCCTATCAGACTGGTATGGAAGTATCGACTCCATGGTATCGGTATGTCCATCCCTATCTGTCTGGTATGGAAGTATCGACTCCATGGTATCGGTATGTCCATCCCTATCAGACTGGTATGGAAGTATCGACTCCTTGGTATCGGTATGTCCATCCCTATCAGACTGGTATGGAAGTATCGACTCCATGGTATCGGTATGTCCATTCCTATCAGACTGGTATGGAAGTATCGACTCCTTGGTATCGGTATGTCCATCCCTATCAGACTGGTATGGAAGTATCGACTCCATGGTATCGGTATGTCCATCCCTATCTGTCTGGTATGGAAGTATCGACTCCTTGGTATCGGTATGTCCATCCCTATCAGACTGGTATGGAAGTATCGACTCCTTGGTATCGGTATGTCCATCCCTATCAGACTGGTATGGAAGTATCGACTCCTTGGTATCGGTATGTCCATCCCTATCAGACTGGTATGGAAGTATCGACTCCATGGTATCGATATGTCCATCCCTATCTGTCTGGTATGGAAGTATCGACTCCTTGGTATCAGTATGTCCATCCCTATCTGTCTGGTATGGAAGTATCGACTCCACGGTATCGGTATGCCCATCCCTATCAGACTGGTTTGGAAGCATCGACTCCACAGTATCGGGATGTCCATCCTTATCAGACTGGTATGGAAGTATCGACTCCAGGGTATCGGTACATCCATCCCTATCTGGCTGGTATTGAAGTATCAACTCCAGGGTATCGGTACGTCCATCCCTATCTGTCTGGTATGGAAGTATCGACTCCACGGTATCGGTATGTCCATCCCTATCTGTCTGGTATGGAAGTATCGACTCCACGGTATCGGTATGTCCATCCCTATCTGTCTGGTATGGAAGTATCGACTCCACGGTATCGGTATGTCCATCCCTATCTGTCTGGTATGGAAGTATCGACTCCACGGTATCGGTTTGTCCATCCCTATCTGTCTGGTACGGAAGTATCGGCTCCACGGTATCGGTATGTCCATCCCTATCTGTCTGGTATGGAAGTATCGGCTCCATGGTATCGGTATGTCCATCCCTATCTGTCTGGTATGGAAGTATCGACTCCATGGTATCGGTATGCCCATCCCTATCAGACTGGTATGGAAGTATCGACTCCATGGTATCTGTATGCCCATCCCTATCTGTCTGGTATGGAAGTATCGGCTCCATGGTATCGGTATGCCCATCCCTATCAGACTGGTATGGAAGTATCGGCTCCATGGTATCGGTATGCCCATCCCTAGTCGGAGCTCTTAAAGCTTCTCCAGGCTCCTGCAGATGCTTCATGGAGCAACCAGAACCAGACTTTCGTGGATCAAAGGTTGCTTCGCTGCTGCAGAGCCTGAAAGTGAATGCATCCATCACCACGTCTGCCTGAATACTTCACAGCGGTTTCATGTGGCGTTCTCCTGCAGGTACTACATCAAGGAGTCCAAAGGCAGCAGGAGGTGGCTGCTGTTCCTGGAAGGTGAGTCTGAGTGCATGAAGCTGCAGAGCGGTGTGTCTGCAGCGCTCTAACCAGGTTTGCTCTGCAGGTGGATGGTACTGCTTCAACAGGCAGACCTGCGACCGCCGCTACGAGACCATGACCAGGCTGATGAGCTCCACCAAGTGGCCACAGACCAGAAAAGGTACACCAGCTATCTGCACTAGACTGTCATCAAAGTGTAACCCACGGAGCCGGTTCAGACCTCCGTGGGGGCCTCCAGACTGAACTGCAATCTTTCCCAGCTGCACATGACAGCCGGTGTTTTAAACAACAAAATGTACGTCACATCTGCCCTGATTCACCCGGATCTGCTGCCGTTGCAGTGAGAAACTTAAGCACCTGTTACATGGACGAGGCCAAAATTAATTCAGCTTGTTTTACTTTCATATACTTCAAATGCAGACAATTATTTATACGATTATTTATCATACAAATTATTTCTTTCGCACCATTGTCAGAATATTTTATGAGTTTCAGTTCTTATATTCTTATAATAAATAATCTGCATCTATAGCCGTCCTCAAAATTATTCATCCCGTCCAATTAAAGAAGTAAAAAAATCATACGTCAGTGAAATAAGATGAAACTGACAAAAGTCATAATAAATAAAAATTCTATGAAAATCATGACATTGAGTTTGAATTGTGGTTCAACAGAAATATTAAAAACAAACACACAAAAATAAAACAAACAAACAAGCTCAGGTGTTTTCTGTAACGTCCAATCAGACGCCTGCACCTGTTGACAGGTATGTTGGTCCATGTTCATGGGAAAGATGCTTTAAATTTGTCTGGGACAGTTTTTTTTAAAATTATTATTTTCAACCACAATTCAAAAGCAATATTTTATTTCACTAAATTATAATTTTGTGAATTTTTATTAATTATTATTTTCTTTGCTTGCTTGTTATTTGAATTACTTTTGTGAATTTAACCTTTTCTTTAATTGGATGGTATGAATCATTTTGAGGACGACTGAATAACCAACAGGAAAATATACAAACAAACAAAATTAAACAATATTAGTAAATATTTATCCATTATAGGGCTGTGAAATAAATCGAAATTTGATCTCCAACTCCCGTAATCAAGTTGAAGCGATTTCACAATTTCTGAATGTTATTTTTAAGTTAAAGTTAATTTCAGTGGCTTCCATTTAGGCAATCTGTTGGGTTTCATTAACAAAAATATTAGATTTAGAATGTTCTAGCATTGCACTAAAGCTTAAAGTTTATTTTGGGATGTTTTTTTTTTTTTAAATATAAACAAAAATATTTATTTTATTCTTCAAATAACAGCTGGATAAATTGCTTATTTTGGAAACATGAATGTTTTATATGTGTTTTGCATTTATTTAATGTTCAAAGTATATTTATTTTAGTCATTTAGAGTTTTACACACTGCAAAGCAGCGATATGGGAACATGTTTGTAGCCTATATTTATTTTCAGTTTGAGCGTTTTGCATAAATTATCAATGAAGTGTTTGAAAGCCAGAAATGTTAAATAAATGCATCCTGTAACTAAGATATAATCGGGATTTCACTATTGATCAAAATAATTGTGATAATGATTTTCTCCATAAGTGAGCAGCTGTAATCCTTTACAGAGATGCTGGTCTGTCAGGACACGACCGGCATCTCCCCTCCTCTTCCTCATCCTCCTCTTCCTCCTCATCCTCCTCATCCTCCTCATCTGTTCTGTGTTGCAGGAACTGGAATCATGTCTCCGCAGCCGGAGGAAAACCCTCACTGGTGGAACGCCAACATGGTGTAAGAACCTGTCGTTTCTTCGTGCTTCATTCATTCAGCTGTTTTATTTTTCCATGATGATGATGATGCTGGATGATTACGGCTGCAGATGGTGAAGAAAAGTCACATTTCTGGCAAAAAAAAAAGCTCATTAATATCAAGTTATTTGCAGTTATTGCAACTCTTTTAATTATTTCCCCTTTGCGTTTATCTGCAGCTGCATTCACAGGAAAGAAGTTATTATTATCATTATTATTATTATTATTATCATTATCAAAGCCTTGTTAACACCTTTTTGTTTGTCATCAGAGATGGAACGATAATGAAACAGAGTGAAGCATCACTGTAGCTGCGCTTCTGTTGCTGTATCATGTGTTTCTAGTGATGAGCGATACCAAGTCCCTTCTGTCGATACCATACCAGTAGTTTATGGTACTTTTTCGTCGATACTGCTACTTTTTGTCCCTTAAAATAAAATGACATGATTGTACAGTTTGCATTAATATCTTAAAAACAGGACAATATTAGATATAAGTGAAACTAGAGAACAGAAGTACTGGAAAGAAAACATTAATAAATGATGTTGATGAGTAAATTAAACAAAAATAAGATGAAAAACTTCTCTCAGTCCCTGTCTGAGTATCCTCAGTACCTCAGTACTCAGAGTACCCTGTGAGTATCGGCTCCAGGGTATCGTCCCGGTTGTGTTTACCATGGCTGTCTCCGGCAGGTTCGTCCCGTACTGCTCCAGCGACGTGTGGAGTGGAGTCACCCCGAAGCCCGATCACGGTAAGAGAGCAGTGCACGAGCGCGCACGTGTCTGCGTGCACGTGCCTCAGCGTGCACGTGCCTCAGCGTCAGTGTGTCGTTCTCAGGTGATTTCGCCTTCATGGGCTCTGCCATCATCCGGGAGGTGGTGGACGAGCTGCTGACCAGAGGCCTGCAGAGCGCCAGGGTTCTGCTCCTGGCGGGCAGCAGGTCAGTGACGGGGGGTCCGACCCGTTCCCGCGGTCCCGTTCTCCCTCTGATCCCTGTCCTCCTTCACCAGCGCGGGGGGCACGGGCGTCCTGCTGAACGTGGACCGCGTTGCTGAGCAGCTGGAGTCTCAGGGCCACGGGGGGGTGCAGGTCAGGGGCCTGGTGGACTCCGGATGGTTCCTGGACAACAAACAGTACAAGCTGACGGACTGCCTGGACACGGTCAGCTGCGCCCCCACCGAGGCCATCAAGAGGGGCATCAGGTGATCTCATTTATTTATTTAGCACGTAATTGTAACAATTCTGAGATAAAAAAATATATATAAAAAAAACATACAAAAAACAGAACAGACCAAGAACAAAATTCCAAAAACAAACAATTGCAAAAAGAAAATAAGCTGTAAAATATTATGCAATAATGCAAGAAAAATGTGTCAGATAGGCTCATAAAAACAAACAAACAAACATATTTTTTAAAATTGAACCTTGCAGCACACCATACTCAACAATATTTCTTTTAGATAAGTGGTTGTAGCAACTGAAGAAAAATCATTTATATAAATAATAAATAATAGTGGTCCCAGAATTGAACCTTGCGGCACACCACACTCAATATTTCATTTAGCTTCATGAGATTTTGTAGAAACATACTGCTCCCTGTTGGATAAATAATTACACAACCAGTTATACACATTAGCCACATCTATGCAGTTTCTGAAGCAAAATATTGTGGTTTATGGTTTCAAAAGCTTTAGATAAATCTAAGAAAACATCAATAACAAATTCACTCTGATCTAAAGCTGAATGAATTTTATTCTTTAGTTCAAGTAGAGCCAGACAGACGGAGAGCGTTCAGCTTGTGAGGAGGATGAGGGGAGACTGATAACTGGTGATGCTCTGCAGGTACTGGGGGGGGCTGGTGCCGGAGAGCTGCAGGCAGAGCCACGTGGGGGAGGAGTGGAACTGCTTCTTCGGATATAAAATCTACCCGACGTTGAGAAGTGAGCTGCTCTACAGCGCCCGCAGAGTAAGTGACATGATGTGGAAACGTGGCGGCTGATGAGTGGGCGTCCCCCCCCCCCCTGCAGGCCCCGTGTTCGTGGTGCAGTGGCTGTTTGACGAGGCCCAGCTGACGGTGGACAACGTCCACCTGACCGGGCAGCCGGTCCACGAGGGCCAGTGGAGGTACATCCAGGAGCTGGGGCAGGAGCTGAGGAGCACGCTCCACCACGTACCGTAAGGCGGGAAAACTGTCCTGCACCACCCAAATAAATCATTTACGAGGTTTTACTGTCAATAATGTGCTGCTGTGCTCTGATTGGCAGGTCGATGTTTGCTCCAGCGTGTCTCTCCCATGAACTTATCACCAGAACGTAAGACAAACTTATACACACACACATATACATACATACATACATATATATATACATATATATGAATACAGTATGTTCACTAAATGCTTCATGTTTTAGATTCTGTGCTATAAGAACAGTTTTCATCTAAACTGAAGTAAAATTCAAAAACCCAAAATCTGTATCAACCCCACTTTTATTTTGAAATTGCTTTATTTTGAAGTTCCTTTGACGCAGCACCTGAGTGGAGATTCTCATTATGTTTTAAAAAATCCAGGGAGATAATACTGCATGTGTACTTTCAGTAAGTAGCAGCTACATTTCAAAATCATATCGTGACTGAATTTGAGATATCGGCAAACATCGGATCGTTATCCTCTGTATCGATACATCGTATCATGATACTCCTGTAGTACTCGGCTAACATGCTGTAGCATCATCGTCTGCATCTTCATCCCTCTGCAGGTACTGGCTGGACGTCCAGGTTAAGGGCACCTCCCTGTCTCGAGCCCTCCACTGCTGGGACCGCAGTCTCCACGGCAACAGCAGCCACGGCAACCACAAACACAAGCCCCACCCGGCGCGGGGGTGCCCCCAGCAGCTGGTGGACAGCTGCCCGTGGCCGCACTGCAACCCGTCCTGCCCGGCGGTCAGAGACCAGCTGACGGGGCAGGAGATGAGCGGGATCCAGTTCCTGAAGCAGCTGGGCTTCGACGTGCAGACGGTGGCCCGGCAGCAGGGCGTGGACCCCCGCACGCTGCTGGGCATGCTCAGTAACGGCAGCTGAGCCGGAGAGCCGAGGAACTGGAACGCCTCACCGGCTCTGCAGCTGCCGAGTCCAGACGTGGAGCTGTGTCGCATCAGGATGAGGCGTACGGACGCGGGACGCCGCCGTGACGTCATGTCCAGCCCAGACCTGATGCAGCTCTGCGGCAGTCCTCAGGGCTCTGATCTGGAACATCTTCTGTTTATCTGGACTTCCAGCATCTACGCTGCTGGTGTTTCCATCCACGAACAAATATGCTGCTTTTCTCTTTTCTTGGAAATATTAATAATTTAACGTGTAATATTTACGAATAAAATTATTAAGATGTTTGTTTTGTTTTTCAAGTCCTGGTTAATGCTTCATTTAGCTTTCATAGGGCTGCAAATGCGAGGAAAGTTTCCAATAGCGCATTTTCTGGACGATAAGTCGCTCCTAAATGTAAAACGCGTCGGTCAAAAAATGCATCATGAACAGGAAACGCACATATACAAGTCACAGCGGAGTAGAAGTCAAATTTGTTTATTTGAAATAAGACAAAATTCAGATTTTTCATATCCTATCTGCTACGCTAAAAACTTCCCAATCACTCCGATTCCAAAGGTAACGCCTGTAAATGATCATAATCGTCATAATTAAGAAGGAGAAACATGTTTTTGAGGATTTGTTCCACCACACAGACGGAACAGCCGGATGTCCAAAATGAACTCCTCACTGAGATGAGGCCGTTTTGGGATCTTTGCCCTCAAAGCAAAGTACAGTCGTCACAAGCCTGGAGCGCCCCCATGTGACATTAGACAGTAACGGTTATTACTTCGCTCATGCAGGTCAATAAGAATTAACACTTTAAAAAATGTTAATTATATATTTTATGATATATTTTGATGAGTCGCACTGGAACATAAGTCGCAGGAGCAGCCAAACTATGAAAGAAGCGCGACTTGTAGTCCAGAAAATATTCAGAAACTTTCCAAATATTCCAAACTGGAAACTTTCTACAGGAACTAGGGGGAATTTATAGGAATTAAAAAGAGCTGCACGGTGCCTGTTCCTGATACTAGGTTGCTAGTTTGAGTCCCAGTTGGGGAGGGGTTGGAACAGTTCCAGTAGTTCCTTCCTGTGTGGAGTTTACATGTTCTCCCGTGCATGTGTGGGTTCTCTCTGGGTTCTCCGGCTTCCTCCTGTCCACAAATCTGCATGTTAGCAGTAAACGTTTGGGTTTAAACGGACGTCTTTGGCAGGAAACGTACGAAATATTTTCACCCCATCAAAACAAAACATAGTAACTGTATGTGGTCTGCAAGCTCAAGCGTGGCCTCAGAACTCCAGTGTGGAAGGAATCAGTGTATGTGATGGGAAGGCCCCCCCCCGGGGGGAGAGAGGGGGAGGCAGAGGATGTAAAAGCACATGCAAGGGGCGTGGCCTCAACATGCAGGGGGCGTGGCCTCAACAGCACCAGTAAGCAACTTATGAAACAGAAACTGAGATAACTCTGGCATAAAACCAGATATCTTCACCAAAATTGCTACATGTGATGCCGGTCAGATGCTGAACACACCCGTATGACCCGCCTTGGCCCCGCCCCCTGGTAACAGGAAGTGCTACTTTTCAGTGACTGGGGTCCAGAACTTCAATGATTAACTCGATGGATATGAAAGTGCTTCACAATGTGTCAAATCCTTCAGGCTTCCCAATCTTTTCTTTAAGTTGTTTTCCAGGACATTTTAGGACTTTTCCAGCTGCTACAGTACGAGTCAAGTTATCACAACATGGACAAATAAAATACACCACAAGCTTTTGGAGAAATATTCTACAATTGTAGCTGATATTTTGTACAGTGATGAAGCCGAGACGAAGCTGAGATAAAGTTGTGACGAAGTAGCAACAAAGTAGCGATGACGCGGAGACGAAGCAGTGGGAAGAAATTCATTTTCCAGGACAAATCAAACTTTTCCAGGACATTTTACTCTTTTTCTCATTTTCCATGTCTTTCCCACGACTGGAAGAATGTTCATTTTCCAGGTTTTCCAGGACGCGTGGTAACACTCCCGTTCCATGACGACAGTAAAAACTTAGGTCGATACGCCAAACGTAACCATGGCGAATGCGCCCAACGCCATGGAAACAGAAAGTGCATAGAAATGACACAAAGAAAGGGCCGATCTCCAAACGTGCTACAGATGATGAAGGTTTTGCCTTGAATTGTTTCACACAGTTTTATGATGTCATAGCCCTGAAAACAGGAAGTGGCTTTTTTGGCTACTTAATCACTTGCATTTCTTTAAAACCCCTGAGAAGCACACTTTTTTTTCCAAGCGAGGGTGAAGATGCACTGAGGGAGGCGGTGCATAGGCCGGAGCGGCGCCAAAGGTGCGCAAAGGTTGTTTGTTTTTGGTAGCGTAGGTTTGTCTGTCTTTCAGCAACTTACAGAAAAAGTTCTGGATGGATTGACCTGAAATCTTCACCAGCCGTGTGTCTCAGCCCAAGAATGAACCCATTAAATGTTGGTGGTGGTCGGGCCGGATCACCTTCTGGATCCAGGACTGTGTTTCAGAATTCTTTATCATTGTGATTTGGATAAATTTGTATATAACTCCGTACAAATGGCCCAAGTGCACCACAGGCCACCACTAAGCAACCCACTCATCCAATATAGTATATTATATTATCAGGGTTCCCACTCTTTTCTAGAAGTTGTTTTCCAGGATTTTTCCAGGACATTTCCAAGACTTTTCCAGCTGTAGATACGAAGCAGAGACAAAGCGGAGAGAAAATGGAGACGAAACCTGACAAAGCTGCGACAAAACAACGACAGAGCTGTGAAGAAACTGCGACGAAATTGCGATGAAGCTGCGATGAAATGGCATCGAAGCTGCGGCGAAAGTGCAACAAAACTGTGACGAAGCTGCAATTAAACTGCGGTGAAACTGCAACAAAGCGGCGACGGAATGGTAATGAAACTGCAACAAAAACGGTGATGAAACGGCAACGAAACTGCAACAAAGTGGCGACGGAATGGTGATGAAACTGCAACAAAAAATGGTGACGAAACAGTGATGAAACTGCAACAAAACTGCAACAAAAACGGTGATGAAACGGCAACGAAACTGCAACAAAGTGGCGACGGAATGGTGATGAAACTGCAACAAAACGGCAACAGAACGGCAACGAAACTGCAACAAAAACAGTGACGAAGGGGCGGTGATTAGCTCAGTTGGTTGAGCAGCCGCCCCATGAACAGAGGCTACAGTTCCTCGGCGCAGTCGGTCCCGGTTCGATTCCCGGTCCAGGTCCTTTTGCTGCATGTCACTCCCCACTCTCTCTGCCCCTTTCCTGTCGCTATACACTGTCACATAAAGGCCACTAGTGCCCAAAAATCCTTTTAAAAAAAAAAAAAAAACGGTGACGAAGCTGTGACAAAGTGGAGAGGAAAAATGATTTCCCAGGAAAAGGCAAATTTTTCCAGGACATATTACTGTTCCACATTTTCCACGTGTTTTCCATGGCTGGGAAAATGTTCGATCATTTTCCAGGTTTTCCAGGATGCATGGGAACCCTGATTATATTACACAAGCCATAATAAATCAAATCCACACTGATTTAATAAAACATAATTTACTTATAAAACAGTGATAAAATCACTAAAAAACAGGAAAAATAAAAACGTTTCCAGTAAAACCCAAATCCAAACTTCAAACATGACGATAAAACATTTGTTCTAAAACATAAAACTGTCGGCTCACAGGTGGAAGTAAAAGTGCTTGTTCAGGTGGAAGTTGCAGACGTGGACACACCGCCGCCGTCCTGCGTCCACGCCGCTCAGCGAGCTCTGCCTTGTTCTCAACGCTGCATCTCAGTATTTATCTACAACTAATGACCTCCAAAGTCATCAGAACTACTCTAAAGTATCTACAAGTACTCCAGCCGTTTACTCCAGTCGTTCACTCCAGTCGTTTACTCCAGTCGTTTACTCCAGTCGTTTACTCCAGTCGTTCACTCCAGCTGTGTCCTGCAGGTCGGCGACCACTCGGAGGCGCGAGGACAGGCTGGTCCTCAGAAGCGCTGCAGCCTCAACACGCAGACTCCTGCAGGAGGAACAGTGGGGGTGAGCAACGGCTACCATGTTTACGGCTAACCTGCCGGGTCAGGGCGGTTCTGGGTCATAAAGCAGAGTTACAGAATCCGGACCAACCTGCCGGGTCAGTCTTCGGGCCGGGGTTCGTTTCCGCTCGTGGATTTGCTGAAGACGAGTGATTAAGAACTTCTTATCTTCTCCCTCCTGAGCAGAGAGAAAACAGATGATTATCAGCAGGACGTTGGACCTCACCGACTACAATCAGCTGATCGGCAGAACCGATGATGTCATACATTCTTGATTTGTTCCTGCAGTAAACTGATGATCTTCCTCTGACCGTCCACCACCTGACTGTGGAAGTAGATGATTATCCTGCAGAGAAGAAGAATGTTCACACAACCACACGCTCCATGTGAACACTGGTCTTAGCAATGTCCCAACATAAACATATATGTAAATATGTATAAACATACATATATACATACATATACAGTCGTCCCCAAAATTATTCATACCCTTCAATTAAAGAAGAAAAAAACAGCAGCTGTCAGTGAAATAATTTAAAGTTGACAAAAGTAATAATAAATAAAAATTCTATGAAAATCATGACACTGATTTTAAATTGTGTTTCAACAGAAATATTAAAAACAAACATACAAAAAATAAAAGTAAACAATCATGATGGAGCCTGTTGACAGGTATGTTGGTCCACTGTTCATGGGAAAGGTGCTGTAATGTTTAGTTTTGTTTGTTTATTTTTTATTATTATCATTTTCAAACACAATTGAAAGCAATATTTCAATATTTCACTAAATTATAATTATGTAAATTTTTATTTATTATCAGTTTCTTTAGTTCCTTGTCATTTGAATTATTATTGTTTGAATTTAGCCTTTTTCTTTAATTGGAGGGTATGAATAATTTTGAAGACAACTGTACATTGACAGACCAATACACCCGCCGGCCGATATTTTAGGCCGATATTTGCATCTATTGCTGGCATCAGCATCAGCCGATACGTCGGGTGTGTTGCCTGATACGGCAATATGATATGGCATCATTTACAAACAGGCATCTACAGGCAGCAGGTTTTTATAAATATAAGTTACATGTTTGACGTTTCTTTTTGATATCGTTACAAGTATCCTTTTGATATATTCATTTTAAGTGCTTTGTTACTTTTTAATCTTAAGAGAGTTTTAAAAATATGTTTTAATTGTATCCTTCATTATACTAATTTTGGGGTCAAATAGAGTATCGGCCCCAAATATCGGCTGAGGCTGATGAGAAAATATCAGTATCGCCCTAAAAAAATCTGTATCGGTCAATTGCTAATATACACATACATAGGGATGGGCGATATGGACCAAATATCATATCACAATATATTTATTTTAGATGACGATATATCGATATATCCCGGTATTTTTACCCGAATATGTCTGAAAGTTTCATTTAATATCAAACAGCTGTTTTTTAGAAATGTTTGTTAAATCAAAGTAATTAAAGATAGTTGCTGGTTTTTAGGATTTCTTTGTAAAAGTCTTTTAGACAGTTTAAATAATAGGGGTGGGAAATAATATTGATACACTCACAATATTTTCATATGCCGATACCATATCTATATTTAAAAATGTTTTACTAATCCCAATATTTTACTAATGAAATCTTGCAAAATTTCATCGTTCTGGTACAAAATCTCGCAGTATTTTGTTAAATCTCATGAGATTTTATTAAAAAAACGCTATCTCGCAAGATTTTATTAGTAAAATAGATTGATACCACATTTTAAAATATAGATACGGTATCGGCATATGAAAATATTGTGATATTTCAGTGTATGGATATTTTTTCAAACCCTTATTAGATAATCAGGTGACCCCGTCGTCATGACAAAATAAAGCAAAAAAATGTGCACAACTAAAATCGCGATATAACGATATGTGTAAATATATCTGTCTCATGTAAATATATCGTGATATATCAGTATATCGCACAGCCCTACACATACATAAATACAGAGTTCCCGCAGGGTCTTAAAATGTCTTAAATTTACAAAACAGCATTTTATACCTTAAAAAGTCCTTAAAAGGTCTTAAATTACGCTACGATGAATTTCCATCATTTGGAATTTAAAAATACAGTGAAAAAAAAAAAATCAAATGATCTTTATTCAACTTCTATTTTGACATGATCTCGGTCATTGCAGAGGGATCCATGTTTCTGCAAGCGTGGCATTAAATTCTGTCTTAAAAAGTCTTAAATTTAACTTGTAAAACTGTGAATGAGCCCTGTAAACACACACACCTTGCTGTAGCAGTGTGTGTGTGTGTGTGTGTGTGTGTGTGTGTGTGTGTGTGTGTGTGTGTGAACTCACAGGAAGATGCCTGCCCCCAGGAACAGGAAGAGGGGGTGTTCCACCAGGTAGGTGTGTGCCCTGGCCAGCAGGGCCAGTCTGGGGTTGTGCTGCTCCAGCTCCTTCATCCAGCGTTTCCCAGCCTGGAACATGGTCTCCAGCTCCCGGAACGGCCCGCAGCTGGAAGACGGCCTCACGCTGAGGACAGACGAGACACCATGTCCACAATTAACTCTGTGGTCAAGGTTCCCGTACAGGGATGAAGCCCTCTAGATTAAATCACATCTTCAACCAGGGATGGAGGCTTGGGAAGGGTCCTGATTGGATGGAGGGTTGGGAAAAGCTCTGATTGGACGAAGGTTTGGAAAGGGTTCCAATTGGACGGAGGGTTGGGAAGTGTTCCTGATTGGACGGAGGGCTGGGAAGAGCTCTGAAGGAAGGTGGAGAGATTGGACAGAGAGCTGGGAAGAGCTCTGATTGGATGGAGGGTTGGGAAGGGTCCTGATTGGGATGGAGGGGAGAAGAGCTCTGATTGGACAGAGGGCTGGGAAGAGCTCTGATTGGATGGAGGGCTGGGAAGAGCTCTGATTGGACGGAAGGTCTGGAAGACTTCCGATTGGACGGAGGGCTGGGAAGAGCTCTGATTGGACGGAAGGTCTGGAAGACTTCCGATTGGACAGAGGGCTGGGAAGAGCTCTGATTGGATGGAGGGTTGGGAAGGGTCCTGATTGGATGGAGGGTTGGGAAGAGTTCCGATTGGACGGAGGGCTGGGAAGAGCTCTGATTGGATGGAGGGTTGGGAAGGGTCCTGATTGGATGGAGGGTTGGGAAAATTATTGGAGAAGGTTTGGAGGAGGGGAAAATGGGGTTCCAATTGGACGGAGGGTTGGGAAGTGTTCCAATTGGATGGAGGGCTGGGAAGAGCTCTGATTGGACGGAAGGTTGGGAAGACTTCCGATTGGACGGAGGGCTGGGAAGAGCTCTGATTGGATGGAGGGTTGGGAAGGGTTCTGATTGGATGGAGGGCTGGGAAGAGCTCTGATTGGATGGAAGGTTGGGAAGACTTCAGATTGGATATAGGCTTGGGGAAAGCTCTGATTGGACGGAGAGCTGGGAAGAGCTCTGATTGGATGGAGAGCTCGTAAGGATCCCAGTTCTTGGAAGGGGGGGGGGGGGGGTCGCTACATGTTTACGTCTACCAGGAGTGAACAAACTCGGGTTCCTGCTCCTTTTCTTCTCGGCTACGACGTGAAAACAACAATAATGCAGATTTCCGTTGGGACTGTGGTTGTGTAGCAGCAGCTCGACACTTACGAACAACCTCACTTCCTCCAGCTAGCCTGAGCTTCACGTACGCGTCGACATGCGCCACGGCAACAGAATGAGCATGCTCAGAATGACAGGAAGTAAACTAAAGCTGAACAACGTAAACGTGATGGAGGAATCATCCAATAAGCCGGCTGATTTATTTGGAATTAAGTTTAATTCAGAAATATCACTTTCATTTGGAATTAGGACTTTACACGGTCCTTTTAAAGAGGAATATGTTTTATTCAGAATTAAAACATCAATGTCTGACTTTCATTGGTTCATTTTCATAGAATTTGTATTTATTATTACCACTGTGGGTTTTTCTAATTAACTGAGGGGTACTGACGTTTTTTTCACGCCTGTAATAATAAGTTCACTAATTACAAGCAGCTCCACCTTAAACGTCCGTTCATCGCATGTCAGACTACGCTGCTCATGTTGAACATCATGCATGAAGTTACCTCCACATGGTGTAGGTGACGCAAACCGAGGCGCCGAGGAAGGAGGGGAAGCAGAGGAGGGTGATGAAGATGGTGGTCATCTGGCTGACTCTGTACGGTCTCCTGGGGGACTGACAGTTCATCATCACGCTGCTCTGTGGAGGACAGACAGCTCAGGGTCAGCTCATACGATACCTACGGTGATCGATACCAGTGCAGTTATATCAATACTTCAATGCAAGTCTTAGACTATCAGAATCTTCATAAATATGGAGGATAAAGAGGTTTCTGGTGGATCCGGTTCACTTTGGTGACGAGGTATCAACATGCCAAAGCTTAATTTGGTTGTTTACGCATTAATGAGTTAAAATAGTGTCAAAATTCCACAGAATGATCTCTTTGCATAAATCCATTAATTTGACAGCCCTATCAAAAAGCATCATATCGATATCGGTATTAATTAGGGGTGGGAAAAATATTGATACACTTAAATTTGTAATATTTTCATTTGCCGACATCACATTGTTATTTAAAAACGTGGTATCAATCTATTTTACTAACGAAATCTTAAAGATTTAGTAACAGAACAATGAAATCTCACGAGATTTTATTCGTAAAATAGATTGATGCGTTTTTAAATATCGATATATACGGCATATGAAAATATCGTAATATTTTAGTGTATTGATATTTTTTTCCACCTTTAGTATTAATGATACAAGCCCTTCATGTGCCCTTTAAATATTTACTTCTGCTGTAGACATGTTTATTTCTACTGTAAACTTGTATTTCTGCTGTAAACGTGTATTTCTGCTGTAAACATGTGTATTTATACTGTAAACGTGTTTATTTCTGCTGTAAACGTGTATTTCTGCTGTAAACATGTTTATTTGTACTGTAAACTTGTATTTTTGCTATAAACATGTGTATTTATACTGTAAACATGTTTATTTCTACTGTAAACATGTTTATTTGTACTGTAAACTTGTATTTCTGCTGTTAACATGTGTATTTGTTTCTACTGTAAACGTGTTTATTTCTACTGTAAACATGTTTATTTCTGCTGTAAACGTGTTTATTTCTGCTGTAAACATGTTTATTTCTGCTGTAAACGTGTTTATTTCTGCTGTAAACACGTTCATTTGTACTGTAAACATGTGTATTTATACTGTAAACATGTTTATTTCTACTGTAAACGTGTTTATTTCTGCTGTAAACAAGTGTATTTCTGCTGTAAACATGTTTATTTGTACTGTAAACTTGTATTTCTGCTATAAACATGTGTATTTATACTGTAAACGTGTTTATTTCTGCTGTAAACATGTTCAGTTGTACTGTAAACATGTGTATTTATACTGTAAACATGTTTATTTCTACTGTAAACGTGTTTATTTCTGCTGTAAACATGTTTATTTGTACTGTAAACTTGTATTTCTGCTATAAACGTGATAATTTATACTGTAAACTTGTTAATTTCTGCTGTAAACTTGTATTTCTGCTGTAAACATGTGTATTTCTCCTGTAAACATGTTTATTTGTACTGTAAACTTCTATTTCTGCTGTAAACGTGTATTTATACTGTAAACATGTTTATTTCTGCTGTGAGCGTGTATTTCTCATGTAAACATGTTTATTTGTACTGTAAACTTGTATTTCTGCTGTAAACATGTGTATTTCTCATCTGTAAACATGTTAATTTCTGCTGTAAACTTGTATTTCTGCTGTAAACATGTGTATTTCTCCTGTAAACATGTTAACTTCTGCTGTAAACTTGTATTTCTGCTGGAAACATGTGTATTTGAAAACATCTATTACAGATAATGACAAACTCAGATTATCATGGGATGGTAATTTGGTTGCTTATGCATTGAGTTGAAAATAGTGTCTAGATTCCACCGAATAATCTATTTGCATCAATCTGTTCATGTGACAACTCTGTTAAAAAGTATTGGTATCGGTATCAATATCAGTATCGATGATACTAGCCCTTTACTTACCTGGTATCACATACCAAATCACCCCTAATGAGAACCAGTGACGAGGTTTGAAACGGCATCTGAACGTTATTACTGTTGTCAAGAATGAACATTTACCTCCAGATAACAGAAAGATATCAGTTCAAAGATATGATATTCACCGAAGAGTTCAGGATACACGTGATACACACGTTTATACAACACGTAGTGTTATCTGACTGAAAGCAAACCCAGGCTCAGAAGAAGACGAGTTTCTGAAGTGTTTTAACAGCCTGAATGTTTCACAAGATTAAACACGTGTAACTGTACCAGCTTGATGTAGAAGAGCAGCAAGAGTTTGAGTATCTGCACCGCAGGCAGGACCGGACTGAAGAGGACCCCCAACCTGGAGGAACGCAGGACGGACATTCACCACCATAAACAGCAACTAAGAGATAAAGACAGGAGAGGAAGAGAGCAATAGAAAAAAAAAAAAAAACCCTTAAAAACAACTTCATTTAAATAAAATTGATATTTTTAAAAATTAAAATTTAATTCTTGTTAAATTTACAATATTCTTTGAAATAACTTTATTCTTGTAAATTACAACTAATTCTCAAAATTTACATCATTCTTAGAAATTTACTAATTTGTTCTTGTAAATTACAACTTAATTCTCGTAAATTTTACATAATTCTTTGAAATTACTATTTTATTCTTGTAAATTGCAACTTTATTCTCGTAAAATTCACATTATTCTTAGAAATATGATTTATTTTTATAAATACCTTAATTTTCGTAAAATTTACAATATTCTTAGAAATTACGATTTTACTCTTGTAAATTACAACTTAATTCTAATAAAATTTACATTCCTTTAAATTACAACTATATTCTTGTAAATATTACAACTTTATTCTTATACAATTTTCTTTATTCTCAAAACGTATTATTCATTATTATTCTTGTAAATTATGACTTTATTCTAATAATACATACATTATGATTATAAATTACGACTTTGTAAATGTAGGATTTTATTCTCTTAAGTTACAACTTTATACTTGTAAATTTACGGTTTTATTCTTGGAAAGTACGACTTTATCCTTGTAAATTACAACTTTATTCTTGTAAATTTCCGACTTTATTCTTTGTTTTTAAAAGGGGACAGACGACAGAGCTGCTAAGACTCTATTCTTGTAAATTTATGATTTTATTCTCTTAAGTTACAAATTTATTCTCGTAAAATTTACTTTATTCTTGTAAATGTATGACTTTACACTTGTAAATTTACGATATTTCTCATAAAACAACTTTTTTTCCCCTGAAGTCGGTAAATTTTTGCTTCTTAAAGGGGCCCCGATACTCCGTCGTCAAACACAATGCTTACCAGGCTAACGTCTGGCCATAGATGAGGTCCAGCACGTTTTTGGCAATATCAAACTCCGGTTTCCTCCTCTTCTTCAGGACTTTCTCGGAAAACATCCTGCAGATCGCAGAGGGAGAAACTAAATGACTTCATGCGGTGAAGTTGAGGCAGAAGACAAAACCAAAAGAAAAAAAACTGACAGTTATTTTCAGAAACAATGACGTTTTAGCCAAGTTTCCATCCAAATGAAAATTATTTACAAATGCTAACTTAACGTCTCCATTTTCTTTTATAAGTTATTCACTTTTACTGTCTGGAAAGAGCAAACGCTTCGGTGGAAACGCAGTTACGGACGTGAACACTGACCTCCACAGCAGCTCTCCGAACAAGCTGTAGAGCAGAGTGAAGATGAAGTCCATGAGCAGGAAGCGGTACAGCTCCTCCCCAACGAAACTCTCCCAGCACTGAGACAGAAACCAGAGCAGAGCTGCGGGTCAGTCCTGAACGGAAACGTCGTCTCCAGGTGTCTGCTGCACGATTACCTGCAGGCCGATGCTCTCGTACTCGCCGGCCACCCGACCCAGCCAGTGGTAGCAGAGGACGGCCAGCACGCTGACCTTCAGCAGCAGGTTCCTGCAAACGAGGACCATCGTCAGCACCCGACTCATCGTTTCTGAGCAATGCCGACGTCACGTCTGACGGTGGCGCTGGGCAACACATCCAAACTTAATCCTGATTTCAATCTTCATGTCAAACAATTTTCAAACTCATAATCCAGCTGAAACAATCAGTTTTTCAGTTATTCTGAAGATTAAGTTAATTTCAGTAGCTTCCCACCCTTACGGAGAAGGATTAGGGCCACTGAAAAAAAAATTACAATTCTGAGGAAAAAAAGTCAGAATTCTGACTTTTTCGGAAATTGAAAAAAAAAACCAACTGATATATATATATATATATATATATATATATATATATATATATATATATATATATATATCTATCTATCTATCTATCTATCTATCTATTATATATATATATATTTTTTTTAAATTAAATGTTCTGGAAAAAAGTCAAAATTCTGACTTTTTCAGAAATAAAAAAAAAATCCTGAATTTTTTTTTTTTAATGTGGAAAAAGTCAGAATTAGAGTCAGAATTTCGACTTTTTCAGAAATTTAAAACAATAAATAAATAAAATAAAATCATGAAAAAAAAATTTTTTTAAATTTGGAAAAGTCAGAATTCTGACTTTTTTGGAAATTGAAAAAAGTTCCTATAAAAAAAAAAAATAAAAAAAATCAAATGTTCTGGAAAAAAAAAACAGAAATCTGAGATTAAAGTCAGAACTCTGACTTTTTTCTCAGAATTTAATTTATGTTTTCCAGTGGCCCTAATCCTCCTCCGTACACCCTGAAGCTTGTTGGGTGTCATTCATAAAAATGCTGCACTAAAGCTGACTGTGTTCACACCGGACGCGAATAAAATTATTTGTGGAATGAATTAGATGTTAAGTCAATGTACAGATGTGAATAGGTGCTGTTTGCTTGGGGCGGCGCGACAAGCTCCAAACAGATGTCTAAAGGCCTTTACACATCGGGACCGATGCGAATAAACGGCACAAAATCGCAAATAATTCGAAGGAGGAATATCAACGCATTTGTCTATACACTCCGGCTCCGACGCAAAATTACGAAGATGCAAGAACAAACCGGCATTTGTTATTCCAGAGGAACGTGCGCACATGCAGCAGTGACGGCGGGAGAGGCGACAGCAGGGAAACTCCTGGATGCTGAAAACAGCTGATCTCACTGTGGAGATGCCAGATGCAGATTTTAGATACAACACGTGTAGCTAAAAACCTCAAATGGCTACAAATGTAGGAAAACACGGTTACTTCAGTGGTGATTTTTCCCCTCGTTTGCCAAACAAAATGCTGCGACACAAAGACGAAACACCTGAACTATGATGATGCAGTAGCTGCGACCAGCTCTGTGACGTCAGAGCACCTTCTCTGATTGGTGGATTGTGTATCTGTTGGATGCGAATGTTAGAGAAATGAAAAAAAAAAACCCCAAAAGACCAAAAGGGGGTTTTTTGTTTGTTGGGTTGATATTTTTTTTAAAAGTTTTTTGGGGGGGCGTTTTTTGGGGAAAATTTTTGGGGGGTGTGTGTATGTGTTTTTTTGTTGTGAATAGAGTGATTTCTTCTCACAAACGTCATCAACCTGCAGCTGCTTGTCTCTGCAGACGGTGTGTGAGGGGATGAAACGCCACAACGCCGACACTCTGCAGCGGGAACAGAGAACCTGTAGTTCCTGGAGGAAGATGCAGCTCTGCCCTCACGACGGAAATAAACCGGGGGTTGTTGTTTATTAAACATCAATATGAGTCTCAGACTGGTGTAGTATTCAGTTTGGTCTCAGACTGGTGTAGTGTTCGGTTTGGTCTCAGACTGGTGTAGTGTTCGGTTTGGTCTCAGACTGGTGTAGTATTCAGTTTGGTCTCAGACTGGTGTAGTGTTCAGTTTGGTCTCAGACTGGTGTTGTATTCAGTATGGTCTCAGACTGGTGTAGTATTCAGTTTGGTCTCAGACTAGTGTAGTATTCAGTTTGGTCTCAGACTGGTGTAGTATTCAGTTTGGTCTCAGACTGGTGTAGTATTCAGTTTGGTCTCAGACTGGTGTAGTATTTAGTTTGGTCTCAGACTGGTGTAGTATTCAGTTTGGTCTCAGACTGGTGTAGTATTCAGTTTGGTCTCAGACTGGTGTAGTATTTAGTTTGGTCTCAGACTGGTGTAGTATTCAGTTTGGTCTCAGACTGGTGTAGTGTTCAGTTTGGTCTCAGACTAGTGTAGTATTCAGTTTGGTCTCTGACTGGTGTGGTGTTCAGTTTGGTCTCAGACTGGTGTAGTATTCAGTTTGGTCTCAGACTGGTGTAGTATTCAGTTTGGTCTCAGACTGGTGTAGTATTCAGTTTGGTCTCAGACTGGTGTAGTATTCAGTTTGGTCTCAGACCGGTGTTGTATTCAGTTTGGTCTCATACCGGTGTAGTATTCAGTTTGGTCTCAGACTGGTGTAGTATTCAGTTTGGTCTCAGACTGGTGTAGTATTCAGTTTGGTCTCAGACTGGTGTAGTATTCAGTATGGTCTCAGACTGGTGTAGTATTCAGTTTGGTCTCAGACTAGTGTAGTATTCAGTTTGGTCTCAGACTGGTGTAGTATTCAGTTTGGTCTCAGACTGGTGTAGTATTCAGTTTGGTCTCAGACTGGTGTAGTATTTAGTTTGGTCTCAGACTGGTGTAGTATTCAGTTTGGTCTCAGACTGGTGTAGTATTCAGTTTGGTCTCAGACTGGTGTAGTATTTAGTTTGGTCTCAGACTGGTGTAGTGTTCAGTTTGGTCTCAGACTGGTGTAGTGTTCAGTTTGGTCTCAGACTAGTGTAGTATTCAGTTTGGTCTCTGACTGGTGTAGTATTCAGTTTGGTCTCAGACTGGTGTAGTATTCAGTTTGGTCTCAGACTGGTGTAGTATTCAGTTTGGTCTCAGACTGGTGTAGTGTTCGGTTTGGTCTCAGACTGGTGTAGTGTTCGGTTTGGTCTCAGACTGGTGTAGTATTCAGTTTGGTCTCAGACTGGTGTAGTATTCAGTTTGGTCTCAGACTGGTGTAGTATTCAGTATAGTCTCAGACTGGTGTAGTATTCAGTTTGGTCTCAGACTAGTGTAGTATTCAGTTTGGTCTCAGACTGGTGTAGTATTCAGTTTGGTCTCAGACTGGTGTAGTATTCAGTTTGGTCTCAGACTGGTGTAGTATTTAGTTTGGTCTCAGACTGGTGTAGTATTCAGTTTGGTCTCAGACTGGTGTAGTATTCAGTTTGGTCTCAGACTGGTGTAGTATTCAGTTTGGTCTCAGACTGGTGTAGTATTTAGTTTGGTCTCAGACTGGTGTAGTATTCAGTTTGGTCTCAGACTGGTGTAGTGTTCAGTTTGGTCTCAGACTAGTGTAGTATTCAGTTTGGTCTCTGACTGGTGTAGTGTTCAGTTTGGTCTCAGACTGGTGTAGTATTCAGTTTGGTCTCAGACTGGTGTAGTATTCAGTTTGGTCTCAGACTGGTGTAGTGTTCGGTTTGGTCTCAGACTGGTGTAGTGTTCGGTTTGGTCTCAGACTGGTGTAGTATTCAGTTTGGTCTCAGACTGGTGTAGTATTCAGTTTGGTCTCAGACTGGTGTAGTTTTCAGTTTGGTCCCAGACTGGTGTAGTATTCATTTTGGTTTCAGACTAGTGTAGTATTCAGTTTGGTCTCAGACTGGTGGTTTATTTAGTTTGGTCTCAGACTGGTGTAGTATTCAGTTTGGTCTCAGACTGGTGTAGTATTTAGTTTGGTCTCAGACTGGTGTAGTATTCAGTTTGGTCTCAGACTGGTGTAGTATTCAGTTTGGTCTCAGACTGGTGTAGTATTTAGTTTGGTCTCAGACTGGTGTAGTATTCAGTTTGGTCTCAGACTGGTGTAGTGTTCAGTTTGGTCTCAGACTAGTGTAGTATTCAGTTTGGTCTCTGACTGGTGTAGTGTTCAGTTTGGTCTCAGACTGGTGTAGTATTCAGTTTGGTCTCAGACTGGTGTAGTATTCAGTTTGGTCTCAGACTGGTGTAGTATTCAGTTTGGTCTCAGACTGGTGTAGTATTCAGTTTGGTCTCAGACTGGTGTAGTATTCAGTTTGGTCTCAGACTGGTGTAGTATTCAGTTTGGTCTCAGACTGGTGTAGTATTCAGTTTGGTCTCAGACTGGTGTAGTATTCAGTATGGTCTCAGACTGGTGTAGTATTCAGTTTGGTCTCAGACTAGTGTAGTATTCAGTTTGGTCTCAGACTGGTGTAGTATTCAGTTTGGTCTCAGACTGGTGTAGTATTCAGTTTGGTCTCAGACTGGTGTAGTATTTAGTTTGGTCTCAGACTGGTGTAGTATTCAGTTTGGTCTCAGACTGGTGTAGTATTCAGTTTGGTCTCAGACTGGTGTAGTATTCAGTTTGGTCTCAGACTGGTGTAGTGTTCGGTTTGGTCTCAGACTGGTGTAGTGTTCGGTTTGGTCTCAGACTGGTGTAGTATTCAGTTTGGTCTCAGACTGGTGTAGTATTCAGTTTGGTCTCAGACTGGTGTAGTATTCAGTATGGTCTCAGACTGGTGTAGTATTCAGTTTGGTCTCAGACTAGTGTAGTATTCAGTTTGGTCTCAGACTGGTGTAGTATTCAGTTTGGTCTCAGACTGGTGTAGTATTCAGTTTGGTCTCAGACTGGTGTAGTATTTAGTTTGGTCTCAGACTGGTGTAGTATTCAGTTTGGTCTCAGACTGGTGTAGTATTCAGTTTGGTCTCAGACTGGTGTAGTATTTAGTTTGGTCTCAGACTGGTGTAGTATTCAGTTTGGTCTCAGACTGGTGTAGTGTTCAGTTTGGTCTCAGACTAGTGTAGTATTCAGTTTGGTCTCTGACTGGTGTAGTGTTCAGTTTGGTCTCAGACTGGTGTAGTATTCAGTTTGGTCTCAGACTGGTGTAGTATTCAGTTTGGTCTCAGACTGGTGTAGTATTCAGTTTGGTCTCAGACTGGTGTAGTATTCAGTTTGGTCTCAGACTGGTGTAGTATTCAGTTTGGTCTCAGACTGGTGTAGTATTCAGTTTGGTCTCAGACTGGTGTAGTATTCAGTTTGGTCTCAGACTGGTGTAGTATTCAGTATGGTCTCAGACTGGTGTAGTATTCAGTTTGGTCTCAGACTAGTGTAGTATTCAGTTTGGTCTCAGACTGGTGTAGTATTCAGTTTGGTCTCAGACTGGTGTAGTATTCAGTTTGGTCTCAGACTGGTGTAGTATTTAGTTTGGTCTCAGACTGGTGTAGTATTCAGTTTGGTCTCAGACTGGTGTAGTATTCAGTTTGGTCTCAGACTGGTGTAGTATTCAGTTTGGTCTCAGACTGGTGTAGTATTTAGTTTGGTCTCAGACTGGTGTAGTATTCAGTTTGGTCTCAGACTGGTGTAGTATTCAGTTTGGTCTCACACTGCTGTAGTATTTAGTTTGGTCTCAGACTGGTGTAGTGTTCAGTTTGGTCTCAGACTGGTGTAGTGTTCAGTTTGGTCTCAGACTAGTGTAGTATTCAGTTTGGTCTCTGACTGGTGTAGTATTCAGTTTGGTCTCAGACTGGTGTAGTATTCAGTTTGGTCTCAGACTGGCGTAGTATTCAGTTTGGTCTCAGACTGGTGTAGTATTCAGTTTGGTCTCAGACTGGCGTAGTATTCAGTTTGGTCTCAGACTGGTGTAGTATTCAGTTTGGTCTCAGACTGGTGTAGTATTCAGTTTGGTCTCAGACTGGTGTAGTATTCAGTTTGGTCTCAGACTGGTGTAGTATTCAGTTTGGTCTCAGACTAGTGTAGTATTCAGTTTGGTCTCAGACTAGTGTAGTATTCAGTTTGGTCTCAGACTGGTGTAGTATTCAGTTTGGTCTCAGACTGGTGTAGTATTCAGTTTGGTCTCAGACTAGTGTAGTATTCAGTTTGGTCTCAGACTAGTGTAGTATTCAGTTTGGTCTCAGACTGATGTAGTATTCAGTTTGGTCTCAGACTAGTGTAGTATTCAGTTTGGTCTCAGACTGGTGTAGTATTCAGTTTGGTCTCAGACTGGTGTAGTATTCAGTTTGGTCTCAGACTGGTGTAGTGTTCAGTTTGGTCTCAGACTGGTGTAGTATTCAGTTTGGTCTCAGACCGGTGTAGTATTCAGTATGGTCTCAGACCGGTGTAGTATTCAGTTTGGTCTCAGACTAGTGTAGTATTCAGTTTGGTCTCAGACTGGTGTAGTATTCAGTTTGGTCTCAGACTGGTGTAGTATTCAGTTTGGTCTCAGACTGGTGTAGTGTTCGGTTTGGTCTCAGACTGGTGTAGTATTCAGTTTGGTCTCAGACTGGTGTAGTATTCAGTTTGGTCTCAGACTAGTGTAGTATTCAGTTTGGTCTCAGACTGGTGTAGTATTCAGTTTGGTCTCAGACTGGTGTAGTATTCAGTTTGGTCTCAGACTGGTGTAGCATTCAGTTTGGTCTCAGACTGGTGTAGTATTCAGTTTGGTCTCAGACTGGTGTAGTATTCAGTTTGGTCTCAGACTGGTGTAGTATTCAGTTTGGTCTCAGACTGGTGTAGTATTCAGTTTGGTCTCAGACTGGCGTAGTGTTCGGTTTGGTCTCAGACTGGCGTAGTATTCAGTTTGGTCTCAGACTGGTGTAGTATTCGGTTTGGTCTCAGACTGGCGTAGTATTCGGTTTGGTCTCAGACTGGTGTAGTATGCAGTTTGGTCTCAGACTGGTGTAGTATTCAGTTTGGTCTCAGACTGGTGTAGTATTCAGTTTGGTCTCAGACTGGTGTAGTATTCAGTTTGGTCTCAGACTGGTGTAGTATTTAGTTTGGTCTCAGACTGGTGTAGTATTCAGTTTGGTCTCAGACTAGTGTAGTATTCAGTTTGGTCTCAGACTGGTGTAGTATTCAGTTTGGTCTCAGACTGGTGTAGTATTCAGTTTGGTCTCAGACTGGTGTAGCATTCAGTTTGGTCTCAGACTGGTGTAGTATTCAGTTTGGTCTCAGACTGGTGTAGTATTCAGTTTGGTCTCAGACTGGCGTAGTATTCAGTTTGGTCTCAGACTGGTGTAGTATTCAGTTTGGTCTCAGACTGGCGTAGTGTTCGGTTTGGTCTCAGACTGGTGTAGTATTCAGTTTGGTCTCAGACTAGTGTAGTATTCAGTTTGGTCTCAGACTGGTGTAGTATTCAGTTTGGTCTCAGACTGGTGTAGTGTTCAGTTTGGTCTCAGACTGGCGTAGTGTTCGGTTTGGTCTCAGACTGGTGTAGTATTCAGTTTGGTCTCAGACTGGTGTAGTATTCAGTTTGGTCTCAGACTGGTGTAGTATTTAGTTTGGTCCCAGACTGGTGTAGTGTTCAGTTTGGTCTCAGACTGGTGTAGTATTCAGTTTGGTCTCAGACTGGTGTAGTATTCAGTTTGGTCTCAGACTGGTGTAGTATTTAGTTTGGTCTCAGACTGGTGTAGTATTCAGTTTGGTCTCAGACTAGTGTAGTATTCAGTTTGGTCTCAGACTGGTGTAGTATTCAGTTTGGTCTCAGACTGGTGTAGTATTCAGTTTGGTCTCAGACTGGTGTAGCATTCAGTTTGGTCTCAGACTGGTGTAGTATTCAGTTTGGTCTCAGACTGGTGTAGTATTCAGTTTGGTCTCAGACTGGTGTAGTATTCAGTTTGGTCTCAGACTGGTGTAGTATTCAGTTTGGTCTCAGACTGGTGTAGTGTTCGGTTTGGTCTCAGACTGGTGTAGTATTCAGTTTGGTCTCAGACTAGTGTAGTATTCAGTTTGGTCTCAGACTGGTGTAGTATTCAGTTTGGTCTCAGACTGGTGTAGTGTTCAGTTTGGTCTCAGACTGGCGTAGTGTTCGGTTTGGTCTCAGACTGGTGTAGTATTCAGTTTGGTCTCAGACTGGTGTAGTATTCAGTTTGGTCTCAGACTGGTGTAGTATTTAGTTTGGTCCCAGACTGGTGTAGTGTTCAGTTTGGTCTCAGACTGGTGTAGTATTCAGTTTGGTCCCAGACTGGTGTAGTATTTAGTTTGGTCACTTGACGCTCCAGTACCAGGAGTTCAGCCTCAGCTGATGTAAACTATTGTAACAAAAAAATGGATTCTCAGATACTAATCAATTCTAAAAATTAGTATCTAGTTAGATATTAATCAGCTCGGTTATTGATACTTAAATGCCACTTCGGTGTCTGCTGAGTCTCGGAAAGCATCGCCCCCCTCTTCCCTTTTAAACCGTCACTGCTGCGGGCAGCCCTTTCCTCACAGCATGGAGGACCCGTTGTTTACAGTGTGGCTATCTTTGCCACTCACACGGTCGAAGTTAAACCTCTCTCCTAACTTTAGTCTGAAAAACTCCAGAAACTCCAGAAAGTTCAACCTGACGCGCGAATGAAGCGTCTTATTTGCGCGGATTATTCGCGTCATTCACGCGAAAAAAAAAACGCACGAATCACGCGAGTAAACATCCAGCATTCGTGCGTTGAAATCTCGGCACGTATGCGAACGGAGGTGTTTGGTATGAACACAGGGTTTTAGTTTATTTTGTGATTTTTTTATATAGACAGTAAATAATTATATTTATTTTATTCTTCAATTACAGAGAAGTTGCAGGACAGTTTGTTATTTTATGTCTTATTTAATGTTCAAGTATATTTATTTTATTCATTTATGTTTATACAGTAAAAAAAAAGATATTTGTAGTCTATATTTATTTTCAATTTGAACATTTTGGGTAAATTACCAATAAAATCTCTTTTAACAAAGAGAAATGCTGAATAAATGTATCTCGTAACTAGAAAATGAATAATTGTGATTTAAATATTGACCAGAATAATGGTGATAAAGATTATTTCTCTATCTGGCGGGAAGCTGCAGCTCGTACCGGCCGAGGGCGACGTATGTGCGCACGGAGGGAGACTCGTAGTCCTCCATCCAGGCGGCCAGGTTGAAGAGGCCCGGCAGCAGCAGGTTGATGAGGGACACCAGCAGAGGCAGAGCCAGCAGGCTGGCCTCCTTCAGGACGGGGTCCTGGGCTGCACTGCGGGTCTGCTTCAGGTTCTGCAGGGGGAAGACGGGAAGCACAGACCCATAAGCTCCCGTTTGGACCTTCACGCTGGTCTGTGTGTTGCTGTAAACATGAAACAGAACTGGATCTGCTGCCGTCGGACAGCAGGACTTCCTGCATGCTTCCACTAGAGGGCGCCAGTCAGGCAAAGATCCTGTAGAGGAGCACCTCCACCTGCTTACAGACAGCTGGACATGCAAAGTTACTCTGACTGGGTCAGATAGTAGGGTTATTATAAACCAGCGGTGCCAAAACTGGGGGTCAGGACCCCCATGTGGGTCTTGTGATTGTTTCAGGGGGTCATTGTGAAAAAAAAGAAAGAGGCGACATTTATCAAATAAATGTGGGATATTTGGGGCTATCAATATTAACACATTATTACAAAGAGATTAATGTGTGAAATTAGGGATGCACGATATAATATCGCTATGGGCCTATATCGGCCTTAAAACTGAGTATCGGACATCGTCCACCCCTACCAATATGACCGATATTTAACCGATCAGCCTGCTGTTTCTGAAGTCTAACAGAAACTGACTTCTTCTTCTTCAAAAACTTCTTTTTACAGACTTCAAAACTTCTAAAGAAAAAAATTTTGATACACTGAAATATCATTTCATGTGCTGATATCATACTGACATTTAAAAACGCAAAACTGTTCCATTTTACTTATGAAATCTTGTGATATTTCATTGTTCTGTCAAGAAATCTTGCAAGAATTCACAAAAATTTTGCGATATTTTCATATGCTGATATATTGACATTCAAAAACGCGGTATCGATCTATTCTATTAATGAAATCTCACAATATTGTGAAAATCTATGAAATATTGTGAGATTTTGTAACAAAACTTTGAAATCTCGCAAGATTTTGTAAGTAGAATAGATCAAAACAGTGTTTTTAAATATCGATTTGATATTGGCATATGAAAATATCGCAATATTTTAGTGTATCGATATTTTTTCCCACCCCTATTTTTTAAAGTGTCAGAAACAGATAACAAAGCTGCTATTTGAAAATGACTGCTTATTTCTTTCAGCTTTAATATTGGTATCGATTGGGGTTATCGGCCACAAGTTTAAAAATATCGACACATCAGATATCGGCCAAAATTCCAATATTGTGCATCCCTATGTGAAATGAACACATTCATTTCTCAATTATGAAATAAATAACGAAATTATTACTAATACCATGTTAAAAATCCCAGTTTATCATAATCTTAGTGAGAGAAGCTGATTTTGGGCGTGTAACGTCGTCCTCAAAATATTTAATCCCCCCCCATTAAAGACGGAAAAAAAAATCAGCTGCTAGTGAAATAAGTTAAAATTGACAAAAATAATAATAAATAAAAAATTTATGAAAATCGTGGCATTGGTTTTTATTTGTAGTTCAACAGAAATATTAAAAACAAACAAATAATAAAACAAGTAAACAAGCACGATGGGGCTCTGAAGCTAAAATGTTGAGTAACACTTTTCACTGCAATCAGGTGTTTTCTGTAACGTCCAATCAGATGTCTGCACCTGTTGACAGGTATGTTGGTCCACTATTGCTTTGGAACAGTTTTATTTATATTTTTTTAATTATCATTTTCAACTACAATACAAAAGCAATCTATCATTTTACTAAATTATATTTTTGTAAATTTTTATTTATTATTAGTTTGTTTAGTTTCTTGTCATTTAAGTTACTGTTGTGAGTTTAGCCTTTTCTTTAACTGGAGGGTATGAATAATTCTGAGGACTGTAGGTGTCTGGTCACAGCAGTGAAGTGAATCCACCAGAAAACATTGATCCTCCTTATTTATGAAGTTTCTGATAGTTTTCAGCCTCACATGTAGAATTTTTCTCACTGAGCCCAGAAACAAAGTTATTACAGCTGCTGTTCTAAAAATCCACATTTTGGCATTTAGGGTTTTTTTTCACAGCTGTGAACATAATCCACCAAAATCCACTTTCCTCCTTATTTCCGAAGATTCGGATGGTTTCTAGCCTCACATGAAGAGGACGGACACAGGACGACCATTATTATTATTTTATCGATTTTAATATCGTTGCTTCACAGTCAGACGTGACAGAGCTGAGAAAGCGGCTAAAAATGCTACTGTATGTTATTTTATCCAGATCTTCATCCCATCCTCCTCCTCTGCTACAGGAGGCAGAGGGGTTGTAACGTTGTCTGAGCTGTGACGGCTGATGTTCCTCATCGTTTAGCTAAAAAAGCTCGTAGAAAGTCTGGCGTGGAGACAAACCTCACCTGGTGCATGTAATCAGAGAAGTAGAAGATGGCGACCACGCAGCCGGTGATGCCGGCCATGCAGATGGTCCACGCCAGCCCGTGAACCACCAGCCTCGACAGTTGCTGACACGCCGTTTTCTTCACTCGCTTGTGATTCACTTCTGCCAACAGCTCCTAGAGACGGGGGGGGAGGGATATGAGGAGGAAGGTGCATGGGATCATCACATTCCACGACCTGGACGGGCGCATGCGACGTACCTTCAGCTGGGTGCAGATGTTCTCGGACATGAGTTTTACGGAGCTTCTCTTGATGACCTTGAAGTCCCAGGAGCAGAAGGCTTTAATGGCCAGGATGCTGTGAGACTTGTCGACTCTGAAACTCTGACCGAACGACTTGGACATGCTGTAGACAGATAAACGCGCACCTGAATGACCGCTCACGCCCGGTTTGTTTCATCGCTCCTCCTGAAGCCAAAGCAAGCGCCTACCTGTACACCAGTATGATACAGGTGATGAAGAAGGCCATGCCTGTGGTGAAGAAGTACGCCAGCGGCATGTTGTAAGGGAGGTGCTTGGACCTGCACTGCAGGTGGGTGGAGTTGAAGACTGAGACGTTGGGTCCTCCATCTTTATCCCTGCAGCCTCCGCTCAGTGTGTAGTTGGAGTAATACCCGTAGTACATGACTGTGTCGGTGAAATATCCCTGAGGGAAACACAGATGGTAACAGAACTGAGAACAAACGATCTCCAAACTCATAATCCAGCTGAAATGATTTGCCATTTTTCTTCCAGGCAGTCCCGCTACAACCTACACTCATGCGGCTGAAGAACGAAGGTGGTGTGTTGGAGTTTATGTAAATTATCAATAAAGTATTAAAGGCAGAAATGCTGAATAAATGCATCATGTAACTTAGAAACAATCATTTGAAAAATCATGATTTCAACATTGACTTAAATAATGGTGATAATGATTGTTTCCATAATCGAGCAGCTAGGGCTGTGCGATATACTGATATATCGCGATATGATATTTATATGAGAGAGATATGATATTTACACATATCATTATATCGCGGAATCAGTTGAGCAAATTTTTTCGCTTTATTTCTTCGTAATGACCCAGCTGCACCTCGACTGACTACAAAGGGGTCACCTGGTTATTTAATAAGAGTGGGAAAAAATATCGATACACTGAAATCTTGCGATATTTTCATATGCCGATACCATATATATATTTAAAAACTGCAGTATCGATCTATTTTACTGATAAAATATCGTGACAAAATCTCATGAGATTTCATTAAATACCGCAAGATTTCATTGTTCTGTTACAAAATCTTGCTTTATTTTGTGAAATCTCATGAGATTTTGTCACAAAACGATGATATCTCGTGAGATTTCATTAGTAAAATAGATTGATACAGGGTTTTTAAATATAGATATGGTATCGGCATATGAAAATATCGCAATATTTCAGTGTATCGATATTTTTTCCCACTCAATAAATAACCAGGTTTTATCTGTTCCATCTCTGCAGTGGAGCGATACCTTTACGCTAAACATGTTTCAATACTAAAAAACTGTTTGATATGAAATGAAACTTTCAGATAAATTAGGGTAAAAATACTGATATATATCGTATATCGTCATCTAAAATAAATATATGGTGATATATTTGGTCCATATTGCTCAGCCCTTATTTTCATATGCCGATACCATATCTATACTTAAAAACACTGTATTGATCTATTTAACTAATGAAATATCGCGAGATATCATCATTTTGTGACAAAATCTCATGAGATTTTACAAAATAAAGCAAGATTTTGTAACAGAGCAATGAAATCTCATGAGATTTTGTCACAAAACAATAACTTGCAATATTTCATTAGTGAAATAGATCAATACAGTGTTTTTAAGTATAGATATGGTATCCGCATATGAAAATATTGTGATATTTCAGTGTATCGATATTTTTTTCCACCTCTATTATTTAAATTGTCTGGAAGACAATCCTCCCCAAGACTTTTACAAAGAAATCATAAAACCAGCAACTATCTTTAATTACTTGGATTTAACAAACATTTCTAAATATATCGTGATATGATATTTGGTCCATATCGCCCAGCCCTAATTTTCATATGCCGATACCATATCTATATTTTAAACGCGGTATTGTAAAATGTGAGTGATTATTCTATGTACTGTGCAAAACAAAAATAAAGAGTTCTAAAAAAAAAAAAAAAAAAAAAAAGCGGTATCAATCTATTTTACTAATAAAATATCGTGAGACATCATCGTTCTGTTGCAAAATCTCGCGGTATTTCATGAAATCTCATGAGATTTCATCACAAAACAATGTTATCTCGCGAGATTTCATGAGTAAAATAGATCGAAACCACATTTTTAAATATAGATATGGTATCGGCATATGAAAATATCGCAAGTGTATTGATATTTTTTCCCACCCCTATTATTTAAACTGTCTGAAAGACAATCCTCCCCAAGACTTTTACAAAGAAATCATGAAAACCAGCAACTATCTTTAATTACTTGGATTTAACAAACATTTCTAACCGGTGTTTTATCAGTTCCATCACTGCAGTGGAGCGATACCTTTATGACCTTAATGAAACTTTCAGATAAATTACGGTAAAAATACCGATATATATCGTATATCGTCATCTAAAATAAATATATGGTGATATATTTGGTCCATATTGCTCAGCCCTAATTTTCATATGTCGATACCATATCTATACTTAAAAACACTGTATTGATCTATTTTACTAATGAAATATCGCAAGCTATCATCGTTTTGTGACAAAATCTCATGTGATTTCACAAAATACAGCGAGATTTTGTAACAGAACAATGAAATCTTGCGGTATTTCATGAAATCTCATGAGATTTTGTCACAAAACGATGATATCTCCCGATATTTCATTAGTGAAATAGATCAATACAGTGTTTTTAATAAGATATGGTATCGGCATATGAAAATATTGTGATATTTCAGTGTATTGATATTTTTTCCCACCCCTATTAACTGTCTGGAAGACAATCCTCGCCAAGACTTTTACAAAGAAATAAAAAAAAACAGCAACTATCTTTAATTACTTGGATTTAACAAACATTTCTAATCAGTGTTTTATCAGTTCCATCTCTGCAGTGGAGCGATACTTTTACGATAAACATGTTCAATACTAAAAAACAGGTGTTTGATATGAAATGAAACTTTCAGATAAATTAGGGTAAAAATACCGGGATATATCGTATATCGTCATCTAAACTAAATATATGGTGATATATTTGGTCCATATCGCCCAGCCCTACGAGCAGCCTTGTTGCAGCTTTAGCTTACCGCTCCGGTGAGGAGCTCCAGCCCCAGGAAGCCTCGCGTTCTCCGCGGCAGCTCTGGAGGATGCATCGCCTGAGGCAGCACCAAGAACGCGCCCATGACCAGGAACAGGAAGACGTTGAAGAACAGGAGCTTCTTGAGGAACAAGAAGTAGGAGAGGACGCCGCTGCCGAAGCGGCCGCCCACTCGCTTGAGCATCACCTGCCAGAGCTGGAGGGAGTGCAGGAAGGACAGCCAGCTGTACCAGCTCTGCCTCACGGCCTGGGGAGGGAACGGAGGGTCAGGCAGGATGGAGGCAAATAACCTGCTGCAAAAGCTCCGGCGGTTTACCGGCTAACATACAGGAAATACCCACAGCCAGTGAACGTGTGTGTTAGTGAAAGTTAGTGCATCTGTGAACGTCCCCGTTATCATTTAAAGGTGCCATGACATCAAATTTCACTTTTCTGGGGTTTTGGGTGAATAATATGATCTGTTGTGCACTGATGAGGTCATGTGAATGTCCAGAGTGAGAATCAAAGTTCCTGTTTATGGTCTGTCAGCTTTGTCTCTCTGCTCAGAAACAGTTGAATCAGACAGCAGCTTATCATTCTACGTAGTTCCATCATTCTACGTAGTTCCATCATTCTACGTAGTTCTATCATTCTACGTAGTTCTATCATTCTACGTAGTTCTATCATTCTACGTAGTTCCATCATTCTACGTAGTTCCATCATTCTACGTAGTTCCATCATTCTACGTAGTTCCATCATTCTACGTAGTTCCATCATTCTACGTAGTTCCATCATTCTACGTAGTTCCATCATTCTACGTAGTTCCATCATTCTACGTAGTTCCATCATTCTACGTAGTTCCATCATTCTACGTAGTTCTATCATTCTACGTAGTTCCATCATTCTACGTAGTTCCATCATTCTACGTAGTTCCATCATTCTACGTAGTTCCATCATTCTACGTAGTTCCATCATTCTACGTAGTTCCATCATTCTACGTAGTTCCATCATTCTACGTAGTTCCATCATTCTACGTAGTTCCATCATTCTACGTAGTTCCATCATTCTACGTAGTTCCATCATTCTACGTAGTTCTATCATTCTACGTAGTTCCATCATTCTACGTAGTTCTATCATTCTACGTAGTTCCATCATTCTACGTAGTTCCATCATTCTACGTAGTTCCATTATTCTACGTAGTTCTATCATTCTACGTAGTTCCATCATTCTACGTAGTTCTATCATTCTACGTAATTTAATTGCTCCAATAAGAGCACACTATCAAGTAAACAGCGCCCCTCCTAACGGTTTATGCACCGTCCGCTCCCCCCTCCCCTCCCTGTCTGATTCAGCTTCGTGTATGGAGCTAGTAGTAACTTCTGTGCAGTCAGGTCTGGATTTTCAAACAAATGGATTTAAAAGAAAACTTCTGCAGCAACACTGAGGGAGGGGGCCACAACCTTGTCATTACCTGTAAGTTTATTTATTTTCTAAATGCTGTCTTGTCTGATAAAAGTAGCTCACTGTCTGAACTGCCCATGTTGCTAGCAGTTAGCCTTTAGCAAACTCCGACCGCAGCTTGACCTAGATTCTCCAAATAAGGTCATAGCAAAATAAGGTGTAGCCAATCAAAATGAAGTCAACGTGGTCTCCGGGTAAAGCTCCATTTCATCACCGGACCCAACTGTATGACTGAGGAAGTGGTCTGGCGTTTCAAAACAATACTCCGCTGTAAAAAATGCCGTTTTTTTCTTTGGAGTATTTACATATAAAGTAATGCCAACAACATAAACTAGTTTTTAACTGTTATGTCATCACTCCTTTAACACCCCAGGACACCAGGACACGTCAAGAACAGGAACAGGGACAACAAGAAGGTCTGGTACTCAGTCATAGTACTGAGACACCATCATTACACAAACTATACTATTACTATACAACTACAGGTCTGGCATCACTTTCAATGATTCTAATTGGTGCCACTGCTAATTATTTATCACTTAATTATTTAAGTATGAATAAAAGACAAATCAAAGAAAAGGAAAAGAAAAAAAAAAGTATGAATAGATCAAAATAAATAAATAAAACCAGTTGTAACACTCAACCAATAAAGAATCACAAATATCTGAGTTGGCAGAGAGTAGGAAACACAAATAAATTGAGATTAAATAGACAGGATAGTAGTAATATATACAAACGTACACATGAATACGTATATACGCACATTAAAAAACCAAAAACAAACAAAAAAACAGGCTTAATATCTGAGTATCACAGTACTCAGTTCAGTGATCAAACATCTTGTGCCATTTACATAAGAAAACAGGATTCCAGGTCTTTTCCAGGTCTAGTTTTAGAAAATAAGCCACCTCCTTAACCCAGTTTGAGCAGGTAGGTGGAACTGGGGGTTTCATTTTAGCAGTATCAACCTCCTGGCTAGCAGAGTGGAGAATGCTATTAAATCCCTTCTTGCTGGGTTAAGAGTAAGAGGGAACAGCCGTACACCAAACAGGGCAGTTAAGGCATCAGGAGCCGATAAGTTCCTGTTTTAAAATTTCATCTAATCTGCTGTTTGTGTTGGAAGCAGCCATGAAACAATGATATCGAAGCAGCTTATCGATCACAGAAACAAAACGTTTCCTTTCACAGTGATTTGCTGTAAACAGCAGCAGCAACAGACACGTTTCTATCCAGACAAACCGTTGACCAGACCTGTGGTTTCATCTGCAGGTGTTCGTGGAGTCAAGTCAATGTTTCAGAATACAAAATATTCCAGTCATTATCCAGACATGAAAACGGGTCAGGGTTCACATTATAACAAATCAGACCAACCTCTACGCTGCGTAGGGCTGGGAAAAAATATCGACACACTGAAATACCGCGATTTTTTCATTTACTGATATCATATCGATATTTTAAAATGTGGTATCGATCTATTTTACTGATGAATTCTCGCGAAATTTCGTTGTTCAGTGAAGAAATCTTGCGGGTTTTCGTGAAATCTCGCGAGTTGTGACCGTTATCTTGTGAGATTTCATTGGTAAATTAGATCAATATCGCATTTTTTAACATCTATGTGAAATCTGCATATGAAAATATTGCGATATTTCAGTAAATTAATATTTTTTCCAAGCCCCAATGCTGTGTAAGAAATACATGAGAAACTAGGGCTGTGCGGTGTCCCGATTTATACCAAAAACCAAGGTTTATTTTCGTTATATGTATTTTTCATATACCACTATATATGAATGGGGATGAATGATATTGGAATTTTGGCCGATATCTGATATGCCGATATTTTAAAACTCATGTGGCTGATAACCGATACAATTATAAAGCTGAAAAAAGCAGTCACTGCAAATAGCAGTTTTCTTATTCGTTTCCGACACTTGTGAAAAAATATCTATACACTGGAATATCGCGATATTTTCACATGCCAATATCAAATCTGTATTTAAAAACGCAGTTTTGATCTATTTTACTTACAAAATCTCACGAGATTTCATTAAATAAAATAGATTGATACTGCGTTTTTAAATGTCAATATACAGTATCAGCATATGAAAATATCGCAAAATTTTTGTGACTTCCAGCGAGATTTCAGAACAGAACGATGAAATATCGTGAGATTTTGGAACAGAACGATGAATTATCGCGAGATTTCATGAGTAAAATAGATTGATACGTTTTTAAATGTCAATATGATATCAGCATTTGAAAATATCACAATATTTCAGTGTATTGATATTTTTTCCCACCCCTAGTCTTTAGAAGTTTTTAAGTCTGTAAAAAAGAAGTTTTTGAGGAAGAAGAAGTTTTTTTTTCTTTTTTTTTTACTTTAGAAACAGCGGGCTGATCGGTTAAATATTGGTTTAATACTGGTGGGGTTAGTACTCAGTTTTAAGGCCGATATAGGCCGATACCGTGCATCCGTATCGGTGAATTCCAAGGGGAACTAATTCCTACGTCTATCGGACGCGGACCAAACAAATGTTCAACCGCTGTGGAGCAAAAGCGGCAGCGGTGACATTAGCAGCTAGCTTAAGCCCCGTTCCCCCCGGGGGGTTTGGGTTAGGGTGGGCGGGCCAGGCCGAATGGGGGGGTGGGGGGGGGGAGGGGTGGATTTATCTCGGGGTGCCCCCACAACAACAACCCTTATTTTTTTGGGGGGGAGAAGAAGTAGGGGGGGGGTGCTAGGAAGTGGGGGAATATCATCGTGGGGAAATGACGCTGTAAAAAAACAGCGGCGGCAGAGGAGGAAAAAGAAAAGGGGAAACCCCGGGGTTGTTTTTATCTTGGTACGCGGGGGGAGGGGGGGTTTTAATAAAAAGAGAGGTGGTGTATAGTCTACCTCTTTGGTTGGTTGGAGATATATCCCTACCGAGGGGGGAAAAAGAAGGGGGGGGTGGGTGGATATGAGGGTACGTGTCCGTTATTATTGTGGAGAGAAAAAAGGGGGGCGCCGGGCCGGCCGGACCGGGGGGGAGGAGGGGGTTAGCCACGTCTTAATCCGGGATTGATGTGAGGAAAAGAGCAAGCAGCGATCAAGATAATCACATTTCACCGTGACGAGGATACGGTTCCTGTAAATACCGCAAAGAAGACAATGGTGAAACCTTTGGATCGAGCACGTTCAGGAAGTAAACATCCCCAACGTGGTAGCTGCTTTATAAACCATCCCAAAGATGCAGCGGTGTGGAGTTATTTTCACAGCGGTAGCATCTGTTATTTACTAGTTTTATAGCAGGAGCAGCTGTTACAGTCTGTCAGCAGCTGCAGGACCTGCACACCGTACTGCAGCTCATGCAACAGAAAAGTGGAAAATAAAGGCGTTGAGGAGACTTACTATGAAGACGTAGTACTTGAGCTGATGGCAGCAGGACAGCTTCTTGTCGGCATCCGTGTGCTTCTCCTTCTGCGTGGCTGATTTCCTGCGCGGGTGAAGGAGGAGACTGGGATTAACACCACGAGTGGAAGCAGGAGGGACGAGAGCGCGACCGGCGTCTACCTGAGCTCCCGCTTCTCGGCCACGCTCAGCGGCATCTCCCGCAGCATCCTCGTCCTGTCGCCCGCCGACAGGTTCTGCAGGTTGTTCACCAAGCGCTCCCTCTTGCCGGCTGCAGCGACCCAGCATCACGTTTATCACGGACCAGTCCAGACTGGGATTGTTTAGCGGTGAGTGTGTCTGCGTGTCCTTACTTTCCACGTCCTCGCCGTCCGTGGCGTCGGCCGTGCCGTAGCCCCGGATGCTCGGCCTGGCGGAGCGGGAGAAGTCCCGGATGGCCGGTCTGCTCTGCCGCCGCCTCCGCAGCTGCATGGTCCGGTTGTAGTACTGCGAGATGATGGCGCCCCTGCTGCGGCCTGATGGGAACAGCACCACACAGTTACACCCCAACCAGGGCTCAGTCCAGACTCGGGGTGGGCGATACGGGAAAAAAGTTATATCACGATATTTTCTTTACAAAATCACGATCTCGATTTTATCACAAGTTTTTCCATGTCGATCATTCAAACTGTTTTGCAAGTTATTAAAAGCAACACAAAATCTGACCCCTGAAAAGGACAAAAGATCCCTTAAAAGGGACGAGAGGCAGGAATTTTTAAAAAATTAAACACGCATGTCCATTTTACTTAAAGGAACAGTCCACCCACAGAATGATGTAACTTTATCTTCCACTTCCCCTCATGGTGAGAAAGACTCTGGAGCACTTTTTTAATATCTCAAATGCAGCAGACGATCAGGAAGGCTTCTCGTTTCCCCCCAACTTTCATATAATGGAGTTCACCAGGGTCCGAGCCAAAAAGGTCCATAAAAGTCCACGAAAACTTGTCAATATTCCTCCATACTGCTCGTCCAATGTAATCCAAGTGTCCTGAGTGGGTAGCGTCCAGAATATACTGGAAATTATGTCATTATTATCCAATAACCAACATTATCGGCCAATATTAGAATATGATATTGGAAAACATCTGTATCATTTTCTATGTTTTCACTGACAAAATCTCACAAGATTTCATCATTCTGTTATGAAATCCCACAAGATCTTGTTCCATCAGGGTTGGTCCAGCACGTCTAAAAGTCCATGTTGTCCTGGAAGAACTTCATTTCCCAGCATTCCTTTCAGAGTCATGTGACTACGGTGCAGCTGCTGCTGCTACAGACTGACTTGTTTTGAAGCTGCTGATAATATGTCTGTGTTTTAAGTTGCTGGTTAAGTTACCAAGTTGTTAGAAACATTAGAATTAGCCACATGTTGATAATACCTGCTAGTATCTGATATCTGGCAGCCAGATGTCCAAAATGAACTCCTCTGGCTGAGATAAGGATATTTTGGGATCTTTGCTGTCAGAGCAGGATATAGTTGTATTTCTCAAAATATGAGAGATACGACCTCACAGTTGTTTGCAGAGATTGACATCAGTTGATATCAGAAATTAAGAGTTGAAAAATATCGGTAAGCTGGATATCGGTAAAAAATAAAACAGCCAATATTGAACATCCCTATATAATTTAGACTCAACAGAGTGTGGAATAAATAAACAAACAAACTGACTCCAGGTTTACTTGACCAAAACTCACCGATGGTGCGACTCGGCATGGAGGAAAGGATCCTCAGGGTGGCTGAAGACCAGCGTTCAGCAATGAGGGGGTCAACCTGTCTTTCATTGCTCTCATCATCCTCCCCATCACGCCTTCTGACGCCATGCTGAGGGCTTGACAAGTACGCCACATTGTCTGTAAAAAAAAAAAAAAAGAAATACAGAAAATGTAAAAATACCTGTGCAGTTCTGGAAAAGGAAATGAAACACTGCAACTTTTTATTTCATACTCCGACATTCCAGAATCTCCCGTTATAAATACACTGAAATATCATGATATTTTTATATGTAGATTTCATATCAATATTTAAAAATAAAAATACTGATCTATTTTATCAACGAAATCTCACAAGATTTCAACGTTCTCTTACTAAATCTCGCGACTATCGATAATAGTCTATAAATGTCGATAACAGTCAATAATAATCTGTAAAAAAAAAAAAATAGATCGATTCGGCATTTTAAAATATCGATATAATATCAGCATATTATATTACAGCAATATTGCAGTGTATCGTTATTTCTTTCCTAGCCCAAGTCATCACAATGAGGTGGAACGGGAGATTCTCATCATGATGAGGTAGAACAGGAGATTCTCATCGTGATGAGGTGGAACGGGAGATTCTCATCGTGATGAGGTAGAACGGGAGATTCTCATCGTGATGAGGTAGAACGGGAGATTCTCATCGTGATGAGGTGGAACGGGAGATTTCTCATTGTGATGAGGTGGAACGGGAGATTCTCATCATGATGAGGAAGAACGGGAGATTCTCATGGTAATGAGGTAGAACGGGAGATTCTCATGGTGATGAGGTAGAACGGGAGATTCTCATGGTGATGAGGTAGAACGGGAGATTCTCATGGTGATGAGGTGGAACGGGAGATTCTCATCGTGATGAGGTAGAACGGGAGATTCTCATCGTGATGAGGTAGAACGGGAGATTCTCATGGTGATGAGGTAGAACGGGAGATTCTCATGGTGATGAGGTAGAACGGGAGATTCTCATGGTGATGAGGTGGAACGGGAGATTCTCATCATGATGTGGTGGAACGGGAGATTCTCATCGTGATGAGGTGGAACGGGAGATTCTCATGGTGATGAGGTAGAACGGGAGATTCTCATCGTGATGAGGTGGAACGAGAGATTCTCATCGTGATGAGGTGGAACGGGAGATTCTCATGGTGATGAGGTGGAACGGGAGATTCTCATGGTGATGAGGTAGAACGGGAGATTCTCATCGGTGATGAGGTAGAACGGGAGATTCTCATCGTGATGAGGTAGAACGGGAGATTCTCATCGTGATGAGGTGGAACGGGAGATTCTCATCGTGATGAGGTGGAACGGGAGATTCTCATGGTGATGAGGTGGAACGGGAGATTCTCATCGTGATGAGGTGGAACGGGAGATTCTCATCATGATGAGGTGGAACGGGAGATTCTCATCATGATGAGGTAGAACGGGAGATTCTCATGGTGATGAGGTAGAACGGGAGATTCTCATCGTGATGAGGTGGAACGGGAGATTCTCATCGTGATGAGGTGGAACGGGAGATTCTCATGGTGATGAGGTGGAACGGGAGATTCTCATGGTGATGAGGTAGAACGGGAGATTCTCATGGTGATGAGGTGGAACGGGAGATTCTCATGGTGATGAGGTAGAACGGGAGATTCTCATCGTGATGAGGTGGAACGGGAGATTCTCATCGTGATGAGGTGGAACGGGAGATTCTCATCATGATGAGGAAGAACGGGAGATTCTCATGGTAATGAGGTAGAACGGGAGATTCTCATCGTGATGAGGTGGAACGGGAGATTCTCATCATGATGAGGAAGAACGGGAGATTCTCATGGTAATGAGGTAGAACGGGAGATTCTCATGGTAATGAGGTAGAACGGGAGATTCTCATGGTAATGAGGTGGAACGGGAGATTCTCATGGTAATGAGGTGGAACGGGAGATTCTCATGGTAATGAGGTAGAACGGGAGATTCTCATGGTGATGAGGTGGAACGGGAGATTCTCATCGTGATGAGGTAGAACGGGAGATTCTCATCGTGATGAGGTGGAACGGGAGATTCTCATCGTGATGAGGTGGAACGGGAGATTCTCATGGTGATGAGGTGGAACGGGAGATTCTCATGGTGATGAGGTGGAACGGGAGATTCTCATGGTGATGAGGTAGAACGGGAGATTCTCATGGTGATGAGGTGGAACGGGAGATTCTCATGGTGATGAGGTAGAACGGGAGATTCTCATTGTGATGAGGTAGAACGGGAGATTCTCATCGTGATGAGGTGGAACGGGTGATTCTCATCGTGATGAGGTAGAACGGGAGATTCTCATCGTGATGAGGTGGAACGGGAGATTCTCATCGTGATGAGGTGGAACGGGAGATTCTCATCGTGATGAGGTGGAACGGGAGATTCTCATCGTGATGAGGTGGAACGGGAGATTCTCATCGTGATGAGGTGGAACGGGAGATTCTCATCATGATGAGGTGGAACGGGAGATTCTCATCGTTATGAGGTAGAACAGGAGATTCTCATCGTGATGAGGTAGAACGGGAGATTCTCATTGTGATGAGGTAGAACGGGAGATTCTCATGGTGATGAGGTGGAACGGGAGATTCTCATGGTGATGAGGTGGAACGGGAGATTCTCATCCTGATGAGGTGGAACGGGAGATTCTCATCGTGATGAGGTGGAACGGGAGATTCTCATCGTGATCAGGTGGAACGGGAGATTTCTCATCGTGATGAGGTGGAACGGGAGATTCTCATCGTGATGAGGTGGAACGGGAGATTCTCATCGTGATGAGGTGGAACGGGAGATTCTCATCGTGATCAGGTGGAACGGGAAATTCTCATCATGATGAGGTGGAACGGGAGATTCTCATCGTTATGAGGTAGAAAAGGAGATTCTCATCGTGATGAGGTAGAACGGGAGATTCTCATCGTGATCAGGTGGAACGGGAGATTCTCATCGTTGATGAGGTAGAACGGGAGATTCTCATGGTGATGAGGTAGAACGGGAGATTCTCATGGTGATGAGGTGGAACGGGAGATTCTCATCGTGATGAGGTGGAACGGGAGATTCTCATCGTGATGAGGTGGAACGGGAGATTCTCATCGTGATGAGGTGGAACGAGAGATTCTCATCGTGATGCGGTGGAACAGGAGATTCTCATCGTGATGCGGTGGAATAGGAGATTCTCATCGTGATGTGGTGGAACAGGAGATTCTCATCGTGATGCGGTGGAATAGGAGATTCTCATCGTGATGTGGTGGAACGAGAGATTCTCATCGTGATGAGGTGGAACGGGAGATTCTCATCGTGATGTGGTGGAACGAGAGATTCTCATTGTGATGAGGTGGAACGGGAGATTCTCATTGTGATGAGGTAGAACGGGAGATTCTCATCAGGTGGAACGGGAGATTCTCATCGTGATCAGGTAGAACGGGAGATTCTCATCGTGATGAGGTGGAACGGGAGATTCTCATCGTGATGAGGTGGAACGAGAGATTCTCATCGTGATGAGGTGGAACGGGAGATTCTCATCGTGATGAGGTGGAACGGGAGATTCTCATCGTGATGAGATGGAACGGGAGATTCTCATCATGATGAGGTGGAACGGGAGATTCTCATCGTGATGAGGTAGAACAGGAGATTCTCATCGTGATGAGGTAGAATGGGAGATTCTCATCGTGATCAGGTGGAACGGGAGATTCTCATCGTTATGAGGTAGAACGGGAGATTCTCATCGTGATGAGGTAGAACGGGAGATTCTCATCGTGATCAGGTGGAACGGGAGATTCTCATCGTTATGAGGTAGAACGGGAGATTCTCATGGTGATGAGGTGGAACGGGAGATTCTCATGGTGATGAGGTGGAACGGGAGATTCTCATCGTGATGTGGTGGAACGAGAGATTCTCATTGTGATGAGGTGGAACGGGAGATTCTCATCGTGATGAGGTGGAACGGGAGATTCTCATTGTGATGAGGTGGAACGGGAGATTCTCATTGTGATGAGGTAGAACGGGAGATTCTCATCATGATGAGGTGGAACGGGAGATTCTCATCATGATGAGGATGAGGGAACGGGAGATTCTCATCCTGATGAGGTGGAACGGGAGATTCTCATCATGATGAGGTGATGAGGTAGAACGGGAGATTCTCATCCTGATGAGGTAGAACGGGAGATTCTCATCGTGATGAGGTGGAACGGGAGATTCTCATCATGATGAGGTAGAACGGGAGATTCTCATCGTGATGAGGTGGAACGGGAGATTCTCATCATGATGAGGTGATGAGGTAGAACGGGAGATTCTCATCCTGATGAGGTAGAACGGGAGATTCTCATCATGATGAGGTGGAACGGGAGATTCTCATCCTGATGAGGTGGAACGGGAGATTCTTATCGTGATGAGGTGGAACGGGAGATTCTCATCATGATGAGGTGGAACGGGAGATTCTCATCATGATGAGGTGGAACGGGAGATTCTCATCGTGATGAGGTAGAACGGGAGATTCTCATCATGATGAGGTGGAACGGGAGATTCTCATCCTGATGAGGTGGAACGGGAGATTCTCATCATGATGAGGTGATGAGGTAGAACGGGAGATTCTCATCCTGATGTGGTGGAACGGGAGATTCTCATCGTGATGTGGTGGAACGGGGGATTCTCATGGTGATCAGGTAGAACGTGAGATTCTCATCATGATGAGGTAGAACGGGAGATTCTCATCGTGATGAGGTGGAACGGGAGATTCTCATCGTGATGAGGTGGAACGGGAGATTCTCATCGTGATGAGGTAGAACGGGAGATTCTCATCGTGATGAGGTGGAACGGGAGATTCTCATCATGATGAGGTGATGAGGTGGAACGGGAGATTCTCATCGTGATCAGGTGGAACGGGAGATTCTCATCATGATGAGGTAGAACGGGAGATTCGGTGATCAGGTGGAGCGATTGATGACACAATGATATTGTGTAAATTCCTTTAGCCATCGTAAACCCGCAGCGTCTGAGAAACTCAACTGCATAATTTTCACGTATAAATTCACAAATATCCACCATTTCCTTGGACGTTGTGGATGTTCTAGTCTGTGTTTTATGTGACCCCACCATGTGAGGTGGTCTTGGCTGTTCAGAAAGCTGCTATCCAGATCAAAGTTATTATTAAGAGGCAACGGGGGTCCAACCCAGCCCTTAAAAGGTGGATGTGCAGAATGACTCATCAACCAGCTTTCACAGACATAGCATGTACCTCGACCCTCTTCGTCCAGCTCCGTCTGCAGCTGCTGCAGCTCTAAGGCTTCGTGCAGGCCTCCGTTCTGAGTCTGCTCTGCGATCAGTTGCTGGAACAGGTCCTGAACTCCTTCCTCATCTGCCGGGCTCCTAACAGACGGGCGAGAGGACAGATTAGAGGCAGGAAGAGGATCAGAATCTATGTTTCACCACATAAAAAACTAAGGATAGACAGATACATCTGCCGGCTGATATTTGAGGCCGATATTTGTGTTTTTGTGATTTTACAGACAGGCATTTATATAGGCAGCAGTTTTTTGTGTATACATTTTTAATGTTTCTCTTTGATACCGTTACGAGTGTGCTGTTTCTCTATCACATATTTATTCGAAGTGCTTAGTTTCTTTTTTTTTTTTTAATCTGAAGAGTTTTCAAAACTAGTTTTCATTGTGTGCTTCATTATATCAGGATGCTTCACACCAGGAAGCATCCTGGTGACTTTCTGATGAATAGTCCAGGACTCCGTCTGATTGGGTGGAATTTCAGGAAAATTCGGTTTGCATTCAAACTGCAGTAACTGAAGTGAGCAAACCGCCTGGTTAAACCACAGTAGTTACAACAGCTGCTCGCTGGGGGGGGGCAACACTCCCCAATACAACCACTGATGATAATGAAGAAGCAAAAAAAAAAGGGCGATTAAAGTGGAAATCTTCTTAAATGTTAATGTTTTTCGTTTTGAATCATGCTTCTAATTTTTTCAGAGGAAAAATGAAGTAAACGACGGCAAATTACGGTTCTTCAAAGTGTACCTCCACGTGACCTGTACTTGATTTGCCAACGTTTAACAAGCGTTGATGACTAGACCGGGATTGAAAATAAGACACAGATGGTGTCTCAGTAGAAAAATGGCAATTAAATCACAAGAGGTCATGCAGGCATGACGGTCAAGAGATCGTAGCGCTACTATAGAAATTGATCAATTTGCTGCGCGGTAGACGTCCCAGTTGAAATACATGTAATACCCGGCTTTCAGGTGGACCAGAGTCGCGTCTTTGGTGCATCAGAGTACGGTTGGTGTTCAGACTGAACCAGACGAAGCGGACTATCCCTGGAATCGGACCACGGTCCGTTTGAAGCGGAGAAAAAAGCCAGAGTGTGAACACACCCTTAAACCCTTAATAGGGGATTATCACGCTTACCGGAACTTCCCGGTTTTTGGACACTTCCTCTTCCGGGCCATGTTAACGACAGCCGTTCCTGCTCTGTTATACTGTTTAAATCGTATAAACTCCAAACATACTTAAGTTTTCATTCCAGACTGAAGTAATACTGGATCAAATGCTGGATCAAAGCGATCGATTCGCCGCGGTGAAGGGCCGAACTTTATAATAAAACACACGTTTGTTTGTCGCCGGTGGGGCACAACACCGGCACTTCACAGCATGCTAGCATTAGCCAGCTAGCATTTACCGACGTGCTTAACATTGTGCGTCTTAAAACACACAAACATCTGAAAATCGGGTCTGTACCCCCCCGTTTCCAGTGGAACAACTGGGGACTGCCAAGAAAGGAGACGCTTTCAGATGCTTGTGTGTTTTCAGCCGCACAAAGTTAGGCACGTTATCGAGCTGGCTAATGCTAACCTGCTAACAGTAGTCCGCCAGCTACTACTCTGTTAAACGTTGTAAATCGGATAAACGCCAATGCCAAGTTTTCATTCCAGACTGAAATGATACTAAGAAAGAAGTGGATTAAAATGACCGATTCGCCGCGGTGAAGGACCGAACTTTATAATAAAACGACACGTTTGTTTGTGGCCGGCAGACTGCGCAGTCGTGTTGGCAGGTTAGCATTAGCCTGCTTGATGACGTGCCTAACTTTGTGCGGCTGAAAACATACAAGCATCTGAAAGCGTCTCCTTTCTTGGCAGTCCCCAGTTGTTCCACTGGAAACGGGGGGGTACAGACCCGATTTTCAGATGTTTGTGTGTTTTAAGACGCACAATGTTAAGCACGTCAGTACATGCTAGCTGGCTAATGCTAGCATGCTGTGAAGTGCCGGTGTTGTGCCCCACCGGCGACAAACAAACGTGTGTTTTATTATAAAGTTCGGCCCTTCACCGTGGCAAATCGATTGCTTTGATCCAGCTTTTGATCCAGTATCACTTCAGTCTAGAATGAAAACTTAAATATGTTTGGAGTTTATCCGATTTAAACAGTATAACAGAGCAGGAACGGCTGATGTTAACATGGCCCGGAAGAGGAAGTGCCCAAATACCGGGAACTTCCGGTAAGCGTGATAATCCCCTATTTTGGGGTCAAATGCAGTATCGGCCCTAAATATCGGGAGGTTGTATTGGCCATTGGCTGAAGCTGATAAGACAGTATCGGTATCGGTCCTAAAAAATCTGTACCCCTCTTGGACCCTCTTGTGTTTGTCCCGGTTTGTCTGCAGCTCTGTCGCTCTTAGAACAATGTAAACAGCTAATTTCTTCTTCTACGCTTGTATTATCGGCAGAGTAGGCTCTGAACGCCGAGGCTTCCGTAGTTTCGTGAACGCACAGCGGCGCGCTTCGTGAAGGTAAGATGTTCTACAGTTTAGGCTCTAAAAATCTACTAAATGACGTCGTTTCCAGTAAATTCTGGATGCTACCCACTCAGGACACTTGGATTACATTGGACGAGCAGTATGGAGGAATATTGACAAGTTTTTGTGGACTTTTATGGACCTTTTTGGCTCGGACCCCGGTGAACTCCATTATATGAAAGTTGGGGGGAAACGAGAAGCCTTCCTGATCGCCGGCTGCATTTGAGATATTAAAAAAATGCTGCAGAGTCTTTCTCACCATGAGGGGAAGTGGAAGATAAAGTTAAATCGTTCTGTGGGTGGAATATTCCTTTAACTTTTTTTTAACCTGGGGTGTGTTTTCATGTCCTTTCATATATGTGAGTGATGGAGGAAGGAATTTTCCAGATAGCTCCAGTATTTATCCAGCAGGCAGCCTAGCAGCAGCTAATGGTAAGTATGGGGCAACTGGCCCCCGCGTCCAAGTTCACCCTAAAAACCTGCTTTTTTTCCACCCTGAAGGGCTCGGATAGTCTCAACGAGTGTCCGACATCATACTAGAGAGGAAACATGAACCAAAGTATCTACATTACTGAGAGATCGCTGTTTGTTTGGAGCTATCTGGAAAATTCCTTTCTTCATCACTCACATGCAGTCGTCCTCAAAATTATTCATACCCTCAAATTAAAGAAGGGAAAAAAGTCAGCTGTCAATGAAATAAGTTGAAATTGACCAAAGTCATAATAAATAAAAATTCTATGAAAATCAAGACACTGATTTCAACTTGTGTTTCAACCATAATATTAAAAACAAACACACAAAAAATAAAACAAGTTAACAATCATGATGAGCTAAACTGTAATGTCCAATCAGATGTTTACACCTGGTGACAGGTATGTTGGTCCATGTTCATGGGAAAGACGCTCTAATGTGTCTGGGACAGTTTTGTTTGTTTGAAATATTATTTTCAACCACAATTCAAAAACAATAATCTATTTAAATAAATTATAATTTTGTACATTTTTATTCATTATTAGTTTCTTCAGCTTCTTGTTATTTGAATTACTGTTGTCAATTAGCCTTTTCTTTAATTGGGGCGTATGAATTAGGGATGCACCGAAATGAAAATACTTGACCGAAACCGAAAACAAAAATTGAACAAACCAAGGCCGAAAACCGAACACCGAAAAAAAATGTCAATTATTAGAACTGTAGTACTTTTAGCTACGATGTGTACTAACTTCACTAAAATCAATCATTGCAACAAATCAAGTACAAAAGTATCAAAATATTTATTTACCCCTGACATTACAGAATGTACACTATAGATTAAAATTCAAAATAAAATATTTAGTTTGACTCCACTCGTGTACATTACATAATGCCTTTTACATTTTTTTTCTGTAGGACTATTACAACAAATAATAATATACAGGCTTATAACTGACTGGCTGCTGAAAGACAGTGAAATTAAATATATTTTCACTTAAAAACACAACGTTCATAAGTTGCGTGCTGGATGCGCTGTTTGTTGCATCATCACAAGTTTCGGCCGTGTTATTTCGGTGATTTATGTCTTTCGGCCGAAAACCGAAAATGCACTTTTGGGTCATTTTTGGCCGAAAACTTTTGGTGGCCGAATTTTCGGTGCATCCCTAGTATGAATAATTTTGAGGATGAATGTACATTAAAAGGACAAATGAAAACAGACCCCAGGTTTAAAAAAAAAAAGTGAAATCCTCCTTTAAAGCTCAGCGTCACTGTTTGTATCTGGATGTAGCAGAAGCGAGACAGCGAGTCCTGTTCCCTCCGATTACAGAGCAGATAAACAAGCTCCGGTTCAGCCAGACGTGAACCCGTTCTGGAGACAATGAGCTGGAGATGAACAGCCGGTCACAGGGTACGAAAACAAAGCACACACATGAAAGCACACACACACACACACACACACACACACACACACCCTTCATGTTGTTAACCCAACCGCCTGCATGAAAAACAAACATCAGAAATAAAAACAGAAAGGTGACGACTCACTCCAGTCCTGCTTCCATGAGGGGGTGGTTCAGGTCGAAGTTGACATTCTGAGCCATTCTTCCTCTTCCTCTTCCTCTTCCTCTACGTGGAGCTGTCCGGCATCACACCCTCCTCTGCTCAGACCTGGCCTGCTCCACCATGGCGTCTCTACCTGAGGAGGAGGAAGGAGGAGGAAGGTGGGGCGATGAGCAACGCCCCTGGAATTCCGACACTCGTGCTTCGGCTTGTCCCGCTCTGCTGTCACACATCTGAGAAGCAAATACGAGACTGTGGTTTCCCGTCCCGTCCCGGCGCAGGACTTTTTCTGAGTCCTGATAAGATAAAAGCGGGACATGAAAGGGATGATCTGTTCTGCGACAGATCTGCATATCACGCTGCACGCTCCGTATTCATCGGGCTTTACAATGAGCGCGAGCGCACGGTGACTCACGGAGGATTTCGTCATTAACCCAGATTTATGAGAGCCCCATTGTTTAGGGAGCTGCAGTCAGCGTCAGGTGGCCACAGTGGAGGCAGGAGGATGCATTCACACCAAGCTCATAGTTAACTACAGCAAAAAGATTCAAAAAACATTTTCATTAACTGAAATAAAAATAAAAATGACTATTTAAAAAAATATATATATAACTGAAACTGTGTTGTGTCTTTACAAAACTAAAATTATTGCAAAAACATCCTTAGTTTTAGTCTTTTGTTTAAACAAATATTTGTTTAAAACATCAGCTTTTGGGTTGATATGAAATCTATTTCTATTCAATCTATTTATTTAGCTCTACCGTTTTTACTCCGAGTGACTTTCTGATGATTTTGAATGTCACACCAGACAAATATTTATGATTTGCAGAAAAAAAAACACACAAAAAAAGAAAACTGAAATTGAAAAAAAATGTTCATTAACTGAAATAAGAATAAAAATGACAGTTAAAAAAAAAAGGATAACTGAAACTGTGTTGTGTCTTTACAACACTAACAATTTATTGCAAAAACAACATTAGTTTTAGTCTTTTGTTTAAACAAATATTTGTTTAAAACATCAGCATTTTGGGTTGATATGAAATCTATTTCTATTTAATCTGTTTACTTCGCTCTACCGGTTTTACTCCGAGTGACTTTCTGATGATTTTGAATGTCACACCAGACAAATATCTATATTATCCGGGAAAAAAACCCCAAAAAGCTAAAACTAACGCTGAAATAGGGCTGTGCGATTAATCGAAATTTGATCACGATTTCAATTTTCATGTCCATCGATCTTCAAACTCACATTATCAAGCTGAAACAATTTATTTGCCATTTTTCTTGACATGTTTCCTGAAACTTATTCTGAAGTTAAAGTTCATTTCAGTGGCTTCTCACCCTGTAATTTGTTGTGTGTCATTAACAAAACTAGTAGATCTGGACTGTAACATTGCAGTAAAACTTATTTATACAAAAAATAACCCAAATAAGTATATAATGCTGACCAAAATAATCGTGATTATGACTTTCTATAACTCAGCAGCTCTACACTGAAACTAATAAAAATTAGTTCAATCGGGATTTAAATGTTCATGTCAATCAATCTCCAAATTAGGGCTGTCATAAATGCTCCAAAATAAAAATGAACACATTATTCAAACATATTTGTATATCCATTTGAGTATTATGCCAACAGGACGACAAAAAAATACAAGACATTACTACTTGTAAAGGTATTTTCTATTTTCATTTCAATACTAAACTTTAACAATGCTCAGGACATTACAAAATGAACTTGCTGCAGCAGCCAATATCACGTTTTTAAATATCAATATGAAATCTGCATATGAAAATATCGTGATATTTCAGAGTATCGATATTTTTTTCCCAGCCCACAAACACTGAATTCCAGCTCAGCCTTTGCCTGGGTCTGCGTTTGTGATTGGTTTGGTGGAAGGAGTGACGGTAGTATCGTGCTACCTGATAGGCTGCAGCAGAAAACCGTGTTTCTATATCGAACTTTTATCCACCCTCTTTTTTTTCTATTGAAAAAAACCTCTATCGATCGATATATATTGATATTGAATTATCGTCCAGCCCTATGTTTGAATAATTGTGATATATTGACCAAAATAATCATAATGATTTTTTCCATAATCGAATAGCCCTAATAAAAACTAAACTAAAACTAAGCATTTCCCAAAAAATACTGAATTAAAAATACTAAAATAATACAAAAATTATTATTTTAATAATGATAAATTTTATTTTCATTAATAATAAAATAATAAAAACTAGCAAACCTGCTCAAGAACTGACTGAAACTAACTGAATTTAAAAACAAAAAGTCAAAACTAAATAAAAACTGAAACTAATCAAAAATCCAAAACTATTAGAACCTCGGTTCAGACCAGAACTTTGGTGTGATGATGGAAGACGGCTGGCGTTTACGTCGGAAATTTCCTGATGCGTAAACGCAACCACAGGTGGATCCGTATCAGCTTTAAAGACCAACAAAACCTTTTTGAAAGTTAATTTTTAGTGAGATAACAGACATAAGGATGGAAAAGAGAAGTCCTGCGAACACACAACTAACAGCTATAAAACTTGTTCTTTGGACATTGAACTTGACAATAAAAAAGGATTACACGAAGATACAAACAACTTACAGCTAAGGTGGGAAAAGACATCATGTAACTGGAAATATGAGCCAACGTTTAGTAGGGATGCGCGATATAATCGGCCCCCTATCGCTATCGGCCTATATCGGCCGATATTATATCGATATTTCACCGATATTTAACCAATCAGGCCTCTGTTTCTGAAGTCTAAAAAAAAACCCAAACTACTACTTCTTCAAAAACTTTCTTTTTGCAGACTTAAAAACTTATAAAAACCATGGGTGGGAAAAAAAATGTTGATACACTGAAATATCACAATATTTTCATGCTGATATCATACTGACATTTAAGAATGCAGTATTGATCTATTTTACTAACGAAATCTTGCGATATTTCATCGTTCCGTTACGAAACCTCACAAGAATTTACAAAAATTTCATAATACTTTAAAAGGCTGATATCATATTGACATTTAAAGACGGGGAATAATGCTGATATCATATTGACATTTAAAGACGCGGAATCAATCTATTTTACTAACGAAATCTTGCGATATTTCATCGTTCCATTACGAAACCTCACAAGAATTTACAAAAATTTCATAATACTTTAAAAGGCTGATATCATATTGACATTTAAAGACGGGGAATAATGCTGATATCATATTGACATTTAAAGACGCGGAATCAATCTATTTTACTAACGAAATCTTGCGATATTTTACTGATCTATTACAAAATCAGAATTCACAAAATATCTTGAGATTTTGTAACAGAATGATGAAATCTCACAAGATTTTGTAAGTAAAATAGACTGATACCGTATTTTTAAATATCGATTTGATATTGCCATTTGAAAATATCATGTTATTCCAGTGTATCGGTATTTTTTCCCACCCCTATTTTTCAAAGTGTCAGAAACTAATAACAAAACTGCTATTTGCAATGACTGCTTATTTTTTTCAGTTTAATATCGGTATCGATTATCAGTTATCGGCCACATGAGTTTTAAAATATTGGCATATCGGATATTGGCCGAAATTCCAATATCGTGCAGCCTTAACGTTTAGCATACTGTTACTAGTTACAGGAGTATGAAATATCTAAAAATTTACTGACAGATTACTTTCTTTAGTTTCAGGGCAAATGAAGTACACACAGTACACCATCAATCCAAGTTTCTCAATATTAAAAGGAACTAGGGATGGAAAAATTATCAATACACTGAAATATCACGATACTTTCATATGCAGATTTCATATCGATATCTAAAATCATGATATTGATCTATTTTACTGATGAAATCTTGCAAGATTTTAAAAAAGCCCCAAGATTTCGTAACAGACCAAAAAATAGATCGATACTGCATTTTTAAATATCAATATGATATCAGCATATGAAAATATTGTGATATTTCAGTGTATTGATATTTTTTCCCAGTGCTTAAAAGTACAGTGTGTACGAAGTACTGACATCTAGAGGTACAGATGGGTATAGCAATGACTTCATATTCCAAGCAGTGTTGTGAATGTACGGTGGCTGTCAGTGGCCAAAATTCTCCCAGACAAAGTTGTTTTACATGTGTGAGTAGATCCAGTGGTCTCAGGTGTACTATGACTGTACTACAGGTAAGTTTAATGCCTCATAAGGCCTTACTGATCCCAAACAGTCTAACTCCCATTAAACAAAGCTGGTACAGCATTGTTTGTCCATTCAGAGACACTGTAGTAAAAACAGGGGCACAAATATGGCAGCTTTCATATGTGCACCCCCAGCATGCAGATGTAAATGACTCATTCTGAGAAAATAAACTTATAACAGCTGTTCTAGTGCAGCACTATGACACATCAATAAAAATCTAACAATATGATAATAGTAACTTTGCTGCTGACCAGCTTGTCAGATGTGGGACTTGTCTGACAACACTGCAGATGACAGCATGACGTCCCCGTGACCGTCAGATCCACTTCCTGTTTACATCCTCCAACAACGTGCAACAGTTCGGGTGACTGAACTCTGAGGACTCCATTTCCCACGAGGAAACGTCCGCTCAGCTCCAGGAGGCAACAGAGATCCTGCAGAAATGCAGTTTTTTATCAAAATTCAACATCACACACACCTGCAGCGTGCACGCAGGAATCAGATCACACACACCTGCAGCGTGCGCGCAGGTATCAGATCACACACACCTGCAGCGTGCACGCAGGTATCAGATCACACACACCTGCAGCGTGCACGCAGGAATCAGATCACACACCTGCAGCGTGCACGCAGGAATCAGATAGCACACACACCTGCAGCGTGCACGCAGGAATCAGATCACACACACCTGCAGCGTGCACGCAGGTATCAGATCATCACACACACACCTGCAGCGTGCACGCAGGAATCAGATCATCACACACCTGCAGCGTGCACGCAGGAATCAGAGCATCACACACCTGCAGCGTGCACGCAGGAATCAGAGCATCACACACCTGCAGCGTGCACGCAGGTATCAGATCACACACACCTGCAGCGTGCACGCAGGAATCAGATCACACACACCTGCCGCGTGCACGCAGGTATCAGATCACACACACCTGCAGCGTGCACGCAGGAATCAGATCCACACACACCTGCAGCGTGCACGCAGGAATCAGATCACACACACCTGCAGCGTGCACGCAGGAATCAGATCACACACACCTGCAGCGTGCACGCAGGAATCAGATCACACACACCTGCAGCGTGCACGCAGGAATCAGATCACACACACACCTGCAGCGTGCACGCAGGAATCAGATCACACACACCTGCAGCGTGCACGCAGGGAATCAGATCACACACACCTGCAGCGTGCACGCAGGTATCAGATCCACACACCTGCAGCGTGCACGCAGGTATCAGATCACACACACCTGCAGCGTGCACGCAGGAATCAGATCACACACACCTGCAGCGTGCACGCAGATACACACACACCTGCACGCGTGTGAATCAGATCACACACACCTGCAGCGTGCACGCAGGAATCAGATCACACACACCTGCAGCGTGCACGCAGGGTTCCACACACACCTGCAGCGTGCACGCAGAAATCAGATCACACACACCTGCCGAGGCACCAGCGTGCACGCAGGAATCAGATCACACACACCTGCAGCGTGCACGCAGGTATCAGATCACACACACCTGCAGCGTGCAAAAAACGAAATAATAAAAACGAAAATAAAAAAACCAGAAAAAAAAATAAAAAATAACAAAAAATAATAAAACGCAGGTATCAGATCACACACACCCCTCAGCGTGCACGCAGGGAATCAGATCATCACACACACCTGCAGCGTGCACGCAGGAATCAGATCATCACACACACCTGCAGCGTGCACGCAGGAATCAGATCACACACACACCTGCAGCGTGCACGCAGGTATCAGATCACACACACCTGCAGCGTGCACGCAGGAATCAGATCACACGCAGCGTGCACGCAGGAATCAGATCACACGCAGCGTGCACGCAGGAATCAGATCACACACACCTGCAGCGTGCACGCAGGTATCAGATCATCACACACACCTGCAGCGTGCACGCAGGTATCAGATCATCACACACACCTGCAGCGTGCACGCAGGAATCAGATCACACACACCTGCAGCGTGCACGCAGGAATCAGATCATCACACACACCTGCAGCGTGCACGCAGGAATCAGATCACACACACCTGCAGCGTGCACGCAGCTTCAGAACAACAACAGTTTCCTGAACATCACACATTCTGAGAGTCATGACGCACGTGTACCACCTGGATTAATACCTGTAACAAGTGCAGATACTGATGCACGATATTATCGGCCCGATATCGGCGTTAGCCAATATTGACTTTAAACTAAAATAGGAATTAGCTTTGATAATGAATAGGCTCTGATATATAGGCTTTAATAATGAATATCGTGTCGGCCCATATTGACTTAAGTAACTGAAATCTATGTTGGCTGATATTGCTTTTTAAATTTAATTTGTTTACTTGATAGAAACAGAGCACATAATAAACAAAGAAAACCCTCTAAATACGCCAGAATCATCCAAAAGTCTAGTTTCCATCTGGTGTCTCAAGCCAGATCTGAAAAGGCTCCTGAAATACAGAAATATCACATTTGAAATAAAACAGTTATTGATATAATTAACCGATAACAGGTGTTGGTTTTTATATGGTGCATCATAACGTAAAACAGATTTCATACGGTCATAATGCTGAGATGAACAGCTGAGTGGTTGAATCAGAACTGTAACATGCAGAAAGCAACGCTGCAGTACAGCAGTGTACCAGCTGCAAACAGCAACAACGATATACGATGACTGAAATATCACTTTGTGTTTTAGAAAACATTGACTTGACTCCACAAAGACCTGCAGCTGAAACCACAGGGGCCCGGTACGACGAAGCCAGATTTTCTCTTATGGAGGTAACTTCAGGGTTTTTCGTCCTATGACGCTGGTTCACTTCTGATCGGGTTCCATCTCCCCGGTTACTTATGCTGAACGCCTAACCTGGTCCGGACCAGGTTCAGTTCTTTAGATCTGCCAGATGACACGTTATATGAAAGATGGAGGTTTTCCTCTGCTGGAGTCCGTTACATCTGTCAGCTGTTGAAGCCGTACATCAGAAATGTAACGCATCGCAGCCGCACCGAAAACACCACAGATGCTCAGCATCGCACTGAGGTTTTATTAGGGCTGGACGATAATTCAATATCAATATATATCGATCAATAGAGGTTTTTTCCAATATAAAAAAAAAGAGGGTCAATAAAAGTTCAATATAGAAGCACAGTTTTCCGCTTTAGCCTATTGAGTAGCATGATACTACAGTCACTACTTCATCCAAACCAATCACAAACGCAGACCCGCAAAGGCTGAACTGGAATTCAGTGTTATGCTGCTTTCATACTTCCACTTGAAAGCGGTAATATTGGGAACTCTGTCCTTTATAACGCTGCATTCAGACATGCATACCGGTCTTTTACCTCAGAGATGTAGCGGACATGTACTAGCTGGTCTACATGTCACAAGAGTGGAAATGTTGCGGCATGTCGTTTTGGCTGAAAGCACAAGAAAATGTTCTGGACAGAGTTGAAGGGAGAGTGGGGGGGCTGTGCTGACTTTTCTGCAACATTTCCTGATGTATAAAATCACCGGGACACAATAAGTCCGTAAGGAAGCAGCATGTTTGAAAAAACGAGTCTGTTTAAAGAGCGGATGGACTTTACCGCTCATGTTCCACAATGCAAGTCTGAAAACGGCTTTAGTGTGAATCTTTATTATGAGTACGTCATTCAGCAAAAGCTTAAATGGCTGGAGCTGCACCCAAAATAGCTTTTAATTTGATAATGGCTTTGTTTTGTTGATAAATATCGATATCGATCGATACAGATTTTTTTAGCCCTAGGTTTTATTCAGGTTAATAGACTCAATAAATTAATTCTAATATAAACCAACGCCTCACCTCGAGTGAAAACAAATATTAGTGCTGTATTGATGCAGCTGAATAGTTTAATTTTTGTAGCTGAATTGTGCACAGTGTTCAAATCCCACTCAATAAAATCATTCATTCATTCATTCATTCATTCAATGGTAATTTCATGCACACCGTTGGCAACGCTGATCATATTCTTGTATTTGTTCTCATGATCATGTTGCGCCGCTGGGGTTGCATCTGAAATAATATGGTTAAGAGGTCACACATGCAGAAAACATGAATTTATGGAGTGCACACCCATCCACGCCGTTACAATAACTGCATGAGCCTAAGCTGGAAATATCTAGGCTATATACAGTATGAGAAGGAAATCCACAGTGGAAGCGCTGTAGTGTGATTAAGTGACACTAAATGATCAGAGTCCGATATCGTTTTATGATCGTACAATCACACGGACTTACGCATTAACAGAGTCTGCAATTTTCTGCCAGCATTCCTTCCTGGTTTTTGCTGCAGCGACCGTGTTGCTTCTGGCCTGGATGATGTTCCTGAATTCTTCATATTTGTTAACTATCATCGTCTGCTCCTCCATGGTGAAATATGTCGCTCTCCGTTTCTCCGTGTCTGCGATTGGTCAGATGCTTCCAACGCCGCCCCTTTTAAGTGAGCGCACACTGATTAAGACTGGAAAACCCTGGTGAGTTACCGAGTTGATAACCAGCTTCATAGTACCGTTTATCACCGTTATCGACAAACCAGATACTTCAATATCTTCAATATGTTTTTCATTGTTGTATCCACAAACTGCAGATTATATGAAGATTATGTTAAACTCTAAAATAGGAACTTATCGGTTATAAGTACCAGTTATCAGCCATGAAAAGCAGGAAGTTATCGGTATCGGCCATGACAAGCAGAAAATTTTCGGTTATCGGTAACAGTATCAGCCATGAGAAGCAGCAGACTATCAGTTTTCAATATTGATATCGGCCACGAGAAGCAGAACATTATCGGTTTTCAGTATTGGCAATGAGAAGCAGAACATTATCGTTTTTTAATATTGGTATCGGCCATGAGAAGCAGAACATTATCGGTTTTCAGTATTGGTATCGGCCATGAGAAGCAGAACATTATCGGTTTTCAGTATTGGTATCGGCCATGAGAAGCAGAACATTATCGGTTTTCAGTATTGGTATCGGCCATGAGAAGGAGAACATTATCGGTTTTCAGAATTGGTATCGGCCATGAGAAGCAGAACATTATCGGTTTTCAGTATTGGTATCGGCCATGAGAAGCAGAACATTATCGGTTTTCAGTATTGGTATCGGCCATGAGAAGCAGAACATTATCGGTTTTCAGTATTGGTATCGGCCATGAGAAGCAGAACATTATCGGTTTTCAGAATTGGTATCGGCCATGAGAAGCAGAACGTTATCGGTTTTCAGAATTGGTATCGGCCATGAGAAGCAGAACATTATCGGTTTTCAGAATTGGTATCGGCCATGAGAAGCAGAACGTTATCGATTTTCAGAATTGGTATCGGCCATGAGAAGCAGAACGTTATCGGTTTTCAGAATTGGTATCGCCATGAGAAGCAGAACATTATCGGTTTTCAGTATTGGTATCGGCCATGAGAAGCAGAACGTTATCGGTTTTCAGAATTGGTATCGGCCATGAGAAGCAGAACGTTATCGGTTTTCAGAATTGGTATCGGCCATGAGAACGCAGAACGTTATCGGTTTTCAGAATTGGTATCGCCATGAGAAGCAGAACATTATCGGTTTTCAGTATTGGTATCGGCCATGAGAAGCAGAACATTATCGGTTTTCAGTATTGGTATCGGCCATGAGAAGCAGAACATTATCGGTTTTCAGTATTGGTATCGGCCATGAGAAGCAGAACATTATCGGTTTTCAGTATTGGTATCGGCCATGAGAAGCAGAACATTATCGGTTTTCAGTATTGGCAATGAGAAGCAGAAAATAATCCGTTATCGGTATCAGGAATGCTGATAACTTCTCATAGCTGTTTCTGAATCAGTATCAGCCATGAGAAGCAGAAAATGATCAGTTATTGGTATCGGTGGACATTTTTCTTATGGTGCATCAGTAAGTGCAGATGTTAATCCTTGCCCATGCAGGAACATGCAGCTGCAGGTGGAGATCTTTCTGAGTATAACCTCTGCATACAAGCAGCAGAGTGCAGCCCTGAGAATCCCCGATTATGCTGAAAAAATGACCGCACGGCTCAGAAATGTTCCTCCACCACCATCAACACAAATTACTGCTTTTTAAATCTCCCCCGGCCGTTACAGCCATCTACAGCACACATGTGTTTTCTGCTTCTCTCTCCAGCATGCTTCTGTGATTACACCACGTTTCCAGGATCATGTTGCACTTTCCTATCACGGATAATTCTGACCTGCTCTCTGCACCTTTCATGCTTTCAGCATCAAACACAGGCATCATAACTGGACTCATTCCTTTCACTGGATGGAGGATTTAGTCTCACTCTTAATTATTTTCTGCATGTTATCTCCTAGATGAAGGAGTCCTTAGTGACCCCAGCCGGGGAGGATGTGGGAGTGGGACAGAATTAAAAAACAGCTTCACACGGGGTTAAAGTTGAGCCGCTCTGCTGCCAAGTAAAATATTCTGGAAACAATGTGGGGGGAGAGTCGAAGTTTAAGTTCAAAGAGAGGAGGAGAAAAAACAGAGGAGGAAATGCAGACTAATCTCTACTAGAGCTGCAAAAACCTCCACAATAAGGAGCCAATAAACCAAACAGCCCAGATCCGGGTGGACGCCAGCGCTCAGTCATCTGTCCATGCCACAGTCTGTGGTCCATGCTGACACTCACAAAGCTCCAGTTACCATGGCAACCGGGAAACTTGCATTTCAACTCTGGTGTCCAGCATTACGGCTTGTTTTCTTTTTTTTTTTTATAACAGAATTTTATTGGGTTTTTAAACAGATACAAGGTACACAATCTACCTTTACACTACCATATCAATAATACCTAAATAATGAACAAAAAAAGGAATAAAACAAAACGAAACACAGAAACAACAACAACAGCAAAAAAAAACAAAACACAAAAACATCCATCCATTCTCAGATCAGTCTTCCAAACGATTCCTGCCCCCCCACCCTAACAGTGCACACAGGTTCCCGCTGCGCCGCTCTACACATCTACATTGCCACTGTGGCTGCAGTCATATCAGTCCCACATAATGATAAATGATGATACATCAATTCTTAAACTTAGGGACAGGTTTTTCCTTTTCAAGTGAAAACACAGAGACATGTTTTTTTTCTTTTTCTTTCAAATGAAATGCCCATAGATCTAAGGTGGGCATGGCCATTGTATAGAGTATTGACCCTTCATTATTAACTCAGTCAAGTCCACTGGAAGGTACTTGAGCAGTGGAGACCACATTTCAGAAAAGAACCTCTCATTACCCTTCACAACTGCACTGATTCTTTCATGGGGAAGGACCCTGAATATTTCCCTGTACCATAATGTAACAGTTGGTGGTTTATCCTTGATCCAGTTAATTAAGATGCACTTTCGGGCTAATAACAACAGTTTGTCACATAGCTTAAAATTCTGACGTGTCAGGGTCACTTCCTTTGATGGGAGGCCAAGAATGAAAAGACCTGGGTCTTTCTTAATCTTTGTCTTAAAGATGCTGTTCAGTTCTTGAGAAATTGTACCCCAAAATCTTCTAATCAGCTTGCATTGCCAAAAGTTATGATAATAGGTTCCAGTCTCCCTTTGACATTTATTACATAAAGGTGATATCTGACGGTCCATCTTGTGAAGCATATAAGGGGTTATATGTATGCGATGTAGTATTTTATATTGTGTCTCTCTAAGTCTATTACAGGTGAAGGAGGACCTAACAACTTTGATGGCTTCTTGCCAGTCATCCTCAATATATTCAGTCTCAAGATCCGTCTCCCATTTCTGTGTAAAAGTTGTTACATCACCTGGACTGAGAGAGTATAGTAATGCATAAAAGGAAGAAATGAAATTAGCAATGCGTCTTCTGGTAATAAGGAATCTCTCTACATCACTGTACTTGACTTGGTCACAAGGGGGTAAATTCTTAGATCTAATGAAGTGGCTAACCTGTAGGAAACCATAATGGTGTTCTTTGGGGATATTGAATTGTGACTGCAGCTGTTGGAAGGTCATTAGTGTCCTATCATGGTATAAATCTCCAATCACACGTGCCCCGTTGCTGTGCCACAGTTCAAAAATACTGGGGTGAAGACCTGCAAGAAAATCCTGACTTCCCGTAAGAGGAGTCAAGAGTGAAGTGTAGTCCTCCCTTCCAAAATGCCTTGAAATAGAATGCCATATCCTTATAGTATTGAATATAATTAGATTATCCTTAATATTCCTTGGCAGCTTCTTTTGACAACCCACAACCAAACTCCATAGTGAGTAGGGCTGAGAAGACCATGAATCTAGACAAGGCTTGGATTCAAGATGAGCATGAAACCATTCCCACAAAAATCGAGCATGGCTTGCCCAGTTATACAAGATTATATTTGGCAGCCCTAAACCTCCAAGGTCAGATGGAAGCTGTAGTACTTTCATTCTTTGTCTAGGTCTTTTGCCATGCCATATGAACCTGGAGAATGCCCTCTCGATATCACGAGCAGCTTTTCTAGAGATCCATAAGGGTAACATTTGTAATGGATATAATATACGGGGAAAAATATTCATCTTAATTAGACTAATGCGTCCCATGAAAGATAGGGGGAGATTGTGCCACCTGTCCAGATCCCTCTTTATTTTAGTTACTGTGGGAGAGAAGTTGAGCTTCCATAAGTCTGTTAGATCTGGTGAAACCTTTATCCCAAGGTAGGTGAACCCTGTCGGGGACACTTTAAAAGGGCAGTTGATAGGCAGAGTTTGATCAGTCAGTCTGCCCAGTGGCATGATCTCTGATTTATCATAATTTATTTTGTAGCCTGATAGGGAACTAAACTCACGGATAATAGAAAGAATGGTTGGTATTGACGTTTCAGGTTTTGTCAAAAATAGCAAGGTGTCATCTGCATAAAGAGCAATCTTGTGAACCGTTCCTCCTACTGACATACCATGCACTTCCTTGTGTTGCCTGATAGCTTCGGCTAGGGGCTCAAGTGCCAGTGCAAAGAGCAGTGGAGATAAGGGGCAGCCCTGTCTTGTTCCCCTGCGTAGTGGAAAAGGCGACGAGTGTATGCCATTCGTTATCACACAAGCCTGCGGGGAATGATAAAGCGTCCTAATCCAGTTAAGAAAATCTCCTCCCAACCCAAACTTCTCCAGTACAGCAAATAAATATTCCCACTCTACCCTGTCGAACGCCTTATCAGCGTCTAAGGATACAGCGAATGCTCTATAATTGGTTTGACATGAGTACTGTATCATATTTATTAACCTTCTCATATTTGTGAGAGAGAATCGATTTTGTACAAACCCAGTTTGGTCTGGATGGACTAGGGATGGCAAAAGCTTCTCCAGCCTCGTTGCAAGCAATTTGGCAAGCAGTTTACTATCTACGCTGATGAGGCTTATAGGTCTGAATGAACCACAGGTATCAGGTGGCTTATTTTTCTTCAGGATAAGTGTGATGTTTGCTAAATTGAGCGTCGGGGGAAGATGGCCATTCCTAAAAGAATCTAGAAACATTTCAGTAAGTGGTCCAACTACTAAATGACTTAACTTCTTATAAAATTCTGGACAGAATCCATCAGGTCCTGGTGCTTTTCCACCCTTGAGGGCGGCTATAGCTGTGCGGACCTCTGCCTCAGTCACTGGCGCAGTTAATTCTTCCCTTTGTTCCTCTGACAGGGACGGGAGACACACCTTATCGAGAAACTCCTTCACCTTCCCCCCAGATAAGTCACAATCAGAAGAGTATAGCCTTTGGTAAAATTCCCTCATTATTTTATTAATATCCTTAGTTTTATAGTGTCTCATTTGATTGTCATCGAGCAGTGACTGTATAGTGTTTGTCTCCACCCTACCTCTAGCCAGTCTCGCCAGGAGTCGACCCGGTTTATTTCCCGACTCATAAAGCCTATGCTTTGCAAAAAAGATGGCAGACTCCGCCTTTCTAGTTAACAACTGATTAAGGGCTGAGCGGGCTGCCTCCAATTTTTTATACAAGGTTCTAGAAGGTGTACTTTTAAATTGTGACTCCAGCTGTTGTACTGTATTTTCTAGGTTGAGTTGCTCTTTAATAGCTGCCTTTTTCTGAGCTGTAGTATACGAAATAATACACCCCCTAAGGTAGGCTTTGGCTGTTTCCCATACCAAAGACGGACTAACATCTGGGGTCTTATTAACAGCCATGAATATTTTCCACTGTTCAGTAATGTAATCTATGAATGCAGGATTACTCAATAATAAGGGGTTCATCCTCCAGTGACGAGAGTAGGGGTCAGCATATGGGGGACGGATGCTCAGACTTACAAGAGAATGGTCAGAGAGTGCACATATGCCAATCAAGCACTTACTTACCCTATCTAACACCATTCTGGACGACAAGAAGAAGTCAATCCTTGAAAATGTCTGGTGGGGTTGAGAAAAGAAGGTGTAATCTTTCCCGTTAGGATTGGTTACTCTCCAAGTATCAAATAGCTCCAAATCTTGGCAAAACTCTTTTAGGCAGACGCTCTTCCGGGGGGTCGGGCCAGTCTTAGGTGGGGATTGGTCAACACTTGGATTAGGTACACAGTTAAAATCACCACCCAGAACAACATATGGGGTAGATACCGATGAGATTGCAGAAAGAAGTTCTGGGAAGAATGTAGCTTCATATGAATTAGGACCATATACACAACCTATAAGGACTTGTTCTCCATAAAGATAACCGGAGACAAGGACATAGCGCCCAGCATTGTCACTGATAGTTGTCTCTAAGGTGAAAGGAAGACTACGATGAATTAAAATGGCTACACCTCTGCTACTTGTGTTATAAGAAGAGTAGTACACTTGACCCACCCAGGCCCTCTTTAATTTCAAATGTTCCAGATCATTTAAATGAGTTTCTGACAATAAGGCTATTTGTGTTTTCTCCTTTTTCAGAAAAGCGAGTATTTTTTGTCTTTTAACTACATTATTGAATCCCTTAACATCGAGGGAAACTATTTTGAGATCACTCATGACATTTTATTACTATCTATTTATTTAAACGTTTGCAGCATGGCAAATTGAGCTTTGTGGCACAGCAAAGAGGCCTAGTATGCCTATAAGACTGATAACTTATCAGCTCTGTAAGATACATAATGGAGGGCTTCAAATGGATGACGTGGAAAAATAACATAACATCAGAGTATTCATCCCCAAACGATGAAATCCCGAACATTCCCAAAAAATAACCCCACAGCACACACCCTCCCCAGCCCTCCCACCACCCAGAGTCCAGGTGCGGATCAGCTGTGTGGTCCCTTAGAAAAACAACGGAGCGCGTGGAGCTGAGCGAAGACATCACCGAAAGAGAAAAAGCAAAACAAAACTCCTCTCCACACCCTCGCCCGCCACGAGCTTAAATTATACAACCATATGAACAAAAAAGTGGCAATATTTTAGCTTTTAATTTTAGTTTGAAACGATCAGACAGCCACGGAGCAGCATCAAAAGGGTAGAAGAAATAAACACATAAAAACATCCCCATTTAGGATTATTAACCACATACCTCTAAGCAGAATTTACGGTATCTGCTGTCAGCGATATTTATGTGTCCTATCGTTTCCATTTTTAACTCAGTCCATCCAAGAAGGCAGACGCATCCTTGGGTGAGTGAAACGAGTGACTTTTCCCTCCATGTGAGAAGTTCAGGGTAGCGGGGAAGCGCATGGAGAACCGTATGTTCATGCCGATGAGCCGCTGGCACACGCCGTTAAACGCACGTCGCATTTCCTTGACTCCGGCCGCCAGATCCTGTCTGATGAATATTGTTTGTCCCTCGTATGACAGCGGTCCTTTCTTCTTGGCCGCGGCAAGAATTCTCAGCTTGTCTTTCGGATTATGCAACTTGACAATCACGGCGCGGGGCCGTTCAGGTTTTGGTGGACCAAGAGACCTGTGCGCGCGGTCAATTTTAATAACACCGTGTTTGGTTTCCAGGCTCAACAGTGTGGGTAGCCAGCTCTCTAGAAATTTAACCGGCTCACGGCCCTCCACATTTTCCTTAAGGTTGTAGATTAAAATATTGTCCCTGCGGCTTCGTCCCTCCATATCGATGCTCTTCTCTGTCAGGGCGCACATTCTGGTTTCTAAGTCCTTCAGCCTGGTCTCCATAGCTGACATGTTATCCTCCACTGCCGACACACGGCTCTCAGCCTCAGTGATGCGTTTTGTATTAGATTCCAGCCGTATGGTAATATTGTCTAGTGTGGTTGAAAATCCTTCAAACTTCTTTTCCATCATTGCTGATATTATCTCAACAACAGTCTGAGATATATCCATAGCGAGGGTCTCGGCGTCTACCGCAGGTGGCGACGCATCCTTGCTAGCTGGTGAGGCGTCTTTGCTAGGTGGCGAGGACTTTTTCACTTCTTGCCCTTCAGAAGACTTGTAGGTCGCTGTTTTAGCGGTTTTAGAGTTAGGCATGTTGTCTCCGCGTTGCCAAAGAAACTTTAGGAAGGTTGTATATTATGTGAATGAGGTAAAAGGTCGAGTATAGCTCAGCAGGAGCGGGAGCTCAGCGATGGACGTCCACTCAGGGTGATGACATCACGTCCCCTCCCACGGCTTGTTTTCTGAGCGTTACCGGGAGGAGGAATGACAGAGGGCTGTAGCTCCGAGTTACAGAAATGTTAAGAAAACGTGAGACGAGAGAGGATCTATGCATCTGCAGGGATGTACGATACCGGAATGTTTTCTGTCGATACCATACCAGCAGTTTATGGTGCTTTTTCATCGATACCGATCAAATAACTTAAGTACAGGTGAAGATTATTTACATTTATTCAGATGAAAATGGTCAAATATAAAATGTAATAGTGATATTATCAATTTACCAAAACATCATCATCATCACAAACAGTAGCAGCATCATCATGACATCTGATAGGCTACCACCATCATGTGATACAGAAGCTAGAATCTGATAGGCTACCACCATCATGTGATACAGAAGCTAGAATCTGATAGGCTACCACCATCATGTGATACAGAAGCTAGAATCTGATAGGCTACCACCATCATGTGATACAGAAGCTAGAATCTGATAGGCTACCACCATCATGTGATACAGAAGCTAGAATCTGATAGGCTACCACCATCATGTGATACAGAAGCTAGAATCTGATAGGCTACCACCATCATGTGATACAGAAGCTAGAATCTGATAGGCTACCACCATCATGTGATACAAAAGCTAGAATCTGATAGGCTACCACCATCATGTGATACAGAAGCTAGAATCTGATAGGCTACCACCATCATGTGATACAGAAGCTAGAATCTGATAGGCTACCACCATCATGTGATACAGAAGCTAGAATCTGATAGGCTACCACCATCATGTGATACAGAAGCTAGAACCTGGCTGCTTTCACACATCAGAAGTATAATTGAAGTATCGACTCCAGGGTATCGGTATGTCCATCCCTATCTGGCTGGTATTGAAGTATCGACTCCAGGGTATCGGTATGTCCATCCCTATCTAGCTGGTATGGAAGTATCGACTCCAGGGTATCGGTTTGTCCATCCCTATCTAGCTGGTATGGAAGTATCGACTCCATGGTATCGGTACATCCATCCCTATCTAGCTGGTATGGAAGTATCGACTCCAGGGTATCGGTTTGCCCATCCCTATCTAGCTGGTATGGAAGTATCGACTCCATGGTATCGGTACATCCATCCCTATCTAGCTGGTATGGAAGTATCGACTCCAGGGTATCGGTTTGCCCATCCCCACCTCTAACAGACACAGATTGCAGCTGCATTCATGCTGAATCAGCTATAATTCAGAGCAATGGAAACTAGATAACAGGTTTCCTCATGGGTACTTCACAGTTATTGTAAACACGGATGTGGCTAAACAACAAAAGCTTTCCTTTGTAAAAGGTTAGAAGGGGCACATCATGATTCCTGCAGTAACCTGCCACCACTTCAGCAGCAAAGTTCACACTCACTCCAGAGATAAATCTGTCCACATCTCCGCCGAACTACAACCCACCATTACAGAAAAAAGGAAAAACTCACATGTAACATATAAACATACAACTTTAACGACCATCGAACAACTGAAACCTGTTAATTTCATCAAACTGGCCGAAGTTTACCGCCAAGTTTTCCACAAAGCTGAAAGTCTACACATGAAAAGCTGCTCAAACGAGGCTAAACAACTGTTAAACTAGAAAAGAGACGAAACTCACCCGCTCGACGACTCGTCAAACCTGTTGAGTCGGACTTTAGTCAGTCAGTCAGTCTGTCAGTCAAAATACCGACTGCACGCTCAACACAAGCCACGGGGACAAACCACTGCTCGCTTCACATCCAAACTTTCATCAATAAATCAAACTGTTAAACTTTTCACTCACAGGTAAATTTATAGTGATTTATTATGTGTTGAAGTTTATAAATACTTCAACCTTCTAGTTATTTTCTACTTTTTATAATATCGATGTAACGTAAAGGAACCCCCGCAGAACAGGGTCACTTGGTTCAGTCCGTTCAGCCTTTACTGGGGGTTTGCTCAACAATGCAGGAGGTTTATGTTGAAACACGAAGTACCGCAAACAAATACCAACAATACTACTTCTGTACACGCTGAAAGGGTACTAATACTCACCCAATCTTATCCCGAGTCTCCCTCTCAATCCTCCAGCACTTAAAGAAAGAATGAAACCCATTAAATCAGAACTTTTGGACCTTAAAGCAGGGGTTTTCAAACTGGGGGTGGCAGATAATGCAGTGGCGCCCTCAAGGGGTGGCCATGGCCCCCCTGAACAAAAAGCTGACCACCCCTGCAAAAATGATATATTTTGATATTTTTGATATATATTTTGATTTATATAAATGTTTATGTACTTCTAACAGCACACGATAAGTGAGGATAAAAAAATATCAGTCTAGTCTTTTGTAATATAAATCTTTCACTACATTCTGTCTTACACTGCAAAAACTCAAATCTTACCAGGTAGATTTTTCTTAATTTTTGTCAAAAAATCACATCACACTCAAAATAGGACAAAATTACTTAAAGAGAAACATTTTAGTGAGATATAAGAACTTGTTTTAAGGCAATGCATGTTCTTTCAAGAAATCTTACCGAGAAACTTTTTTCCATTGGCGGATTTTTTAATCTTTTTGCTTGTTGCCAGAAAAAAAAAAAAAAAAAAAAAAAATATATATATATATATATATATATATATATATATATATATATATATATATATATATATATATAAAACAAGGTTATTGTTTCTTTAGCATAACTGGAAGGTCCTACTACTGGTAGTACATATACAGGACTATCTCCATGTGTCGTATTGATCCACTGCACAGCCACAAACATGGATTTTGTTGTGAAAACTCACAGAGGAACTTCAAAGTAAAACCATTTTCTCAATAAAAGCAGGTTTAATGTTGAACTTTGGCTGATTAGGGGATTTGAGGTTGATTTATGATCAATATGAACACCAAAGTGTTTTATTTAGAGTTCATGACTCAAAAGGTTTGAAAACCACTGGTTTACAGTATACACAAACTATTTTTTAAAAAATTTTGAGAAAAACTTTCAAATAACAGTAGAAAAACAAAATAATAAATTTTACAAAAAATAAGTTAGAAACCAAATAACTTTAATTTGTATAAATTGATAACAGTATATTAGAATGAAATTGTAAATGGAAGTTACAGTTATTTGCATTAGTATTTAACTCAGTTTACAATATTACACACATGTTTCTACAAAAATAGAAAAGCATCATGCCCGCAGAAAGAATGCAGATGTTTCTCTTACTTATTCTGAGAATAATTTACATCGCCATGTTCACCATAACTCAACATTTTTAAATTTTCCCTGTTATCTCATTACCAAATTTACTCATCCCAATAGATAGATAGATAGATAGATACTAACAGTAAGAGACTGTAAAACTGAAAACAGTATACTAGTGTATAAGATACATGTAATTACTCTAAATTCAAAAATGGTATTGAACTGAACCTTTTACTATAACAATATGTTAAAAAGACTAGTTTACTGTGGAAAATATAAAAATGTGGTAAGATTAACAGGAAAATGCTATAATGTCACAAATATGTAATCACACTAAAGTTAACGGTATTATGCTGTTTAAATTACAGATTTACCTAATGAGTACTTTTTAAATTTATTGTATAAAACTGTTTACAATCATATATGTATATATATATTAGGAGTAAGGAGTGAATGAGTGTCCTGCAAGAAAAATGGCAATATAAATCTAGTACATTATTATGAAACCAGAATTATTTTATATAGTAATTTACCCTAAATAAAACAGTTTCCAACCATGAAATTTACAGTTTTTATAAAGGCATACCATAATTATGTATACATGGTCACCATATTTATTACGGTAGTTTACCACAAAATAATTAACTTTCTACTGTTATTTTTACAGAACATTAGTGTCAATTGGTTTATGATGCATCATATTTTTAATAGTAATTTCTTGTAAATAACACTGTATTTAACCCTGTAATTCACAGTTCTATAAAGCCATGTAATGTCTTATTCATGCTCACTATATTTGTTACGGTTATTTACCGCAAAATAGTTTACATTCTACTGTTAAATAGTAGTTTATTTTACGGTATATTTAACCATATAGAGTCAAGTCAAGTTTATTTACAAAGCACATTTAAAAACAACCTCAATTGACCAAATTGCTGAACATTGAAATGATAAAATCGAAACATCAACAATGAAATAAGAGCACAGAATAGATAAAGCAGCACATAAATAGAATACACTTAAAACCACAGAAGAAGATAAACACATAAAATAACCTAAAACACATAAAAGCCAAAAAGGAGACACTCAGGCTGGAAGGAAGGCCAATGAGAATAGATGTGCTTTTAGTACCTACCATATGTTTTATGGTAGGGTTTTTTTTTTTTTTTTTTTTTTAGGGTAGTTTACCATAAAATATACAGATTTTTACAGTGTAAATAGATATAATAAAAGAAAAGAAAAAGAAAAATGCTCCAGGTTGGAAAGTTTGACAGAAAGTAGGAAGTTCTATGTCTGAAATTAGAGCATGCTTGCACTGACACATCTTCTTATAATATAATCCCTTCATGAGATTTTTTTTTTTTCCGAATTTCTGAAAAAGTCAGAATTCTGACGTTTTTGAAAGCAATTTTTTTTTTCAATTTCTGTAAACGTCAGAATTCCGAGAAAAAGTCAGAATTCTGACTTTAATTTCAGAATTTCTCAGAAAAAAGTAAAAATTCTGAGAAAAAAAGTCATAATTCCGACTTTTTTCAGAACATTTGAAAAAAAAAAAAATCTGATTTTTTTTTTTTTTTTAAATTTCTGAAAAAGTCAGAGTTTTAAAGATTAAAGTCACGATTCGGACTTTTATCTCAGAATTTTATTTTTTCTTCTGTGGCCCTAATCGTCTTCCGTACTTTTCCGCCTCATTTCAATGTAAATGAAAATTAATGTTAAAGTTTCAGTAGAATTTAAAGCAGTTGTGATGAAATCAGTCATAAAGGACATCCTACGCAAGTTTCCTTGTAAACTGGAAGAGCTGAAGGTTTGTGGTGCGGAGAGTGGGTGTTAAAGACCTTTTAGCCTCATCATCCTGCACTCAGATGCTGGTTCATGAATACTGAAACACTTCCCAGAATAGGCAGCAATATCCTGTCACATGACGGTTTATATGCAGGTTAAAGGACCATTAATGACTTTCTGAATCATCAGACAGAAAAAAGTTGTTTGTGATCTATTATTTCTCACGAGCATTAAACTGCTCACGAACAACAGAAAACATGATGTAACCAGGGTAAAACATTTGATGCCATAACGTCCGAATCCTCCCATCTGAGTATTTCCGTGAAGACGTCCTCTGATGCTCGTCAGTCGAGCGTGTCTGCACGCTGCAGCAAACGCTCTCATCTGCATCCTGTCATGTGATTTCCTGAGACGTCCGAACATCTGCTCCACCTGCCTGGCGTCTGAGGGAGGATGAGAACCTGATCAGAGGTCAGAGGTCTTGGCTCAGCGTGACCCTGCTGCACGGTGAACCGCTGAGGAAGCTGCTTTTCACCTCACACACGCCTGAACTGCAGCTCGCTGACATGCACCGTCCATAACGGGGTCGTTCACAAAAGAGGAAGTACTGAGGAACATGGAGGCCAAGAAAAATGTCAACTTCATGAGACTCTTATCAGGTAAAGCAGACGATTGTTCTCCAGCTCTGTGTTAGAGGGCAGCTCGCTCGCTCTGCCTGCACCTGGAATTCCTCTTATTTTGCTTGTT